>SJYT01022523.1:0-95065 GCA_006410635.1 Cephalophus harveyi
TCCCCACTTGTGGGATTTTCTCCTTGGGAGGGAGGGGGCCCTTGGCTGTGAAGACAGTTCCATCGTGTGCACATTTGGATCTCAATGGCTGGGTGGGGGTGCTCTTCCGGCTGATGTCAAACCCTGCTCTGGACAACGCTGCCCTTTTCCCTCTGGGGATCACATCCTCTCCCTTCGCGTCCCGGCCCCTTGCAGGCTTGCTGTGCCACCGTCCAGAAGGGCCTCTGCCTCTCTGTTCTTCCGGCACCATAAGATGGAGCTGGAGTTGGTTCCCAAACCAAGGGAAGAACAGGAGAGGGAATTCAGGAACCAGGTTTCTGGCCAAAGAACAGACAGTTATCAGAGAAACTGTGAATGGGATTGCACTGAGAACACTGAGTCCTGAAGAGGAAGTGGCCAGCCCTCTTTTAGATCAATCCTAGAAGGCTGGAAGTAAACCTTTCCACACTCACAAGCCCCTTGACTCCCTCCACGCTTGAAAAGGCCAAGGCCGTCCCTCCCCAAAGGCTTCATGGAAACCCTGGAAGTCTTTCCTTCCACCTCGAGTCTTCAGAAGGTCTTCCCACTGTCCAGCCTCCGTCACTGCTTGCAATAGCGGGAGGTGGCTTCCCCAGGGACAGTGCATCAGTCATACTCAGTGGTCCTCTAAGACCCTCCGCAGCCTTCTAGATACTTCTGCCTCATGGAGTCAAAAGAAGAGCTCTCAACTCTATCAAAAATCAGGTTGCTCCCAGAGTTATGTTGGTGACCACATAAACACTTGGATCCTTGCTGGCTTTGTGGAGGTCACAACCTAAACTGGACATATGGATGTTGAGTGACAGAGGACAGACAGATCAAAGAAACTCCAGCCCCCCCCCCCCGGACCAAGACTCCAGCCCACGAGTGGACCCTGAAGAACTCTCATCAGCCACAAGGTTAGGTAAGTGGACTTGATTTGGGGGGCGGGGCCTATGTGGGAAGAGACAAAGCCTGGGAGGCTTGGCGCAGGAAGGGGAGAGGAGGAAAAAAGAGAGGGTGGGAGCCGATGAATGGACAGGGCAGCAGAAGAGAGAACTGGTTCCCCACTGGACAGAGAGGGGAAGGGAGGGGAATCAGGGGGGCGCAGGAAGGACTGTGGCAAGCTCCACCCACAGTCCCACCTGGAGAATTTGGGCAGCTGTTTCCAGCTCCCCTTGCTCTGTGTGACATCAGGGAAATGCACGTTTTGGGCATCAGCTTTTGCTCCCCAAAGGCCCTGAGGGTCAGTTCTCAGGCCTCCCCCTCCCCTTGGACTTTGATCCAGCCAAACACAGATGGGTCAGGTCATGATGTTGAGGAGGCAGGTGGCACTGGGTCCCCCTGGCTTGAATTTTTTCTTATTCCCCCATGTCCTCTCTCTCTTAAGCAATAATTTCTCATTTTGCTTGGTCTTATATACCCCATATGTCTCTAGCTCAGAGAACTAAGAAACACTCCATCATTCTTAAGCTGGGCCTTGCCACCTGTGGGCCCCGCCCCTCCCACACATATGTTCACACAACTGGGGCAAGTGGTTAGCTTCCCCACGCCCCCCTCTGGCCCCTCTCTCCCACCACAACCCTTCTCATCTTTCCAGCTAGAATTAGAGCCTTCTCCCCTGCAGAGGGTGGGAGAGGCCTGGGCTGGGATCCTCACAGCTGGATAGCAGCTGGGAGAGCCCCACCTGTTCTGTGCACTCACAGCAGCTCCCTGGAGAGGACCAACAGCAAGCGCGAAAGGTGCTGGGCACTCGCCTGGGGAGTAGCGACTCAGGCAGGGGATGCTCTACCTGTTCTGGCCTGCCCCTGGGGGAGGTCAGGTGCTCAGCAAGGTGTCCCGGATCTTGATGGTGCAACGGAGTGGGTGGGGGGAGGCTGGAGCATCTGCCTGCTCAGGCCATCTGCCTCTCCCACTTGCCGTTACTGTGAAATGGACAGAGGCTGCCCTTATCCCTTCCTGTGGCTCCACTTCCACCTTTAAACTCACTTCCACCATGCGTTAAACCCTTGAATGCATGCCCGCATCAGCCCCTGAAGGGCCGCTAGAGTCTCTTACTCCAGAGACAGATCCAGTCCCCGACTCCCACAGCTGCTGTGGATGGAGAAACTGAGATGGGACCAGAAGAAATGCTCCCATCTCCTCTCATGAGAGCCCTGCAGATCCCCAGCCCCTTCCCAGGATCACACCTCCCAGGCTGAAGTGAAGAACCTGAGAAGGGAAGGGTCGTTAGGCTGAAGACCGGGGCCGGGAGCAGCAATGCTCCGCAGGATCTCCTTATGAGTGCGTGTAAACCCAGATGTGAGGCTTCTACTTTGGGGGCATGGAAGACCCCCAGCACCTGCTGCTCACCCTCCTCCTCTTCAGTACCATCTTTACCAAGACAGAGTTGTCTGGGCAGCCTCGATCCCCAGGACGGGGCTAAGGAGTTTGGGTGGGAGAGCAGAAGAGAAAGACACTTCCTTAGTGTTTCCTGCAAACCCTGCCAGGCTAGAGGTGCCACGATCGGGGCCCTGTGACAGACCTACTGGATCAGCGGGGCATATGTGAGGGCCCTGGATTCACTGAAGCTGATAGAGAAGACCGTGGCCAGTGGACACAGAGCATCTACTAGTAGATGACATAATTCAAGCTCATTGTTGTTATTCAGTAGCTCAGTTCTGTCCTACTCTTTGCTACCCCATGGACTACAGTGTGCCAGACTTCTCTTTCGCCATCTCCCAGAGTTTGCTGAAACTTCTAGTCACTGAGTTGATGATGCCATCCAACCATCTCATCCTCTGTCGTCCTCTTCTCCTCATGCCCTCAGTCTTTCCCAGCATCAGGGTCTTTTCCAATCAGTCAGCTCTTTGCATCAGGTGGCCAAAGTATTAGAGCTTCAGCTTCAATATCAGTCCTTCCAATGAATATGTAGGGTTGGTTTCCTTTAAGATTGACTGGTTTGATCACATGCCCTCAGTCTTTCCCAGCATCAGGGTCTTTTCCAATCAGTCAGCTCTTTGCATCAGGTGGCCAAAGTATTAGAGCTTCAGCTTCAATATCAGTCCTTCCAATGAATATGTAGGGTTGGTTTCCTTTAAGATTGACTGGTTTGATCTCCTTGCTGTCCATGGGACTCTAATTTCTACTCAAAGCTACAGGACTTGCAACTAGGCAGAAATTTGAATTCTGGTCTGTATAACTTCAAAGCTTGGGCTTCCCTTGTGGCTCAGCTGATAAAGAATCCACCTGCAATGCGGGAGACCGGGGTTTGATCCCCGGGTTGGGAAGATCCCCTGGAGAAGAGAACAGCTACCCACTCCAATATGCTGGCCTGGAGAGTTCCCATGGGCTGTATTGTTCATGGAGTTGCAAAGTGTCAGACACTACTGAGTGACTTTCACAACTTCAAAGCTTATCCAGTTTAGCTTGCACTCAAAGATCACGCAACAATTTTGTTTCTAGATTTTGGGGCCCCGTGTCCATAATATTTCTTGTGAAATTCTCCTACTTGTGTTGCCTTCTACTTGTGTTGGAGGTCGGAAATGGAAAATACTGTCCTCAAATCCCCTTTCATGCTGAGCTTCTTTCTACGTGAATGACAGGGTTTGTTAGTGAACTAATCAAACAATTAAACTCATGTTTATTGAGTACCTACTGTTTGCTGTAAACTGTAAAAGGTGCTGGCACTGTCAATGTGAAAGAAGACAAATACAGCCCTGTTCTGGTAAAGGGAATAACTAATTAAAAAGGCATTAAGCAAGTAGAATCAAAACAAGTAATTATAGCTTATGAGTAGTGCTAATTGGAAAAAATTTTAAAAAGGTACTTGATAAATAAGAGGGGAGCTAAGACAATGATTTTAAACTGTTTGCTTTGGAAGCTCAGCAAAGGCCTGTAGGATGAGAAGTAGCCCTTGATTGCAAGTGAGGGGAAAGAGAAATCAGGCAGTAGGAATAGCATGTGCAAAGGCCCTGGGGTGGGAGACTTCTCATCATGTTTAAGCAGGGAAAGGGGCTCTGGGAAGCTGGGCAGATGAAACGGAGGGAGGCTTGCATACTCCAAAGGAAGAAAGTACAGGCTGAATCAAACATGCTCCTTACTGACTGTGCTGTGGAATCTGGATATGGCTATTCTAGTTCTTCCTAGGTGGTGCAGTGGTAGAGCACCTGCTTGCAATGCAGGAGACACACAGGAAACCCGGGTTTGATCCCTTGAGAGGGAAATAGCAACCCACTCCAGTATTCTTGCCCGGGAGAATTTCAGGGACAGAGGAGCCTGGCGGACTACAGTCCATGGAGTTGCACAGAGTCAGACATGACTGAGCACACCTGTATAAGCAAAAGGATTTGCAACATGAAAGTTGTATTATCTGATTCAGTGCTTATAATTATGTTTTTTTTTTTTTTAAAAAAAAACATCTTTGTTGCCCAAAATTCAAACAACAAGCTTTTACAATAAAAGTTCTCCCTCTTTTCCTTCTTCCTTTCCCCTCCCGGGCTTAAATCATTCTGAATATATTTCACACATATAATGTAAGTACAATATTTATATATATTTATATTATATATATATAACACACACACACACACACACGCCATGCTGTAGCGTGCCCTGTGTTGTGTTTTCTCTCTCATTTTATACCTTGGAGAGTATTATATTTTGATAGATACAGAACCACCTTGCTCTTGTAACTGCCTTGGGGTGGTCAGCATAGTGTGGCAGTTAAGAACAGACTTTGGAGCCAGGTTGCCTGAGTCTAAATTTTGTGTTACTTACTTAACTTCTTAACTTTTCTGTACATTTGTTGACTTACTTAACTTCTCTGTACATTGGTTGACTCATCTGGTAAGCTGATATGAAGAGTGCCCACCTCATAGGATCATTATAGGGATGAAATGAGCTAATGCTGGCAAAACATTGAAAGTGGCAAGTGCCCATGTGTTATAAATATGCTCCTGTTGTTATACATGCACCAACTCTCTGGTGATGGTCATTTTTTAGGTCATTCCCAGGATTTGCTCTTATAAATGCAACAGTGAATATCCTTGTATGTGTGTCATTTCCCTCATGGGTTTATATATATATAATAAATATCTAGGAATAAAATTGTTGGGACTAGGAGAGGTGTCACTGTAATTTTAATAGATATTGTCAAATTCCTCTTCACAGGTTTTTTAATTTACAAGTGCACCCACAATGTATGCCATATTCCCAGGATTTGCTCTTATAAATGCAACAGTGAATATCCTTGTATGTGTGTCATTTCCCTCATGGGTTTATATATATATAATAAATATCTAGGAATAAAATTGTTGGGACTAGGAGAGGTGTCACTGTAATTTTAATAGATATTGTCAAATTCCTCTTCACAGGTTTTTTAATTTACAAGTGCACCCACAATGTATGCCATCAAACTTCTTGATATTTACCTACCAGATAAGTAAATAATAAGAGTATCAGATTGTAATTTATTTCCTATTTCCCTTAATTTGGTGGAGTCTGAGCATCCTTTTTATACTGAGTTATTACATTTATCTTTTGTAAACTCTCTGCTCTGGATCTTTGCCCATTTCCTTTCATGTTGATCTTTTCTTTATTCAGATATATTAGTTAGTGGGTGAGGGTACAGATTTTGGAGGAAACTTAGGTTAGAATTACGGTTCTGCCTCTTACTAGCTGTGTGATTCCGGGCAGTTTAACTGTCTCACCATGCCTCAGTCCTCTCTGGATAGCACAGTGTCTATACCATTTTTTTTTTTTAATTGGAGTATAATTCCTTTACGATGTTGTGTTAGTTTCTGCTGTACAATGAAGTGAGTCGGCCATAATACACATATATCCCCTCCCTCTTGGACCTCCCTCCCCTCACCCCACCCCACTAGGTCATCACAGAGCACAGAGCTGAGCCCCCTGTGCTATACAGCAGCTTCCCACTAGCTATCTGTTTTACACGTGGCAGTGTATATATATCACAGCTACTCTCCCAGTTTGTCCTGCCCTCCCCATGTCCACGTTTGTTCTCTATGTCTGCGCTGCTATTCCTGCCCTGAAAATAGGTTTGTCTGTACCCTTTTTCTATATTCCACACTTAATATACTATAAATGTTAATATACTATATTTGTTTTNAGTGTATATATATCACAGCTACTCTCCCAGTTTGTCCTGCCCTCCCCATGTCCACGTTTGTTCTCTATGTCTGCGCTGCTATTCCTGCCCTGAAAATAGGTTTGTCTGTACCCTTTTTCTATATTCCACACTTAATATACTATAAATGTTAATATACTATATTTGTTTTTCTCTTTCTGTTTTACTTTACTCTATAGGACAGACTCTAGGTCCATATGATTGCTGTAAGTGAATGATGAGAGACTGGATAGACAAACGGATGATGGACAGATGTATTTAAAAATAGAACACCCGCAATCTTCAGTGACTAGGACAGGAAGTGACTGGTTCAAATAACAACCTCTGTGGCAATACCTGCCAGGTTCCCTGAGTTTTGCCTCTGTTTCCAACTTTGGACAAATTGGAGGAAACCAAATATGCTCCCCTATCTGGCCACCTAGTGTGTCCTCCTTCTAGCTGGCCCACTCCAGCTTGTCTACGCTGATAACTCCCAGTCAGGGAATCTGAAGCCTTCCCCCTTTCCCCTTTGTAAAGCTTTCTCACTCTCTGCCTGCATTTGGGTCTCTGCCAGTACACATGTTGGTGACTGCCTCCTTTGCCATAACAAGTTCTGAATAAATTGCTTTTTTCTCCTTTGGGTGGTCTTCATTTATTTCCACAACTCAGTTCAGTTCAGTTCAGTCGCTCAGTCGTGTCCGACTCTTTGCGACCCCATGAGTCGCAGCACGCCAGGCCTCCTTGTCCAAAGCCCCCAAAAATAAAAGTCTGACACTGTTTCCACAATTTCTTCATCTATTTCCCATGAAGTGATGGGACCGGATGCCATGATCTTTGTTTTCTGAATGTTGAGCTTTAAGCCAACTTTTTCACTCTCCTCTTTCACTTTCATCAAGAGGCTTTTTAGTTCCTCTTCACTTTCTGCCATAACGGTGGTGTCACCTGCATATCTGAGGCTATTGATATTTCTCCCGGCAATCTTGATTCCAGCTTGTGTTTCTTCCAGTCCAGTGTTTCTCAGGATGTACTCTGCATATAAGTTAAATAAGCAGGGTGACAAGCAGAGTACAGCCTTGACATACTCCTTTTCCTATTTGAAACCAGTCTGTTGTTCCATGTCCTGTTCTAACTGTTGCTTCCTGACCTGCATACAGATTTCTCAAGAGGCAGGTCAAGTGGTCTGGTATTTCCACAACTAGCACATGTGAAATGCTTAGTGGAGACTCTGTTATATAGTAAACATACTCTGTGTTCAACATGACAACTTGTCATCTGTCTGTGATACATGATATCATGAATAATTTTTCTTGGTTCGTGTTTTTCTAGAACGCAAGCTCCATGAAGGAAGACACTGCCACTAACACTTTTAAAGATATTCCACGGAACCTAAAGTAATGATTTATGCATAGAGTGAACATGTGGATTGAAGAATCAAATGAATCACCCGGTAGTTCAGAGGACAGTCATATTTGTCTCTTGGAATCTGAGGGATGGGCTTCCCAGGTGGCGCTAGTGGTAAACAGCCCACCTGCTTATGCAGAAGGATGTAAGAGATGCAGGTTCCATCACTGGATTGGGAAGATCCCCCGGAGGAGGAAATGGCAAGCCACTCCAGTATTCTTGCCTGGAGGGTCCCATGGACAGAGGAACCTGGAGGGTTCCTACAGTCTATAGGGTTGCAAAGAATCAGATGAGACAGAGCAACTGAACATGCACTCATCTGAGGAACATTGCTTCCAGGATCCCCAAGGATACCAAAATTCAAAGATGCTCATGTCTTTTATAGAAAATGGCATAATGTTTACATATAACCTACACACATCTTCCCATATACTTTAAATCATCTCTAGATTACTTATAATAACTAATAGACTGTAAATGCTATGTAGATAGTTGTAAATATGATGTAAATGCTATGTAAATAGTTGCCAGAGCTTGGCAAATTCCAGTTTTGCATTTTGGAACTTACCAGAATTTTTTTAAGCTATTTTTGACACACGTTTGGTTCCCCAGATGGGGAACCCAAGATACAGAAGGCAGACTGAGATTATACTGCAGGTTAAAGTTTTAAGCCCAAACATGGACAATAGGAAGAATTAGAGTCAGGCCCAGGGGCTCTATTGACACTGAAATAGGGACAGAAAATAGAAGAAGAGTTGAAAGATGGAAGGGGATTGTGGAACCAGATGTGTGAGCTCTGTGACCTCCAACAAACAAAATCCATTCTAATTGCCTGCCTTGTACACTGAGAAGACTAATAGCACAGAAAGTGAAAGTGAAGTTGCTCAGTCGTGTCTGACTCTTTGTGACCCCGTGGACTGTAGCCCACCAGGCTCCTCCGTCCATGGGATTCTCCAGGCAACAATACTGGAGTAGGTTGCCATTTCCTTCTCCAGGGGATCTTCCCGACCCAGGGATTGAACCCAGGTCTCCCATATTGCAGGCAGACGCTTTAACCTCTGAGCCACCAGGGAAGCCAATAGCACAGAGGTATTGTGAAAAGTGGCTGGGATTATTGAGCAAAAACGTCCCTAATAGGGTGGAAGGCCATGGCTCTTGTTTAGTGCTTGTTAATTCATTTGCATTTATATCACACTTTACTCTTTTTGCTGTTGTTGTTCGGTTGCTGAGTCCTTTCCATCTCTTTTGCAGCCCCTTGGACTGTAGCCTGCCAGGCTCCTCTGTCCATGGGATTTCCCAGGCAAGAATACTGGAGTGGGTTGTCATTTCCTCCTCCAGGGGATCTTCCTGACTCAGGGATCAGACTTGCTTTCCTGCATGGCAGGGGATTCTTTACTGCTGAGCCACTGAGAAAGTTTTACTCTTTACTAAACACCTACATATGAATTCAGGGCTTCCCTGATAGCGCAGTTGGTAAAGAATCCACCTGCAATATGGGAGAACTGGGTTCGATACCTGGGTTGGGATCCTCTGGAGAAGGGAAAGGCTACCCACTCCAGTATTCTGGCCTGGATAATTCCATGGATTGTATAGTCCATAGGGTTGCAAAGAGTCGGACGCGACTGAGTGACTTTCACTTTCATATATGAACTCATTTGATAACTGAGGTATATTGTTGATGTTGGTAGGGCTGGAATTGTCATTCCCCTTTAACGGGTTGAAGACCAGGGCTCAAAGTCAGGAAGTGGGTTACTTGATGACACAGGTTAGTGTTTGCAGATGGAGTCAGCTATTATTATTACTATTTTTTAATTTAGCCATTCACTTGGACGTTATTTTACCATTAAAGAGAGAACTTCTAATCCTACATACATTCTTATCCTTGCATTAATAGTAGTGAAAGTGAAGTCGCTCAGTCGTGTCCAACTCTTCGTGACCCCATGGACTGTAGCCTATCAGGGTCCTCTGTCCATGGGATTCTCCAAGCAAGAATACTGGAGTAGGTTGCCATTTCCCTCTCCAGGGGATTTTCCCAACCCAGGGATCTAACCCGGGTCTCCCGCATTGTGGGCGGACACTTTACCATCTGAGCTGCCAGGACAAGCATCCACATATTACATTTCCTTTCATCTCAGTTAATCTGTATTTATGAAATGTATATCATTTTGTTTTACTTTATTACTCATATCAGTTGATATTCTTTTAGAGTTGACTTTGTCATCAGATAGATTTGTCAAGCCCCATACCATTTATTTATCAGATCAGACTTTTTTAAAGCTTTTAAAAATTACCTATTCAACATAACAAAATTCTTAAACTCCATCTTTAAAAAACAATTATTGGAGTATATTTGCTTAACAATGTTGTGTTAGTTTTTGCTGCACAGCAAGGTGAATCAACGATATGTATACATATATCCCCTCTTTTTTGGATTTCCTTTCCATTTAGGTCACCCCAGAGCACGGAGTAGGTTCCCTGTGCTAGACAGTAGGTTCTCATTAGTTATCTGTTTTATACATAGTAGTGTATATATGTCAGTCCCAGTCTCCTAATTCATCTCAGCCTTCCTTTCCACCCCTCCAGCCCAGTATCCAACCATTTGTTCTCTATGTCTATGTCTTTATTTCTGCTTTGCAAATAGGTTCATCTTAACCATTTTTCTAGTAAGTGGGAAAGAGAGAAATATCATATATTAATATATATATATATGTGGAATTAAACTCTATCTTTTGATTCTACATTCTACCTTTAGTCCACTAAACTATGCTGTTTCACAGCTTCTCTTTGAGTATTTGTGTGAGAACAAGGAAGATGAAAGCTTCCTGGACTCCCTAAAGACATCTCTGATGTCACTTGCACGAGGTCAGGACCAGTGGAGAAGAGAGAGGCCCATCTGTGCCCACCATCTTCGCTCCCTGGCCATTGGATTCATTTTGCACTCATTGCTGCTCTTCTTCCCCCAGGCCCTTGGCCGCTGAAAGAAACAGCAGCTGTGGCCATCTAGTTCATGTCACTAATTAAATGGAATTTACACTTCGAATTTGGAAATGTATACCTTCTTGCCAGAGCATAACAGCTATTCGAAACCAAGCAATCAAGCTCACTGAGCTTCAAGAAAAGCTCTCTTTGGCCACATATCCCTCATTCCATTCCAATCAGCATTGATTGATTAGTTGTGTGCCAAAGATACAAGGACTAGATATCTTTGCCAAATCACCTCCTCCCCTGACAAATGTTTCTCGAGAACCCACAATGTATAAGATCATGTGCTGCGTTCATGCATGGAGAGTGTCAAGAAACTGGCTGAGGAATTCAGAATACAGAGAAAATGGGATCCCAGACTAGGAAGGGAAACCAGTGCAAATGGAGATGCTGAGCTTGGGCAGTGCAAGAAAGATCTGGCAAAGTCAAGAAATGACTGAGATCCTTTTATCCATCCCTCTGTTAAGAACTTTAATAGAAATGCTGCCCATGTCATCTTAAGAACCTCCCAAATTCTACTGCTTCGGCTTGTCTTTGAACCCCCAAGGACCATTTCCCCATGGGAAAGTGAAGTTGCAGAGAGACCAGAGAGTATGGAAGCCTGTCACCTCACTCTTTCATTACAGCCTCACTTGTGCCAGAGCCCAGTCTATTTTTTTGTTGTTGCTGTTGTTTTTCTCTCCCCTTCCCCATTTATTCTGCCTGAGGTTTACTGGAATCATCCATTTTAGTTCTTGATCACACACACCATGCATCTCTTCCTTAGAATGCTGTTGTAGAGATACGTGCTTCTTTGGGGTGCCTGCCCCCTGTAACACTTACTGTAACTCCACTGCATCACCCGGACCTGTGGGATGGGAAAGGAACTTGGGGATCCCCTCCTGCTCCACCATCCTCAATGGACGTCATGCTGCTCCATGCCGTTTGCCTTTGTTCACCTCTGCAGAGCTTTAAATAGAATCCTGGAGGAATAACTCTTTTGAAAGGGAAGTTGAAAGCACTTGATTCAGCCAGGACTCTGTATGCATCAAAGGTTTGTGTCCACTCAGCTCGGGGTGTCCTTTTAGCTCTGCCCCTGGTCTGGATTAACCACAAATGTCTTCTCACTAAGTGGTTGTTAAAAGCCTCCTTTTGAGAGATAGGAGGGAAAAATAATATAAAGAAGAAATGAGTCTGAGAGTTTTCTTCTAAGGTAACATAATTCTAAAATTATAGGGGTACTTTTCTAAAATTATGGGAATCTAAAAACAAACAAATGTGAGAAGCCATATAATTGTACTCATCAGGGTTCTCTGAGAACCAGAACTAGAACCAACAGGAGATAGAGAAAGACAGATAGAGATAGATAGATACAATTTCTTATGAGGAATTGGCTCCTGCAATAATGGAAGCTGAGAAGTCCCCAGATTTGCCATTTGCGAGCTGTATATTAAGGAAAATTGTAATTTAAGTCCAAGTCTGAAAACCTGAGAATCAGGGTAGCAGATGATGTAAATTCCAGCCCAAGAATAAGAGAAGTTGAAGTGAGATGTTTTAGCCCAAGCAGAGGGACAGGAGGAAAAGGAGCCAATTCTCCTTCATCCCCTTTTTGTTCTATGTTGGCCCTGAGTGGGTTGGAGGATGCCCACCCACACTAGGGAGGACTATCTACTTCACTGGATCCGCAGGTTCAATGGCTAACTTCATCCTGAAACATCCTCCCACAAACACATTAAGAAAAAATATTTAGTCTGGACACCTCATTGCCCAGTCAAGTTGACATATAACATTAATTACCACAGTAATTTTTATCATTCTTCATCCTATCTCTGAAGAAAAATAGCTTGGTTAAAATCTTTATTCTTACTATGAGATTTTGGGTAGCAACTTGGCAACTCCAAACCTTAATTCTGTAATGCGTTAAATGAAGATACTAACTTCAGTGACCACTACGTAGATTCTCTGAGCACCCTCAACGAGATTAGCTGTAGAAAGAGCCTAAGAATAAGGCCTGACACATAGTAACCTCTAAGTAATGTTAGTTGCTTGTCCTCCTCCTCTTCCTCTTCATCATTATCATCATCACTGCTGCCATCATTTCCATTAATCTCATGAAGACTTGTTTCACTTTCATTATATTTTAGTTACCATGTTTGGTTCTATCAATACATAAAAATGAATCCAATGTGGTTCCTACCCTCGGGGAAGTTGAGATCTAAAAGGGAAGATAAGACACATACAGAAATAACATTAATACAAGATAGAAAATGAGAGTGCAGCAAGGAATATAGACATGAATTATAATGAGAGAGCAGAGTTGCAAAAGCTGACTTTCAGCTGGCAGCAGGATAGGAGGTGGGTGCTTCAGGGAAGGTTTGATAGAAAAGGAATGTTTGGTCTGGGCTGCTTGGATAATTAGGATTTGAAGTAGCAAAGGGGAAGAGTCATTCCATGGGGAACAAACAGCATCAGCCAAGTCATGGAAACTCATGACAAATGGAAGGAGAATCAAATAATTCAGTTTGGATTGCGTGCAGAATGTTTCAGGAGAAACGAATAGCAGGACAGAGTAGGAAGCAGCATGGGAACGAATTGTAGAAGCACCACAATATTTCGAATAATTATGTCTTCACTGAAGGTCCTCAGCATGTTTTGTAGACACTCAGAATGCTTGGAGACACAGACCCTTGGTGGTTGTCCACTCTGCTCTGGCGTCTGGGGAGAAACATCCCCGTAGCTCTTAGGGGTGAAAGCAGGGCTGTGCCCTTGCACCTCTGCAGGGAGGATAAGCCACGTGACACTGAGGCCTCTATTCAGACGTCACAGGGCTGCTGGGAAGATACTGGCCAGTCTTCTCTGCTGAGATGTAATCAGACTGCACTTAGTTATCCAGCCACTCAGCGTCTCCTTTCCATGCCTCTTTTGTTTGCTTTTCACGGGACTTTATGTCTTCAAAGGAAATCAGGGTGCTTGCCATTAACTTTTAGGATAGGAAATGAAAAAGGGAAATAAAATAAAGTTTTTTGAGCTTCTTTTATGTGATCAGTCCCACGTTCCAGACTATCTTGAATTTTTTTTGTTTTATGTTTGATAGTATTTAGTAAAATCAATAACATATTTACAAAGTTTTATCAATTGTGCTTTGATAAAAATTATGATAGTAAGTTAATAAAAGCATTTTTAGCCTTATGGTCACAAGTATAAAACTAATTTATAATTTTGTTGTAGAAAATTATAATAGGGTTACTATAAAACATTTTCAAGCCTAATATTTTCATATTGATAAAAAATCTGGGGAGGTTTATATCAATCATACAAAAGTCTGGAAATTATACCTTTTGCAACTATTTTAGCATGTATAATATTTTAGATATTAACATACATGTTTAAGGGATTATATGAATGTACGTGTGTGTTCAGTTGTGTCTGACTCTTTGTGACCCCATGGACTGTAGCCGACCAGGCTCCTCTGTACATGGAATTTTCCAGGCAAAACACTGGAGTGGGTTGCCATTTCCCCCTTCAGGGGACACTCCTGACAGACTATCTTGTAGTAAATTTCATTTAATTCTCATGATTCCTCCAAATGTACATTATACCCTAGTTTTTGCAGATGATGAAACTGATGCTCAGAAAAGTGAACCTCCTGACGTTCCCAAGGGCATTGAGCCAACAAGCAGTAGAGGACAGATGTGCACAGAATTCTGCCTGGTTACAATGCCTTTCCATTTGAAGGTCTATTACTTCATCCTCTGGTCATAGGTTTTTTTCCAAAATATTTTGAATGGGCTATCTAATTTCCAAAGGACAGTTCTGATGTGAGGCAGGGAATGTTTCTTCATTTTTTTCCAGCCTGTATAACTTGATAACAAGTTTACCTGGGGCAGTAATTAGGTTTGGTTTGTTTATCATTATATATTTAGTACCTAGCATGTACTCAACGAATATTAATTGAATGAATGATCTCCTGGTCTCAATCCAGATTCTGTAGCTGCAGATGCTTTGTACAGAGACTTTGGGACAATGGTCAGTGGCTCAAGACCTGATTTACTAGTATTTACCATGTGCACACGAGCAATTTTGAACCTCTCAGAACGTTGTGTGTGTGTGTGTGTGCGTGTGCATATATGTGTGTGTGTGTGCGCATGTGTGCATGTGTGTGTGTGCATGTGTGTGTGTATGTGTATGTATGTGCTCAGTCTCTCAGTCATGTCTGATTCTTTGTGGTCCCATGGACTGTGGCCTGCCAGGCTCCTCTGTTCATAGGATTTCCCAGGCAAGAATACTGGAGTGGGTTGCCCTTTCCTACTCTAGGGGATCTTCCCGATCCAGTAATTGAACCCGTCTCCTGCATTAGCAGGAGGAATATTTACCACCACCCGGGAAACCCCCTCAGAGCCTTGTTATTCATAAAACAAAAATAGCTAAACCTGTTGTGTCCATCATAAAGAATTGTAGTCCTGGGGATTAAATAAGGTAATTACATTCAAGAAATACTTTCCAAACCCCTGCTCTGTACAAGATCAAGTCCCAAGCATGGGCAATGATTAAAAATGACTGAACCTGGGAAGAAAACTATTTTTATACAAACAAAAGTCAAGGGGTGCAGTTATTATACACAAGGAATCATCAGGTTAATATCAGGAAAATCTTACCCCCAAGATCTGACTGAGTTTCCTTTTGGATTTATTTTTCTCCCTGTTGAAAAATTGGGCACATTCTTTTTCTCATGACATTTCATCTAAATCAAGTTGTCAGGAAGGTGTAATTTCTTCTAGGTGTGCGTATGAAAATAGGCTGCTTTCTCCTTGGGGTCGTTAGCACTTACCTATTTTCTGGATCCCTGCTTTGCTGAAAGCAACAATGGATGACATTCACGACCAGGATGACTGACTGAGTGTGTTCCCTAGGATATCACAGTTTTTTGCCTTGGCTTCCCCTGGGATGCTTAGTAACTTTATTCCTGGTCATAGCACACCTTTTCTCCTGAACATGCTCATATTCTCAATTTTTTAAAAATTTATTTATATATTTTAATTTGGCTGTGCCAACTCAGCTGTACCATGTGAGATCTAGTTCCCAGACCAGGGATCAAACCTGGGTTCCCTGTACTGGGAGCATGGCATCTTAGCCACTGGACCACCAGGGAAGAGGGAATATAAGTGCAAAAATTCCAACCTCGTATAGACTTTTTGTCATGATTTGTGTCTGGCTTCCTAATGAATTTTATATCCAGTTTGAAGTCTGAATATTAAATCGTTACTAAATCAAGTTCAGAAAGTCAAACGTTTAATCCTTTAGGTCAGGGTAGGTAGGTAAATAAATTAGTAATAACGTTGTGTATAAATTACTCGAGGATGACATACGGTCTGGGATCCCTATTTTATAACTTAATCAACCTCTCCCCAGAGTTCGGAATCTTTGAAACTATTATAAACGAAAAAGTATATTGTTGTTATTGTTGTTAATAAATGACTGATGAGGTATACCAGGTCTCATCACAAAAAGTACGTAACAAGATAAACTGACAGTATTCATATGTACTTATCCATGATAATAACAAAGATAAAATGTCTACGATTTAGTCTTGCCTTCCTCTAATTCACTGAACGGTTACTGGTGTATTAATCACTATCTCAATCACAGTGTTGGACCTAGATTGAGGGTTGGGTGTGAAAAATATAAGTACTACTTCATAACACCAGGGCTCTTCACCTCTCAACCGGGCACTCTGGTGTCTTGTCGAATAATGTTCTCAATCACAAAAGACTTAGTTTAACGATACATATTTAGGTTTATACACAAATATGAGTATAAAAGGAATTTGTAACGTGAATTAGTCAATTCTTAAACTATGAACCGTGGACACACTTCTTTCCGTTACTAAAATAAAAAAGGAAAGATATTATTGGACAATTTGATAAGTTTCGAAAAGGTAACTCACACTCTCCTCACCTCTCATTTCAAACTTTACATAACACCACTATTACATTAAAGATTCACAAAGATATCTCTTTAGTACATCCTTACCCTTTAAGAACTCCCGACGACCTCCCGTGTACACCACTGTAAGAACTTTTTAATAATGGGACCTTTAACGTCGCGGTAGTCATAGACCCACTAGAATTCCGTTCGATAATTTGATGGTTTAATATTAGTGCATCCTTTCGAATCCTAGGAAGAGGTTTTTTATTTGGCAGATCTGGTTACCAAGAGTTTGAACTTACACGTAAATCTAGTGGTTCTAAAACAATTTACGTTTACAAAAATAAGTTCAAGTTTCAGTCAGAACACTAAGACGTAGAGATTCTGCGAAGGTCTACTACAACTACGATGAACAGGTACCTGGTGCTCTCCGACTACGACGACCAGGTGCCTAGTGTAAAACTGTTCACTCCGAACTAGGCCGATATATTTTCCTGTTATGTCACTTAGATGAAGTAGACAGTGATCTTTTTTAATTTCAATCAGTTTTTTTTTTAATTGTGAATGATATTTTCAACTGTAGATTTTAAAGTTCTTGACTGTTAGATGAATGGTCAAGACTATTCCAAAATGATAATTGTTGCTACCTTGACAGCAGAGGAGAGGTGCATTTCAAGTGTGTCTCAGAGAAAGGTCCTGGATGAGGGTCAAATTATTGCAGGTTCCAAGTACAGAGTGAGAAAATGTGAAAATAATCCTACGTGTACTTCATTGCAAAGAAAAAAATTCAAAATGACCTTGTCAAGTCATTCAAACGAATTTGACAAGCTGAGGAAAACTCAAAATGAAGTAGTAAGTAATACACTTAAGGCCAGGAAACCTAAGTATATAAGACCTGGTTAAGACTGGGAAATTTCATAGGAATGATCTAAAAACACAGAATCACAAGCTGCAGTTAAATCACAATAGTGAAAGTGAAAGTGTTAGTTGCTCAGTCCTGTTCAACTCTTTGCAACCCCATGGATTGTAGCCCACTAGGTGCCTCTCTCCATGGAATTCTGTAGGTAAGAATACTGGAGTGGGTAAGTCATGCCCTTCTCCAGGGGAATAAGATGCTATAATAAGATGGAAATAAAAGTGCTAAGATACTGTAAAAGTTTAATGCAATCCTTTTACAAGAGTTTTCCTTGTGCTATTAGGGTTTTACATGTTGCATTTTAAAGGAGCTATAGAAAAATGGGAAATTTTAAAAGGAGGTAACCTCACAAATCCTTGGGTCAGAGGAATTTCCTCCATCCCTGGAGAGTTCTCCCCTCTACCCTCTTTGCTCAGATTATTTTTCCCCTTCCTCTTTTCCTTTATAATATTACATTAAACTGAGTTGCAGAAAAACTCAGATTTCACAGGTTGTTGTTCAGTTGCTAAGTCATGTCTGACTCTTTGCAAACCCATGAACTGCAGCATGCCAGGCTTCCCTGTCCTTCACTATCTCCCAGAGTTTACTGAAATTCATGTCCATTGAGTCAGTGATTTCATTGGAGCCACTGTCAAATCTGTTGGCTTAGCCATAAATTACACACGTCTGGAATTCAAGTCATACAAACTAGCAAGTTTATTTAAAAACATTTGAAATGCACTATGTTAATAGGACTAAAAAATAATGTTGGAAGTTGTAGAATTGCCTCACGGCAACAGAGAATCACAAAATTGACCAATGTCTCCAACAGAATGAGCCTGGGAATTAATCCCTTTCTATCAACTGACAGACACTTGACATGCATTCAGAACTTTGGGCGCAAATGCATCAAAGACTATAGGTCCATTGGCCATCTGGGAATTTACGTGGAAAGCCAGAACTCATGAAAGACCTCAGGACCTCTCATAGCATTTCTTTTCTCAGTTTGTTTTAGTCTGGTTTGGGGTTGTTGTGGGGATGTTCTCTTTGAGCAGCCAATTACCTTGTAGGTAAGAGCTTAAGGGCTGAGCTTATTTGGCTCGATTTTAGACAACAGTGACTTCTTTCTGCTCCTTCCCGTATAACCAGTGGGTCTTTTGGATTCTGCCTTGTCTAAAACTCCCCCCTCCCCTCGTGGAGAAAATTACCTCGTAGAGACACCTGTCATGCAAGTAGCATACTCATCTACTGAAGAAAATTCATTAATTTGTTCATCCACTTGGTGAGCCAGTCATTTGAAGAAAAATATTTGCTGAAGAACAGAACACATTTCCATCCACACGTTGCTTCCTCCCTTCCTGCTCAACAAAGAAATCTGCAGCATTTTTTTTACTTAGAGGGAAATACAAGTGCCTGTAGCAGATCTTTGCATGGGCTCCACCACACAGTGGCTAGTTTAGATGCAGGAGTAGGTGGGAAAGACTGGCTGGAACAGAGTTACAAATGTTTTCAGTTTCTGAAAGACTGTGTATGTGGAGACAATGGGTGATTAGATAAATGAACATTTTTATTGGTCTTCAATAGTAATAATTGTAGTAAGTCAGCTCCTGTCCTGAGAGCTTGCACTTTTCTTTCTTTATTTAGATTTTTATTTTTTAATATTAATTTCTTTATTTTAATTGGAGGCTAATTACTTTACAATATTGTAGTGGTTTTTGCCATACGTTGACATGAATCAGCCATGGGTGTACATGTGTTCATCAGAATTTTCATCTTATTCTCTTCAGTTTTTTGATAAAGATGTTGAGAATCAGAGAAGTTATGAACTGCTGAAAATCATATAAAGAATAGATACCAGATACTCCGTGGTCTCGTTTATTCTTTCTTTCCTTTCTTCTTTGTGCTTATGCGCTGCTCAGTTGCTCAATTGTGTCCAACTCTTTGAGACCCATGGACTGTAGCCCACCAGGCTCCTCTGTCCATGGGATTTTATAGGCAAGAATACTGGAGTGGGTTGCCATGACCTTCTCCAGGGCATCGTCCTGACCCAGGGATCGAACCAATGTCTCCTGCATCTCACGCATTGGCAAGTGGATTCTTTATCACTGAGCCACCTGGAAAGCCTTCCTTTTGCTTACTGAGTTCTATTATATGACATACTTTTTAAACAGGTGTGAATAAAAAGCCTACGAAGACATGCATCTTGCCCTTTAGGAACTTAGTGTCTAGTGCTAAGGAGAAGTGCTGTGCTCTTGTAAGTATAGTTGTAGACGTGTGCAGATTTACACTAGGGATGCAGCAGCTGCTGCTAAGTCGCTTCAGTCGTGTCCGACTCTGGGCAACCCCAGAGACGGCAGCCCGCCAGGCTCCCCCGTCCCTGGGATTCTCCAGGCAAGAACACTGGAGTGGGTTGCCATTTCCTTCCCCAATGCATGAAAGTGAAAAGTGAAAGTGAAGTCGCTTAGTCGTGTCTGACTCTTGGTGACCCCATGGACTGCAGCCCACCAGGCTCCTCCATCCATGGGATTTTCCAGGCAAGAGTACTGGAGTGGGCTGCCATTGCCTTCTCCAAGGGATGCAGAGAAAAGTCCAATTAATTGCTTCATCTGTGCTAAGTGGAACCAGGAGCAATTTTACAGAAGGACTGACATTTGTATTGAATCTTGTAAGGTGAGGTACTGTTTACAGGTTCATGGTAAACAAGCAGCTGGGATTAAGAGAGAGATTTTGAGCAGGGAATTTAGTGTTAGAAAAGGGATAATGGCTTAACACATGGTTTATTATGAATTGTTAGTGATTTCACATGGCTGGAGATTAGGAGAGTCAGGTGGTCAAGTCCAGCCAAGGGAGGGTCCTGGGCACTGCATTATGGACTTTAGCTTTCAGGACAACATTTCTTGCATTTGCATAAGTATATTCTATTTTTTAAAGGAAAAATAAAAATTCCCATTATTCTGGTTATTCTTCATTCCCTCCTCCATCCAGTCTTTACTCCTGTTTGCTGTGTATGCTCCAGGTTCCCTTGTCCTCTGGCTCTTGGGTGACTGGGGCAATCTGTGGGGTGATCAGAGGGTGGTGGGAAGAGTGACAAGCATCTATTCCCCTGCTGCCTCCCTGCTCTGGTGCTGTGTTCAGAAAGGGGTCCAGTGTCTCTAGGTTATTGCTTCCATCAGGCAGCCCCCTTCCAGCTGCTCTGCCTCCCTCTGCTCTCCAGGAGACCTCTCTTTGCCCTTTCAGCCCACTGCTGCTAGTTCTTGGATTGCTCACCAATGTTTATTGGTGCTATTAATCTGCTCAAACCCCTTTATTAAATTACTTTCAGGTCAACTCTTCCACAGGGGTTCTCTCTCTGCTGGGGGGACCCTGATTGTCGTACCCATCAACCCTCAATGTTGATAAAACATTTTTATTGTAAACCAGCTTTTTATTTACCAACATACTTAAGGATGCCATCCTTGTAGCTCTAATAGAACAACAGCAACAACAACAACAACAACAAAATCAAAAGAAATGTGTAACTAAATCACATGAAACTAAAAGCCAATAAAATAAAAATTAAACAAAGTTAATATGGCGCACTAGGTTGTTGGTCTAAATTGCAGTTATGTGGATGTGATTGATTACCTCAGTGCAGCTTTTGTATTTGTCATACTTTTATTACCCTGTGCAGTGTGATAACTCAATTTCTACACTGTATCTCTCTATTCAAACTACTGGGAAATCTTCATTCATACGGTAAACATTGAGGTCATTTGACCTTCACTTTGAAAGAAAGCATAATTTATGTATTGAGTCGGCCTCTGTTCTTTTCTCATTAGCCTTCCGTACGAAAGAACTGCAACTTGTCACCATCGTCATTGTAAACACAAACACAGACACAAACACTTTAATTGCTTCACAGTATTCTGTTCAAGGTGAGTATCTTGGTGACCCCCAAAATGCCTGGGTAAATTTTCATCTTATCAGAAATAAAAACATACACTAAAACTCCTAATATTATTGAATTCTGTCTGAAGACCTCCAGGTATCAGGTGCCTGAGTTCAAGCGATCTTCATCAAAGATCTATAGATAGGGGACCAACAGGATGAGAGATTTGAGTGGTGTGGAGGGGAGGATGCTGGAGGCAGAGGGACCAGGTAGCACATACTCCAATCCAGGACTCCTTCGAGTGCATCAAGCCCAGGTGGCTCAGTGGTCAAGAATCCACCTGCTGATGCAGGAGAGGCAGGAGATGTGGGCTAGATCCCCGGTCTGGGAAGCTCCCCTGGAGGAGGATTCGGCAACCCACTCCAGAATGATTGCCTGGAGAATCCCTTGGACAGAGGAGCCTGTTGCTTTATAGTCCATGGGGTCTCAAAGAGTCAGACACAACTGAGCAAGAGAAATAAGTTTCTGCTATGATAGTAAAATGTGATTGAGAGAGAGCAGTAAGGTTTCATCCTCTCTCCTCATCACCCCATCCCAAGTTAATCAGATCACATGCCTCATCTGTTTCCTGAGTGAGGAGGAATACTGCAAATTAAGAGGACAAGAACTTGAGGATTGATGATCGGGCAATGTTACAGAATGAGTAAGACAATTTATCCTCAAAAGTAAAAAAAAACTCTAGTTCAAAAAGATACATGCACCCAGTGTCCATGGAGGCACTATTTACAGTAGCCAAGAAAAGCAAACAACCCAAGTGCCCATCAGTAGACGATTGGCTTAAGAAGATGTGATCCATATGAATATTACTCAGTCATGCAAGAGAATGTAATATTGCCATTTGCAGCAACACGGATGAACCTAGAGGATATTATACCTCATAAAGTAAGTCAGAGAAAAGCAAATATTATATACTGTCACTTTCATGTGATAGCTAAAAAAATACAAATAAATATATATACAAAACAGAAATTCACATACATAGAAAGCAAACTTATGGGAGTTCAGGATGGGGGACACATTATACCTGTGGGTGATTCATGTTGATGTATGACAAAATCCACCACAATATTGTAAAGTAATTAGCCTCCAATTAAAATTAATTAATTTATAAATATAAGACAACAAACTATAGTTACCAAAAGGGAAAACAGGGAGGGGTAAATCAGGAGACTGGGATAACAGATACAAACCACTATGTATAAAATAGATAAGGGACAAAAATTTCCTGTATAATGCAGGGAACTATGTTCAATATCTTATAATAACCTATGATGGAAAATAATTTGAATATATCCCTGGTGGCTCAGACGGTAAAGCGTCTGCCTGCAATGCGGGAAACCCGGGTTCAATTCCTGGGTGGGGAAGATCCCCTGGAGAAGGAAATGGCAATTCACTCCAGCACTCTTGCCTGGAAAATCCCATGGATGGAGGAGCCCAATAGGCTACAGTCCATGGGGTCGCAAAGAGTCGGACACGACTGAGCGACTTCACTTACTTCACTTATATAATTACTAACACAATATTGTAAATCAAGTGCACTTTAATAAAATATATTAAAAATGGGAAACTAAGAACAGAAAGGTAATAATGAGAGAGAGATGGTGATTCATCAATAGAGCAGTAGGAAAATCACTCCAGAGTTTAGAAAGCCTGCACCTTTGGGATTCATTCATTCTCTTCTCTATACAATGGGGGAGGAGGACTGAATTTGAGGATTTTAAGAAGCTGCTGGAGCACAGTTGTTATTGTTGTTGTTTTAAACATGATGCAACTTACGCGTGCAAGTGAGTGTGTCAAGAAGTCCTCCATAAATTAACCTTTGAATTGGTTCCTAAACAAACCAGAGCTGCTCTGTGATGCCGGTCCTCTCAGCACTGGCTGCGCTGTGGCTCCTTTCCGCATGCTCCTGTTTTCTTGGCTGCACGATAAACACACTTCAAGAGGAGGCGAGGGGCTCAGGCTGGCAGTGGAGGTTAGAATGCAGAGGCCTGAAATAGCTCCATCAGCCGCAAAGCCTCCTCGGCATCCCCTTTGTCAGCCCAGAGGAAGCAAAGCTCCAGGCGAACTCCCATCTTCTTAGTTACACCCTAATTGGGATGGCCATGTTAAAAGGGGGACTCATATTCCTGCTTTCCCTTTCGAGAAAGGAGAGACCCTTTGCTGTTTCCCTTTGCACCAGAGGAATGTTGGAGAAACCACTCCCAGCTCCTCTGTCTAGTCCCACCTCCCGGAAGGAGGAGAAGCCGTGAAGCCAAACATTTAGCCTTGGAGGTCCATCGGTCATCCTTTCTAGCAGGGGAGTTCATACCGAGAGGGCAGGGATCAGTCCAGCAGCATGGATCATGGTCTTCAGGGCTTAGGTGTAGTGGGCACTTTCATTTCCTATCTCATCAAGGTAGGCACACCTGGACAAGGCTTGAATGCAGAGTGGGAAGTAAGATGCTGCATTTTGGTCTCAACGAAAAAGCTGTATTGTGCAATGGACTTTAGTGAAAGCCCTGCATTGTGCGGCCATGGGGTCGTTTCTTAGGTTAATAAGGGAAGTATTTAATTCTCAGGTAGTTGGTGATCTGTGTGTGTCTCCATGTCTCTGGAGGGGACGAGAAACAGCATTGAAAAAATGAAAATGTCAGTCACTCAGTGGTGTCCAACTCTTTGGGACCCCCATGGACTGTAGCCTGCCAGGATCCTCTGGCAGGATGAATTCTCCAGGCAAGAATACCAGAGTGGGTAGTCATTCCCTTCTCCAGAGGATCTTCCCAATCCAGGGATCAAACCTGGGTCTCCCACATTGTAGGCAGATTCTTTACCATCTGAGCCACCAGGGAAGCCCATAAAGAATAACATTAGGAGATTTCAAAGCCTAACGTACTGCACTTCTGCATGGATCAACCCCAGCCTGAGTGCCCATCTGTCAAGTGCCGTTGCTATCACTGGAGACTGAGCATACCTCCAGACTTCTTCTGCAGCGACCTCAGGGCACAGTCCAAGCCCACGAGCCTGGCAGTCGGTGCTACCCTGCGCTAATGGGTGCCATAGCGCACTGGCTAAGCAGAGCTCGGACTGGCTGAGCACTGCTAGCTGTCCACTGCCGCCTCTTCTAGGAAAAAAAGAAATCTATTACTGCTGTGCCTGTTCTGCTCCCGGACACAGAGCCAGCAATTACCATTCACCAGGTGGCCCTAAGCTTTTCCTTGGCTTTGGGGGCAGAAGCAAATGACTGAAGTGCTAAGCTCATTAAATCCACCCCATGTGGGACAGATACGTCGTGGGTTTTTTCTACTTACTTTCAGGGGACAAATAGCTACCCCCCGGCCCCGCCCGCTGTGCTCAGATGGAATTAAGGAGCTCACAGCCCTGCACACAGGTGATTTCCTGGACTCTTGCACATCCTGACTATGGTTGCCGTGGTGCCTGTGCAGCGGGACTCCCGGCCACGTCATGGTGCCCTCTGCCTGCTCATACGAGGCGGGCAACTTGTGCTTTTCCAAATCCTCAAAACCCTCCTGAGGAGCTGGTGAGTTTGGTGGTGAACTCTGTTTCCCACATTTCAAAACTGTTTCCTTGAACCTCACTTGGCTTATGTACCTGCAGATAAATCCAGAAGATTCGGTAATGTTTCCCTGAGCTGTCTGCCAGGAACAGAGAATCCCTCTTTTAGATTTATCCTTGTGTCAAACCCCTACTCTTTGGAACCTCCAGGGTCTTCATAGAGACCCTATTCGGGCTATTGGTTGTTGCTTTCCTAAACTTTCTCCCTCCCCGGTCTCATCCCACTATCTGAGATAGTCATTATTTACATGATAAATACAGTCTCCCAATTTTTTATGTGTGAAACACATCTCTTTGTCTGTCTAGCTATGTCACCTGTCTGTGTGTCTTTGCATCAGTCTAAGTATACGTGTATTTATTATCTATCCTCATATCTGTGTGGTGGTGGTGCTCTAGTCGCTCAGTTGTGTCGGTCTCTTTGTGACCCTGTGGACTGTAGCCCTCCAGGCTCCTCTGTTCATGGGATTCTCCAGGCAGGAATACTGGAGTGGGTTGCCATTCCCTTCTTAAGGGGATCTTCCTAACCCAGGGATTGGCCCTGAGTCTCCTGCCTTGCAGGTGGATTTTTTACTCTGGAGCATCAGGGAAGCCCTCGTATCTATGTATCTCTGTATGCTTGCTTACATGCTAAGTCACTTCAATCATGTTCAACTTTTTGTGACCCTATGGACCATATAGCCTGCCAGGCTTCTCTGTCCATGGGGATTCTCCAGACAAGAATACTGGAGAGGGTTGCCGTGCCCTCCTCCAGGGAATCTTCCCAACCCAGGGATCAAACCCAGGTCTCCCACATTGCAGGCAGATCCTTAACCACCTGAGCCACCAGGGAAGCCCAAGAATACTGAGGTGGGTAGCCTTTCCCTTCTCCAGGAGATCTTGCCCACACAAAAATCAAACTGCAGTCTCATGAATTGCAGGTGGATTCTTTATCAGCTTAGTCACCTGTATCTCAGTATGCTGCTGCTGCTGCTGCTGCTGCTGCTGCTAAGTCGCTACAGTCGTGTCCGACTCTGTGCGACCCCATAGACGGCAGCCCACCAGGCTCCCCTGTCTCTGGGATTCTCCAGGCAAGAACACTGGAGCGGGTTGCCATTTCCTTCTCCAATGCATGAAAGTGAAAAGTGAAAGTGAAGTTGCTCAGTCGTGTCTGACTCTTCACGACCCCATGAACTGCAATCTACCAGTCTCCTCCATCCATGGGATTTTCCAGGCAGGAGTATTGGAGTGAGGTGCCATCGCCTTCTCTGATCTGCCAATCTATCACTATTATTTCTACACACATGCACATACTAATAAGAACTGTCCATATTTCAAAGTTCCTATCACTATAGGATTCTAGTCCTCTGGAAAGTGGGCCAGATCTGTTCCAGCTCTTTGATTCTCAAGTGTCAACCCTCCTACCCCTTCAAGATCGGTAAAGTTGAGACCCAGGTAAAGCTGAAAGCTGCCCTGTGTGCTATGCTGGTGGCCCTGCATGGCTCCCTTCCATCCTTCTCCTGACTCTAAGGCAGAGTTGCTGTTATTATCGATATTTCTGATATGTGGAAGGAACAGACTTAGACCAGCATGCTTGAGGTCAGTGTTAGGAGGAGGTCAAAGCCATGCTCCATGTTCTCTATCCCAGCTGTCTACTGTATCCTGACTCCGGTATCACTCCTGGGGAGGAACCTGGTTTTTACTTGATTTCTTATTCTTAGAGCAGCAAGCTGTGATCTTCCATTTCTGGTCATTCCAAGCTGAATGTTTGAGCCTAGAATGAAAACTTATCTGCTGCAAATAGTTTCTCAGGGATTAACAGAGAAACAAAATAAAAACAAAACCAAATTGCTCAAAAATATGCCTGCTTGCACAAAGAGCATTTACTTGAAGCTAAACCATAAAACCCTGCTTTTTTCCCTTTACAGATGTAATTGTTACATATGTTCATTATGAATTCATAATGAGGGCCCAGAACAGATGGTGCTGACTTAAAATGACATGCACTGCCAGCGATGCTGATCCATAAGGGGGCTGCTGCTGTCCCTGAAGGCACCAAATGAGGGGGTGGTGGTCAGCAGAGAAGCCCTGAGGCCGGTCTGGCTTGCCTGTGGCCCGGAAAGGAGCTGCTGGGCACTGAGCCATATTTGGAAGAATCTTGGAGCAGAATTTGGAGCTAGTCCTGTACTTGTCAGAGCCTTCTTGGTGTCCTAAGGTATTTCCTAGCAGTCCGAACAACAGGATCTGGGGACTTATCCTCCCAGAATTGGCTTGAGTCCTGGAGGAGACAGGCAAGGCTCCTATCTGGTGTCAGAGACCCCTCACTGTGGGGGGTGTGGTCTTCTCCCATGTGCCCCATGCCTGGGTGATCTGTCTCATCCGGTGGACTTGGCCTGACTCCTTTTCTGAGCGCATTTCTCCTCCCAGTGTGAATATGCTGCTGTTATACCCAAGCCTGGGTGGAGGATGGGGCACTGACCTCAGTAATCTGATGTATTAGTTCATACTAATATTATGCTAATATCATGGAGTGGAGGTCACACCGTCATATCTCTTATGCCACTTAATCCACCCAAGTTTCCAATTATTTGTCATTGTAGGCTTTTGGAATCTCATTCTAAGTGAAAGACACCAGGCTTGAATTGAGGTCCATTTGATTGCAAAGCCCATGATTTGTCTAACAGAGCCTCTTGTAAGCATTAAGGTTGGTTAAAGATTAAATTAGTAATCCTTTTCTGTGAGGATATTTGATTTTTTTCAGGAGATGCTTACAAGTGAAAATCTGAGCTCAGACAGTTGGCTATTGAGGGTGGAACCTCAGTTTTGAGGGATGAGAGTCATCTCCAGGTGGAGACCATGCAGACATAATCCTCAGAGGACATCACAAACATGCTACTTATATTACACCATGAGCTTGTGTTAGTTCTTCCCTGCTGCCCTTTGCTCCCGCAGATTCCTTCTAAATGGCCATGATGTCAACTCCAAGGACTAGAGGAACCTTGCAGAGAGTTCTGAGCTATATGTGAAGATGAAAAAGCACTATAATTCCATGTCCTCTTGCAACTATTCAGGTAGAATGAGTACTGACTGGTTAAAGGAAAGTGAAATCTGGGGAGTGGGCTGCAGCTATAAAGGCCACGTGCTTGGACTTCCCTGAAAACGAAAACTCCTTTGAATATTACTCAGCCATCAATAAGAATGAAATAATGCAGTCTGCGGCAACATGGATGGACCTAGATTGTCATACTGAGTGAAGTCAGACAGAGAAGGAGAAATATCTTTTGACATCCCTCATATGTGGAATCTAAAAAGAAATGATACAAATGAACTTATTTTCAAAACATAAACAGACACGCAGACTTAGAGAATAAACTTACGGTTGCCAGGGGAAAGGATAAGGGGAAAGAATAGTTAGGGAGTTTGGAGTGGACATATACATGCTGTTGTATTTAAAGCGAATAACCAACAAAGACCTACTGTATAGTGCAGGGAACTCTGCTCAACTGTTATGCGCCAGCTTGGATGAGAGGGGAGTCTGGGGGAGAATGGATACATATACAAACACATATAAATATGGCTGAGTCCCTTTGCTGTTCGCCTGAAACTGTCACAATATTGATAATCGGCTATATCCCAATACAAAATTAAAAGTTAGAAACACCTAAGACTCCTTTTGCAGGTTGGAGGAATTAAAAAAAAAAAAAAGTTAAATAGATGAAGATCATTTCTGTCATGTACCAACACTGCTTCCTACTGAACAAAGAAAGTGAAAGTGTTAGTCACTTAGTCCTGTCCGGCTCTTTGTGACCATGTGGGCTGTAGCCCACCAGGCTCCTCTGTCCATGGAATTCTCCAGGCAAGAATACTGGAGTGGGTTGCCATTCCCTTCTCCAGGGCATCTTCCCAACCCAGGGATCGAACCGAGGTCTCCCTCATTGCAAGCAGATTTTTTATAGTCTACCAGGCTCCTCTGTCCATGGAATTCTCCAGGCAAGAATACTGGAGTGGGTTGCCATTCCCTTCTCCAGGGCATCTTCCCAACCCAGGGATCGAACCGAGGTCTCCCTCATTGCAAGCAGATTTTTTATAGTCTGAGACACCAGGAAGACTAACAGTAAGCCATGTGTGTGTGTTTATCACTAAGGTCCACTTCATTGATTTGATGGATAAATTGCGGAGATTTTGTTTCTGTGAGATGCATCTCACAGAGATGCATGATAGAGACTTCATGCTCTATCATACGATAGGGGAAGAAATAAGCATTTGGTCTCTCTTTTCTCCAGAGACTGTTGGAAGACTTTGTATGGACATAAAACTTCCTGTAAAGAGGCAGCTACATCACCCCTCACCTGCACCCCAGCCTGGCTATATCAGAGGATGACTGTCTCTAGAGAAGCGGATGGGGTATGAGGTCCCAAGGGTTCCATCATTGGTCTTGCATCCTGGCCACCTCAGACAAGCCCCCACCACCTGAGCCTCAGTCTTCATCCATGAAAGAAATGAACATGGTGAAATCTCTTCTTATTTCAGAGAAATGTTATAAGAGCAAATGAGAGAACAGGGTCAAAAGCCTTTTGTAAATTTTAACCTGCTTTGCAGATATCTGCCACTTCTAGGATATCCTATTAACACAGAGTTTCACAACTTTAGCACTGTTGATATTTTGGGTCAAATCATTCTGTTTGGGGGAAAGACAGCTGTCCTGTGCATTCAGTTCATTTCAGTTCAGTTGCTCAGTTGTGTCCGACTTTTTGTGGCCCCATGGACTGCAGCACACCAGGCTTCCCTGTCCTCAGGGAAATGCATTACAAGATTTTAAACAGCATCCCTGTCTTCAACTCATTAGATGCCAGTAATAAGCTTTGTCCCATATACGCTCATCCACCCAGTCTTGACCCCCCAAAAGTGTCTCTGGACATTCTCATATATTTCCTGTTGGGAAAATACTTCCATCAATTAAGTATGACCTTGGATAAATTATTTCAGCTCTTTGAGCCTTAGTTTCCTCATCTGTGGTATATGAATAATAATAATCACACCAACCTCATATGTATTATTTATCCTCACTGTGAGGATTAAATGAGATGATGCACAAAATACAGTCAACAGTGTGCATGGTATACACGGTATGTGATCAGGAAATATTTGCTTTTATTTGAAGATAATATCTCTAGTGTAAAGCTGTCCACATAGAAACACAAGCTGGGGAAGTGACTTTTCTGGGCCCCTAGCCCTGCATTATACTCTATGCAGTGTGCACACAGACTTCCTGCACCATGTCCCAAATATGTTCCAATGAGTAATTGTCAGGAAAACAAGATTAGGGTCAAGGAGGGTGATACCAAATGCAGGCTTCCCTGGTGGCTCAGATGGTAAAGAACGCACCTGCAATGCAGGAGACCCAGGTTCAATCCCTGGGCCAGAAAGATCCCGTGGAGAAGGGAATGGCAACCCACGGCAGTATTCTTTCCTGGAGGATCCCATGGATAGAGGAGCCTGGCGGCTATAGTCCATATGGTTGCAAAGAGTCAGACACAGCTGAGCGACCAACACACACACGCGCTAAATACAGCAGTGAGACGAGTTTGGGAAAGTCGATGCTTTCCTTTTGCAGTATCAGATTTCTTAGAGCTGTTAAGACACAAATAGGCAAGTGTCCAAATATTTGGTTCACCGTGCAGACTTGTCCACACTGATGGGCCTGTTCTCTTGGGCACCAAAGTCACCTTCATAAAGGATATATTATACTAAATGTGGAAGAGGGCGAGTTTTGCTATTCTTTAAACTAACATATCAAAGAGGATTGGAACCCTACCAATGGAAAGAAAGTCATGCAAAATGAGCTAAATTGCTCACATTTAGCCCGAGGGAAAAACTGAGACCCATAGCTTTTGGGGTAGTATTCTGCTCTATCAAGAGGATATTTATTAATATACATATATTTTTTAATCTTTCTATTAAACCTATTTTCAGTGCAGAAATAGAGATGCAGACATAAAGAATGGACATGTGGAAACAGTGGGGGAAGGGGAAGGTGGGAAGAACTGGGAGATTTGGATTGACGTATATACACTACCATGCATAAAATACGTACCTAGTGGTAACTAGGTATTTTACTAAGCTGCTGTGAAGCACAGGGAACTCAACTCGGTGCTGTGTTGACCTAGAAGGGTGGGATACAAGCGGGAGGGAGGCTAAAGAAGGAGGGGGATGTATGTGTACAAAGAGCTGATTCACTTCTTTGTACAGCAAAAGCGAACACAATCTTGTGAAGCAATTATAAAGTAAAAAATAGAAGAGAGGATATTCATGTAGGCACATGTAATGCGAAAACTTGATTATAGATTTGAAACAAATATATATAATATATAATGTATGTACACACAGATGTACACATACACGTGCTCAGTCATGTCCGACTCTTTGCGACCCCATGAATCGCAGCACGTCAGGCCTCCCAGTCCATCAACTCCCGGAGTTCACTGAAACTCACGTCCATTGAGTCGGTGATGCCATCCAGCCATCTCATCCTCAGTCGTCCCCTTCTCCTCCTGCCCCAATTCCTCCCAGCATCAGAGTCTTCTAATGAGTCAACTCTTCGCATGAGGTGGCCAAAGTACTGGAGTTTCAGCTTTAGCATCATTCCTTCCAAGGAACACCCAAGACTGATCTCCTTTAGAATGGACTGGTTGGATCTCCTTGCAGTCCAGGGGACTCTCAAGAGTCTTCTCCAACACCACAGTTCAAAAGCATCAATTCTTTGGCGCTCAGCCTTCTTCACAGTCCAACACTCACATCCATACATGACCTCTGGAAAAACCATAGCCTTGACTAGAGGGACCTTTGTTGGCAAAGTAATGTCTCTGCTTTTGAATATGCTATCTAGGTTGGTCATAACTTTCCTTCCAACACATAGTTTCCTGACGATAAAAGGGTAGATTTCATTTTCTGTTGGCTTTTTCCCCCCTGATGTCTCATGTGACATGAATGAGAATTTTATTTGTTTTCTTCTGTGTGACTTGGGACCTTTTTACTAATTTGATGAAATTCCACATGATCTCAGGATATGGTCCATGGAAGCAGAGCAGTGAAGTAGTTTATAGAACTGTTGGAGAAAGAAACTCCCTTTGTGTTAATATCGGCTCCCGCTTCCTCGCAGAGTTACATTTTATGCTGTGCTGTCTACCAGGAAAGCCTGATCCCATCACCTCAATTCTAAACTGGAATGGAATGTTAAGATAACTGGCTCAGGGACCGTCCCAGGGAATTGCTCAGAGAGGCTTGGGGGCTGGCCAGAAGGGAATTGAACCCTGGTGAACTCAGACCAACACACACACGCGCTAAATACAGCAGTGAGACGAGTTTGGGAAAGTCGATGCTTTCCTTTTGCAGTATCAGATTTCTTAGAGCTGTTAAGACACAAATAGGCAAGTGTCCAAATATTTGGTTCACCGTGCAGACTTGTCCACACTGATGGGCCTGTTCTCTTGGGCACCAAAGTCACCTTCATAAAGGATATATTATACTAAATGTGGAAGAGGGCGAGTTTTGCTATTCTTTAAACTAACATATCAAAGAGGATTGGAACCCTACCAATGGAAAGAAAGTCATGCAAAATGAGCTAAATTGCTCACATTTAGCCCGAGGGAAAAACTGAGACCCATAGCTTTTGGGGTAGTATTCTGCTCTATCAAGAGGATATTTATTAATATACATATATTTTTTAATCTTTCTATTAAACCTATTTTCAGTGCAGAAATAGAGATGCAGACATAAAGAATGGACATGTGGAAACAGTGGGGGAAGGGGAAGGTGGGAAGAACTGGGAGATTTGGATTGACGTATATACACTACCATGCATAAAATACGTACCTAGTGGTAACTAGGTATTTTACTAAGCTGCTGTGAAGCACAGGGAACTCAACTCGGTGCTGTGTTGACCTAGAAGGGTGGGATACAAGCGGGAGGGAGGCTAAAGAAGGAGGGGGATGTATGTGTACAAAGAGCTGATTCACTTCTTTGTACAGCAAAAGCGAACACAATCTTGTGAAGCAATTATAAAGTAAAAAATAGAAGAGAGGATATTCATGTAGGCACATGTAATGCGAAAACTTGATTATAGATTTGAAACAAATATATATAATATATAATGTATGTACACACAGATGTACACATACACGTGCTCAGTCATGTCCGACTCTTTGCGACCCCATGAATCGCAGCACGTCAGGCCTCCCAGTCCATCAACTCCCGGAGTTCACTGAAACTCACGTCCATTGAGTCGGTGATGCCATCCAGCCATCTCATCCTCAGTCGTCCCCTTCTCCTCCTGCCCCAATTCCTCCCAGCATCAGAGTCTTCTAATGAGTCAACTCTTCGCATGAGGTGGCCAAAGTACTGGAGTTTCAGCTTTAGCATCATTCCTTCCAAGGAACACCCAAGACTGATCTCCTTTAGAATGGACTGGTTGGATCTCCTTGCAGTCCAGGGGACTCTCAAGAGTCTTCTCCAACACCACAGTTCAAAAGCATCAATTCTTTGGCGCTCAGCCTTCTTCACAGTCCAACACTCACATCCATACATGACCTCTGGAAAAACCATAGCCTTGACTAGAGGGACCTTTGTTGGCAAAGTAATGTCTCTGCTTTTGAATATGCTATCTAGGTTGGTCATAACTTTCCTTCCAACACATAGTTTCCTGACGATAAAAGGGTAGATTTCATTTTCTGTTGGCTTTTTCCCCCCTGATGTCTCATGTGACATGAATGAGAATTTTATTTGTTTTCTTCTGTGTGACTTGGGACCTTTTTACTAATTTGATGAAATTCCACATGATCTCAGGATATGGTCCATGGAAGCAGAGCAGTGAAGTAGTTTATAGAACTGTTGGAGAAAGAAACTCCCTTTGTGTTAATATCGGCTCCCGCTTCCTCGCAGAGTTACATTTTATGCTGTGCTGTCTACCAGGAAAGCCTGATCCCATCACCTCAATTCTAAACTGGAATGGAATGTTAAGATAACTGGCTCAGGGACCGTCCCAGGGAATTGCTCAGAGAGGCTTGGGGGCTGGCCAGAAGGGAATTGAACCCTGGTGAACTCTCCCAGAGCCCTGGGGTTATCACAGCCTCCTAGTGACAGTTGCCTCAAGTCAGAACCCAGCGTCCTTCATAATTGATTTTTCTCTAGTTACAAAACTTGCCGTTCTTGCACTCAGTTTTTCCCCCATGTGACTTGTGTGTCTTTTTAGCTGGAAATGGAAGCGACTGGGAGATGTGATGATCTAGAAAAAGACAACTGCATGCCATGGTTGTCCTTCCAAGCATCATTGAAATGCTCTGTCTTATTACAGTGCCTGAACCTGGGGACGGTGTCACTCTTTTGCAGCCTTGTAGTTACAGCCGCAATGGCACTTCCATTATAAACCCCTGTCTTCAGGTGCTCATGACAGCCTTGGGGGAAAATCACTCTTTGGGCTGAAATTTCTCATATCCGTTCTCACCTCCGAGGTGAAATTCTTGTTTTAAAGTCTGGTAGAAAACTCTGTATTTATGACTATGTAAGGCCTCTCAAAGGATCCTGGGAGTGGGGCTGAGGGTAGGCATTAGCTATCAGGAGAGTGAGATTTGGGAAATTCAGGGTCCTCATCTGTGTTCTATTTGGGAGTCAGGGCCTCAGGACCACTTCACAGATTCTGTCCTGGAGTGATACGAGCTGATTTAGCAAGTGAAATTTATTTCTCTGATTCCTGGGTGTTGGAGCGAGTGCGTCCATTCTAGAAGCAGGAGAGTAAAGGAATCCTGCAGGGAACTTCAGATTCACTTCCCTCACGTCTGTCTAGGCACCCCATGTCAAAGTGGACACGAGTCTATTGGCAGTGACCTCACCCCACCATCATCCGTGCTGTTGTTCAAATGGCTTTCTCAGCCTAGAATTCCCTTTCTGCCCTGTTCTATCAGAGCCCCAATCTTCCCATAAAATCCAGCTCACAGGGCACCTTCTCTGAGCCCCATATGCCACCTGTTGTAGCCGTGAAACCCTTCTTGTGCTGTATATTTCCAGCATGCTATTTTTTTACTGGATAAGAATTGCTTTGTGACACTGTGTTAGTTTCTACCGTACAGTGAAGTGAATCTGTTACACATGTACATATATCCCCTCCCTTGTGGACCTCCCATCCCCCGCCATCCCGCTTCTCCAGGTCATCACAGAGCACCGAGTTGAGCTTCCTGAGCTTTACAGCAGGCTCCTGCTTCAGGATTTTCTACCTCTCCTGGAGTCATTCCCGTAACTTCTGCTGCTCCTCTCTTTCAATAGGTCACAAACTTCCTGGGGGTAAAGGACTCGAACATTTGTAAACAACATAACAGCAGTATTGCCTATTAGATACTCAACAAGCGTTTGTTAGATCAGTTCATTATCACCACTTATGCAACAAACTGTGGAAAATTCTTCAAGAGATAGTAGTATCAGGCTACCTGAACTGCCTCCTGAGAAATCTATATGCAGGTCAAGAAGCAACAGTTAGAACAGGACATGGAACAACGGACTGGTTCCAAATTGGGAATTGCTTATTTAACTTCTATGTAGAGTACATCATGAGAAATGCTGGACTGGATGAAGCACAAGCTGGAATCAAGATTGCCAGAAGAAATACCAATAACCCCAGATATGCAGATGACACCACCCTTATGGCAGAAAGTGAAGAAGAACTAAAGAGCCTCTTGATGAAAGTGAAAGAGGAGCGTGAAAAAGTTGGCTTAAAACTCAGCATTCAGGAAACTAAGATCATGTCATCTGGTCCCATCACTTCATGGCAAATAGATGGGGAAACAATGGAAACAGTGAGAGACTTTATTTTTGGGGGGGGTCCAAAATCATTGTAGATTGTGATTGCAGCCATGAAATTAAAAGACACTTACTCCTTGGAAGAAAAGCTATGACCAACCTAGATAGCATATTAAAAAGCAGAGACATTACTTTGTCAACAAAGGTCCATCTAGTCAAAGCTATGGTTTTTCCAGTAATCATGTATGGATGTGAGAGTTGGACTATAAAGAAAGCTGAGCGCCGAAGGATTGATGCTTTTGAACTGTGGTGTTGGAGGAGACTAAGAAATCCAACCAGTCAATCCTAAAGGAGATCAGTGCTGAATATTCACTGGCATGACTGATGTTGAAACTGAAACTCCAATACTTTGGCCACCTGATGTGAAGAACCGAGTCATTGGGAAAGACCCTGATGCTGGGAAAGATTGAAGACGGGAGGAAAAGGGGACGACAGAGGATGAGATGCTTGGATGGCATCATCGACTCGATGCAGATGAGTTTGAACAAGCTCTGGTAGTGACAAGGAAGCTCTGGTGATGGACAAGGAAGCCTGATGTGCTGCAGTCCACGGGGTTGCAAAGAGTCGGACACAAATGAGCAACAGAACTGAACTCATGCAACAGTAGCCGTATTCTAACACGTGTCAAAGTGATAGCACTCTTGGAGACGCCGGACTCCCACACCTAAATAGATATGACTCTTGCCCTTGGCAAGCATGTGATTTGGGATGTACAGCAAGAAGGAAGGAAAAAAAATGAAAAGAAATAGTTATAAGACAAAGCTGGATTAGAGCCATGGTGTGCCCGGAGTAGAGTTTTAACATCAGAACGTTGATGGACAATGCCTTTGTGAATGGAGGGTGTGGGATGGATATATGGTTGGGGGAAGGACCTAGGCTGGGGAGGTCTGTTTGGATCCACTTCACTAAATCATGGAAAGCTTCTCTGGTGGCTCAGTTGGCAAAGAATTTGTCTGCAAGGCCGGAGACTGCCTGCAATGCAGGAGATGCCTAGGTCAGGAGGATCCTCTGGAGAAGAAAATGGCAACCCACTCCAGTATTCTTGCCTGGGAAGTCCTGTGGACAGAGGAGCCTGGCAGTCCATGGAGTCATAAGAACTGGACACAACTTAGTGACTAAACCACAAAGTCATGAAAAGCTTTATAAGATGCTATCAGTAGAGGTTAATCCAAAGCATTTTCTAGGATGGTTTTCAAAATTGTTCAGGAAATAAATCAACTTGCTTTTACACCTCCAGCAAATGTTAGTCTTTTTAACAATACACCTCAGGAGAGCTCACAGTCTTCCTTCAGTGGACCCCCACCAGACTCATGTAAGATTGTTGAAAAGCCAAGGTAACTTTAAATACAAAGTGTGTCTCAAAGTGAGGTTTGAAGTATCCTCCATCCCCCATTTTCAGCATCTCTGTTATTCAAGTCTCCCCACCAATTGATTGCTGGTGTTTTGTCTCTTCTCGTGTCTCTGTTGTATTGAATTTGAGGTCTGTTCCGCCCAGGAGACCCAGCCTGACGGGGAGGATGTGGAAAGTGATCAGAGCCAGCACTTGCTCCTTAATTCCGCCTGCTGTGTTGCTCCCCGAATGACACCAGGAACCAGTGCACAAACGAGCCGCTGTGAGTCCTTGTCTTTGTGCGGTGGCTGCGTTTGCCACCTTATTACTGAACAAGCTATCTTTTTGGATAGAATGCCCCTCAGGTCAATTTTCAAATGGATTTGGATGTTGGAAGATCTTCTCAGCTTCTGTGATTAAATCCAACTCAGGATTTAAAAGCAGGCATTCTGCACATTTGGGATAATTAACTAAAGCTTATCCCACTTTATCCCAAATCCCTGTTGACCTATTTTAGGTGTAATGTTTCAAGAGTTGCGATCCAAAGGTGGAAACAGTCAGTCAGCAGCCTCTTGCCACTCCCTCCCATTCCTTCTTCCCTCCCCAGTCCCCCACGTTTTCAACTTTCATGCCTAACTATCCCCCTGGAAGTTAAATTGAGTTCAGCACTCTTTTTTTAGAAAGCTCACCAGATGCAAACTTGGCACAAGGTTCGAGTAGAGAGCACTGAGACCCAGGGAGTCAAACGGGTCGGCTCACCTTGAAAGCTCTGAATGCTCCCAGCACATGACCTTGAGTATGTTAGCTGTGCATACTCAGTGCGCTACAAGACTGTTCCTTTCTCCAGCCTGCTCATCACCACCACCCCGAAAGCTCCCTCTCTCCTTCTTCCTCTGTCTTTGACCGCCTCTCTCTCTCTCTCTTTCTCTTTCTCACCCTGCATCTAACATCTGTGTAGAGTCGAGGGAGTAAAAGGCAAAGAAGTAACAAAGAAACCCAGTAGAAGTGTCTGAGCCCTCAGATAAGACACACTCTTTCACTATGCACCCTATTCTATTCTTAACTCCAGAAGGAAAAAAAGAAAATAAACAAGCAAACGACCCTGCTAACTGTACAGTTACAAAATAAGGTGAAATGACATTTAAAGGGGCATAGAGAATTGTTCTTTACATAAAAAATTTTCCCATTGTACAGCAAGCACCCCTTCTTTTCCTTCCTTTCTACTTTTCTGACCTCTGCCGTTATCTCTAGATTTATCAGCAATACTAGATGGCTTTTTCACATCAGTAAGCACCATCCAAAATATAACAATCAGAAAGAATCAGAGAAAATAAATCAATGTCCACAAACAACCGACCAATTTTGGCAAGTTCAATTTATTCATAAAAGCTACAGTTCACTGGGGATTCTCTTGTCTCGCATCCACAATGCCCTTGATTCAGATGCCAGCGTGGTGAGCGCCAGGTGGCAGCCAAGATGGGAAGAGGAGCATTGTTCCATCCTCGCTGCTTTGTTCTCTTAATGCCTCTGGTCTCCTTCTTTTTAATCTCAGAGGCGCATTTCATTCTAGGAATTCTATAGAATTGTTATCCTAACTAATTGAAGATAGAAATTAAAGTTGAACAAACCTTGGGTTTTTCGGTGGGGGGAGAGTGGTGCAGGGAAGGGTTTATTAAAAGGAGGGTTGCTGGTCCTGCTGAGAGGCTCACTGCTCCGAGAATTTCCGATGCACCCTCCTGATCATGCGTATCATTGCCCCTCAGAGGTCAACATCATTCACCAGCAGAAACCATCTTAGCAGAAAGGCTCCCATATTTCAATTCTGTATTCTGTCTGGATTAATCGTATATTTTTCCCAAAGGGACTCTATGTTTCCCAGCCAACACTACAGATATTTCGTGTCAGATCCCCTTTTACTTTCTAGCTTACACTCACTTTCTTAAGGATTTTGTGTCCTCTCTTTTTGGAAGTCTGCTTACGTCTGGGGTCTGAAGGGGAGGCTGTATACTTTACATTTCAGTTAGGGACCTGAGAAAGGTCAACAGGAGAAAAGTGGGGAGAATGATGGAGAGATTTCCAACTAGCCAGAACTGTGGGTGGGAGACACGGGTGGAAAATATACAAGAGAAGCATTCTTTGACCTGTAAACAAGGGCTCCTAGACCTGAAAACACAGAATAAATTGTTCTGCTGACAATAATTAATTAGCAATAATAGTGTGCACTCCTAGCTCAGCTTTCATCTGGCAACCTCAAAGCACTTCACAAACCGCACTTGATTAGGGCTCTGGCTCCCTGCAGAAGGTGAGCAGGTATTAACTGCACCCTTCATCCTGCGAGGACACAGGTTCAGTGGCCCGTCTGGTGGCTGGTTGCTCTGTCCGGTGGGGAAGAAAGGAGCCCCCAGTCAGTTTGCCAGGGTCCACGTCTGTGTCACCGAAGTGGCGGGCAGTGACCTGCCTGGGCGACCGGTGTGTACTGTTGCTGATCAGTCGCCAACCTGGCACAGTCTTGCTGTGAGTATAGCCCACTGGTCCTGTCCTTACCTGGGCTGACTAGCTGGCTTGCAGCCTCTTATCAGATCACAGCGTGGAAAATCTCAGCTTCCTATTCCCAAAGCAAGCTGGGAGGTGAACTTGCCTGCACAGATAGTATTTAATTTGTGACGGCTTGATGAGGTTAGTCACCTTGCTTGTCGCCGCTGTGTTCTCCCTGCCGCGTGTTCGCCAGACTTACTTTCTGCCGGTGCCTTGTCATGAGGGCGGATGGGGAGGGATCGGAGAGGAAAGGAGGGGAGATGCTCCTGGGACGGGGGTGCAGGGTACGCTGCCACTGCCCTTTTCTGCCCATCCTCCTGTTGGCCCTGGGCTGGCAGCTGCTGCTGCCTGCTCCCCCACCCCCGGGCCCCCCAGATGGAAGGAGGGAAGATTAACTCTCCCTGCATCTCCTGCCAGGGCTGTGTGGTGGATTAGGTTGGCAGACAGACCCAGATAGCTTCATCTTTGGGAGCTGGAAGATTTCTCAAGGTCATTCTGCAATGCACATATGTTTCTGAGTTGCTCCGGGAAGCCAACTGCTAGGTCCACTCAGATCCTGGGTTTCTGACTTATGAGAGGGATTCCTAAACTCTGCTGGCACTGGTATTGCTTTTCATGTCAAACATTTTGCAGAACACACCGCGTGAAAATTTCCCCACAATAAAGCATTAAGGTATTATCAGTCCTTTTAATATTTGTATTGTGGGAAATGCAAAATGACAAACAGCTATTGTAAAATTTGATAATGATCTTGTACAAATACACATTTTATTTATGACAATATAAAATACTCTGGAAAGTAAAATAAGTGTGGATGTTTTTGCAAAGCCCTGATTTTTTTATTTTTTAGGTGAGAGATGACACTCAATGCACACTCAAATCTGAAACTGCTTACAATAACTATATCCTTTAAGGGCCCTTGGCATGTAGGTTGGAAACTTTTGATTTATAATATAAAGCAAATAAAAATTGGGGATGACTAAACCTGTGAGAATTCTCAGAAATGGACCTAACACTTCCTGGATGATTGGACTATTTGGCTGAATATTTATGCCAAGGGAGGACCATTTGGGGGAATGCCTTGAATCCTCAGAAACATCTCTTTCATGAGTTTCTTCTACCCTTCATGCATCCTGGATTTCTCTTTAGTGTCTTTTTTCCCTGCTGGAGATATCAAAGCATTTTTTTTTTTGATACAGTGAGGATTACAAAAGTCATACAAAACAGAACCATGGTGGAGCTGCAGTGTATCAGAGAGGCTCTAAATTATTGTTTAAATTCTTTTTCTGCATTATCAAGGTCTAGAAGGCCAACAAAGAGAGCTAAGGAGGATCCAGGGCTCAGGGAAATTATTGAAAGGAGAGCAGATTGTTGTAAAGATCAGGCGTAGCTTGATGCCATCATGGCGAGCATTTATCGAGCTCCTACTTTGTCAGCATCTCCACAGAGATAAAATAACAAGGCATATGAACAATGTGTATGCCACTGCTGTTGTTGTTTTCTGCACAACAGTAGGGAAGGGTAGGTATGTTTATTCCCATTGTTGAGAAAACACAGCTCCGTGTGGTACGACGTGCTCAAGGTCACATGTGGGAAATGGCAGGGCTAGACTCAGGGCAGGTTTGATTCAGGATGAGATGCTCAGGCTGTGGCTGAGCGCACCTGTTCTGGCAGGGGCGCCCTTGTTCTACGTGTCACTTGAAAAGCAACTTGCTTCACAGCCGTGAGGGCTCACACTGCTGGTGTCACTTTTGGTAGATGGCTGGCTGCCCCCACGTGCACCGGGATGGGAATCACTGGGGGTTCTGCTACCCAAGAAAAGAGGTGATGGAGAGTCTTCCCTTATAGAATGTTTTCCCAGATGTGGCAACTTGTACAATCAGAGATACTAGTATCAGCTTTAAAGGAAAGATCTGTGACCTCAGAGCCAAGTTCGAGGCCGAGATACACCAGTGTTTGACTTTTCACAGGATGCTTGACTTCCCTAGACTTCAGTTCTCCTTTCTATAAACTGATGATTCATTCAGTCACTAGAAAATTGTTTGAGTCTTGATCACTGGTCTAGCCCTGTGTTGGGTGGCTGTTCTCTGCTTTATAAGAACTCAATCCAGTGGCAGATGAATTAAAATGGAATGGTAATTCACTGAAACAAGTGGAATAATACAGACTGAAAAACCTTTTATGGATGCCTAATGAAATCAAGGAAGGCATCGCAGAAAAGGAGACATACAAGGCTTCCCTGATAGCTCAGTTGGCAAAGAATCCACCTGAATGCAGGAGACCCTGGTTTGATTCCTGGGTAGGGGAGATCTACAGGAGAAGGGAAAGGCTACCCACTTAAGTATTCTTGGGCTTCCCCTGTGGCTCAGCTGGTAAAGAATCTGCCTGCAATGAGGGAGACCTGGCTTTAATCCTTGGGTTGGAAAGTTACCCAGGTGAAGGGAAAGGCTCCGCACTCTAGTATTTTTGCCTGGAGAATTCCATGGACTGTATATATAAACCATGGGGTTGCAATGAGTTGGACATGACTGAGTGACTTTCACTTTGAATTGATCAGATGAGGAGTGCAATTCAGTTTAATTGGGATGTGTGTGTATTTGTATATGTGCGTGTCTCTATTATGTACCTGTGCTAGGTTTTGGGTGAACAACTGTAAATAAGACAAATACCCCATCTCTAAGATGTTTAGTCTGATTAGGGAATGAGGTCACTCAGCGTGGAACATTAAAAGCTGCACTGAGCGTACACAGGAGCACCTCTGACTCACCTAGGGCAGGAGGAGAATTTCAAGCAGAGGAAGTGGCTGTGTCGAGGTGATGGAGGGCGAATGAGCCCCACAGGCAGCAGTGCTGTGTTGTTGGGTGAAATGTAGATGATAAGGCTGGAGAAACTCCTAAGGGGTGGCCGGTTTGCTGCTGCTGCTGCTAAGTCACTTCAGTTGTGTCCAACTCTGTGTGACCCCACAGACGGCAGCCCACCAGGCTCCCCCGTCCCTGGGATTCTCCAGGCAAGAACACTGGAGTGGGTTGTCATTTCCTTCTCCAATGCATGAAAGTGAAAAGTGAAAGTGAAGTCGCTCAGTCGTGTCCGACTCCCAGCGACCCCACGGACTGCAGCCCACCAGGCTCCTCCGTCCATGGGATTTTCCAGGCAAGAGTACTGGAGTGGGGTGTCATTGCATACTCAGAATTTTACCTCGATGTGATGGAGGACTTTCATCAGGGGAGCAGACTAAAGGAGAGCTTTTGGTGGGAAGAAGGAGGAATTTCTTCTGAAACTGGAAATAATAGCCCGAAGGAGAGAGTATGGGAGTAGGACACCCATATGGGAAGTTCTTTCGGTGGGAGCAGTAGGTGGGTTGGCAGACTGAAAATAGCTGATGCGGGAAATGGCCCTGAATTAGAAGACACAATTCACAGATTGATGAGGTTTGGGGGTAAAAGAAGGACTCAGGGGATAGGGCAGGGTGAGAACGGTATCTAGTTTTCCAAAGAAGAGAAGGCCTTATGGAGAAGTTCCTGAGTTCCCATCTGGATGTATTCAGTGAGGTGCTCATTGCTCAGGCAGAGGTGTCCACTTGGTCAGGTGGGGATTCGTGGTCAGATCTCCAGAGCAAGGTAGGAGCTGGAGGTTTGGATGTGGTCAACATGACGATGTGGTACCTGTGGTGATGAGAAGGATGAGAGCGGAGGACCAACGATACCAGAGGAGGGGAAGTCTGGAGGTAACACTAAAGTGGATTCGCTGTTAGGAGACTCAAAGGGAAAACCAGAGAGCTTCGAGGAAGATCAAGAATGACTAAGATCCTGGAGGTTAACATAGGATGGGCAGTGAGCTACAGAAGAGGATGGAAATGGAAGATGAACCATTAGAGGACCACTGCCGGGCTCACAGAGTTCTAGCATCTCCTTTATGCATGTCATGAGGCTGTTCTGTGGGCAGATGAACCAACACGTGTGAAAACAATAGCCTATGAAATGCTGGACAAAGGTCAATTATGTGCTCGCTGCCTGCATCTCTTCTCCTTCCCCTTCTCCAATGTCACACGCTCATCCACCTCCTCCTACGCTGCTGATGATCTTTATTTCTTTGTTTGTGCTGTTCGCTCTTCCAAGAAAGCCTTGCCAACATCGGCTTGTATCTTATTAACCCCTGAAGATCCTTTGGGACTGATTTTTAGCATCTCCTCTAGGAAGCCTTCGCTGATTCTCAGCAATGGAAATCACTTCCTCATTCTCTTCCACTAGGTATCCAAGGCTGGGTAAAATGTCCCTTCTCTGGTCTTCCCTGACACCCAGTGCCTCTCAGTATCATCATACATTCTTGTTCACCATTCACTGTCTGTGTGTGGGTGCATGCTCAGTCATGTCCAACTCTTTGTGACCCCATGAATTGTAGCCCGCCAGCCTTCTCTGTCCATAGGATTTTCCAGGCAAGCGTACTGGAGTGGGTTGCCATGTCCTACTCCAGGAGATCTTCCCCACCCAGGGATCAAACCCGCATTTCTGTGTCTCTTGCCTTGGCAGGAGGATTCTTTACCACTGTAACACCTTGTGCAGCATATTTATTTAATGTCTGTGATCTGTGTTCTCTTTATCAGCAACATCTGTGACCTATTGCTCTCAGAGTCCCCACAGTCTAGCTCAATGCCTGACACTTAATAGATCCTCCATGAAGAGTTGTTGAACATGAATGAGCAAATAAGATACAGACACCCAGGTGCTGTTTTCCTTTTCTTGCAGCCAGAACACTCAACCTCTGAAGAACAGCCCTCGACCACTCACCTAAGAAGCAAAGCATTTGGTGGATAGCTGAGACCAGACTGGCTGGCAGTGCTAATTAAAACATTCAGCCCACGCATATGTAAATCCAGAAACAGCATGCCAGGGAAGATAACTCCTGATCCGAACTCATCCCCAGAGCTTTTCCTGAACCCAGCTGTTTAGAAGCAATCTGCAGCATGGGCACTTGATAAAATTATTTCTGTTAAGTGTGGGTGGGCAGGCCGGCATGTGAAACCAGGACAATCAAGGGGCAGGAGCCGATGGGAAGTTGAATCTCAGAAGCTTTGGGAATGAAAGCACCATGAAAAAAAAATCCCTAGGGATCTCATCAAGTTTGGGGTTAGAGAGCATGAAAAAAGGAAGGCGTATCTGGTTGTTACACTCTCCTTAGACTCTCAGACTTTAAAGCTCAGTGCAGCATCAAGTCAAGTCACAAACACACATTCGTAGACACAAACCTGAGACAAAGTCTCTTGCAGCCCTTTGCCTTCCAGAGCTGGTATGTAACTCCTTCCAGTCACCAGGTTCAAAACAGAGCAAGCCTGGAAGTTTATTTGGCACAGAGGGTTGTCTTGTAACAATCTGAGATGCTATCTTCTGAGAATCTGAGAAGCACAGTGCTTGAGAGACGGGCGGAGAGAGAGAGATTTGGGTCCTCGTCCAAGCTCTAAAGCAAACTGGCCATGTGATCCCCTGCAAATCCCTTGTCTCCTCCCAGCCCCTGTCCCTTCACCCTTAAAACGAGTGATTTGAAACTAAGAACCCTAGAGATTCTTCTTACACCATGACTATGAAATGTGATGCTCTCAATCTACAGGTGAGAGCTGTGCTAAGTCCAGGTTCATACAGAGAGGGCGAGTCAGACCCAGACACATCTGCAGGACTACTGTCTCCTAGGTTATGGGTTTGGACCGCCCTCTTCCCTTTAAACTCAGCCCCTGGCTTGTCAAGTCCATAGTCCCCCCTCCCCCACCCTGTGCTGTTTACTTGGCTGAAACTCTGTTATCTTCCTACACCAGGCCTTTGAAGAATCCCTTCTTTCTTGGTCTGGCTTTTGGCCATGTTCCTGGTCAGTTGTGAACAACTAGTCAGGCGATTGCCTGTCTTGTCACGGAGTATGTACGGAGAGGAGAGGAAAAATGGAAATCTGGTACATTTACGCCAGTGCAGCCTCATGGAACCCACACAGCTCTCTGCAGCTGGACACAGACTGCGCCAGGAGAGCCATCCAAAGTGCCCTCTGGAAGTGCCCATGGGGTTTTTCCATCACAGAGTCAGAAGTGGAGGAACTCCCCTCTGCACACAGGGCTCCAGCTTCCTGCTGTCTTCAGGCTTCTTCAGTCAATGGGAACATCCTCCATTCTTTTTAGCTGCATGGGGGTGGTCAGAGTTTTCAGGGGCTGGGAAGACCAGAAATCCCTCCTGTTCCTGGAGAGAGAAGGCATGACTCGATGACCCTCTAAGAAGGGTCTTGCTTTACATGTGCTTCTTTCTAGATTCTCAATTGCTATCATTCTAATCTCGGCGTTCATCATCTGTGTTCAAGGAAGTCAGCAGAGGATCAGCAAATAATGGGACTCCATGGGTTTTATTCAATAGCTGTGATTCATTTAACCAATATTTATTAGGTGACCACTATGTGCCAGTCCTTCTGCTAGATGCCAGGAATACAAAAATGAATAAGCCTTAAACTCTGGCGTTCAAGATTCTGAATCTAGTTAGAGATTCACCTTCATAAAAGCAGTATGAGGTAGGTATTATTGATCCCATTTTACAGAAGGGTACATCAAGCCAAAAAGTGATTCAATGTATGTCTTAAGGTCATCCAGCTCCTAAATTAGAAAGTAAGGATGCAGGCTGCGCAAGTTGGTGTATCTGGGAGGAGAAATCCGAGTGAGCGACTTATTCCAAGAATGTGCCAGAGGTCTCTGTCCCACCTCTTCGAGGGGACAATCTGGTCTGTGAATTCCCTCTGCTTCCGGTGGGGGAGGGGGAAAATGATCCATACTCCAGACCTGAAATCTCAAAACAGCTCTGCAGAGAGGAGATAACTATAAACAGGCATAGGGTGAAGTAACTCAGCAAAGGCATAATGAAGCCTACTCTCCGAGGCTACGGTGGGAAGCCCTGCTCTGCTCACCTCTCTGATAAGTGCTCACTGATAACTACCTATTACCTCTCAGAATCACAGGCAGTAATTACTAGACAGGAACTTAGTCTGAAAGGTGAGATGAGCGAGATTGGAGCTGGTTTGCTTTGCCTCTCTCTCCCAGCTTCATGTTGTGGACACAGTGGTGTATATCCTTTTTCATCTAAAGGATGGGATGAATTTGGGAATTCTAGGAGCCTTGTGTCCGATTGCTGAAAAGTCTCAAATACCAACATCCAGTGCTAATACTGACCTATTCCAGATGCCTTTACAAACAACCAAAGTAAGATATTAGACAAATTCAATCTAATTCCTCCACTGTCTCATTAGAACAGAGTCATTTTGAGGGTCCCAGTCCCAGACCTTCAACCCATCCTAACCCGGCCCCATGAGAAGACCCTCACCCTATCCTGGTCACCTGGTAGGGATGTTTCATTTTAATTTTTGTTTTCATTTTTTTTTTTAATTGAAGTGTGGTTGATTTACAACACTGGGTTCATTTCTGCTGTACTGTTTCATTTCTTGATTTGGCTCTTATTTCCTGAACCTCGTTGTGTTTTGTTCCATGTCTACTGCTATTTTGAGTCTGTGAAGTCATTTCTTAAGTGAGGAAGTGTGGTCAGACACGAGAGCCCACACTCAGGAGCTTCAGCAGCTCCCCTGGCGAGCAAGGTGCACAGAGCTTATCCAGTCTCCCCGCTTTGCTTTCCAGGAAGCATCTGAGCTGATTTCAAGGGGCATATGACAGGGTAGGGTGGGACCTTTATGCTGATCTCTGGGGCCACTTGTCAGACTTTCTGAATAGGCAGGTCAGGACCCCATGTGGCAGGAAGGTACTCTGCCAGCTTGAAGCACTAAGCCTGGAGGAGAAGGCACACTGGTTCTGAACATGTCTGCAGCTATCAGCCAGCGTGGGCTTGTGACGCTCTCAAACCTCTGCCTGGACAGGAACTGGTTTCCCTGACCTTAAAGGGAAACTGTGCCCACAGCAGGGCATCCATTCTAACCTCAAGCCCCAGACACATATGCAGGGCATCTCCAGCAAGCCCATGCCGGCCCACCCCTCTCCCCTGCTTCCTGCTCCTGCTATAATTGGGAAAATGTTTTCCTGTCTTAGAAATGCATGGGCACAGAAGATGAATGAGGACTGAGTGCTAAACCCACGATTCCTATGCTACTCGACCCTGTTGTTTATTTTCCACAGAAACTAAATAATGGATCTAAACTGTTTGCTGTTATTTTAAGGAGCTGCTGATGCATGATAGACATCTTCAGAAACTTCTATTTAGATTCATGATTCTGCTTCAGATACAACCATTGTCTCCCCTCTTCCCCCTCCCTTACTTTTTTTTTTTTTCTTTTGCAAGATCTTTGCAAGGGAAAAAGGCCCTTGTGTAGCCAGGAGTTTCAGCAATGTTTTCCTTCATCTTGAAGTGGAGTCACCAGCTTTGGGCTGGGACCCTGTTGATGATGTCAGGACATGAACTTCATAGTCACCAGTCCCATCCCTAATTCCAGGGGCTCGAGTGCTCTGATAGCACCTGTCTTTCTCTTTATGCCCTGGATGCATGAGCGCCGAGGAGAGACTTAGCTGTAATTATACAGGAATTGATGACAGAGTTAAAATTCTTATCGTTTGATTTGATTCTTATGATTTTTGATTCTTATTACTTTGGATTTAACTGTCAGACCATGAACATAAGGATGGAGACTCCAAAGGAAAAAAAAACATATATATTGAATTCATTAAAAGTCCAGTATATAATTGTTTGTGACTTCCTGGGTGGCAATAGTGGTACAGAACCCATCTGCCAGTGCAAGAAATGTAAGAGATGTGGGTTCAATCCCTGGGTCAGGAAGATCCCCTGGAGGAGGAAATGGCAACCCACTCCAGTATTCTTGCCTGGGGAATCCCATGGACAGAGAAGCCTGGCAGGATATGGTCCATAGGATCGCAAAGAGTCAGACATGACTGAAACGATTTAGCAAGCACGCATACAATTATTTACACAGTTTTGGTGTTTGTAGGGAATTTAGTATTTACTCCAACCTCATAAAGCTACTGGTGAAGAAACTGAGTGTTACGTGTCTGCCTAGCTCAAGGTCATCTGATCAGGTAGTGACAGACCTAGCCTGGGACTCAGACATCTCAGCCTGGTGCTCTTGATTCCTGTCTCCCTGGGCTTGTGATTTTTGCAAGAAACGGAGACTTGATGGGCATATTTGGTTATTTGGATTGTGCGTGCTTCCCTGATAACACAGTTGGTAAAGAACCCACCTGCGATGCCGGAGACCCCAGTTTGATCCCTGGGTTAGGAAGATCCCCTGGAGAAGGGAAAGGCTGCCCATTCCAGTATTCTGGCCTGGAGAAGTCCATGGGGTTGCAAAGAGTCAGACTGAGTCACTTTCACTTTCACTTTTGCTGCAGACAATCCCTTGATGTGTACTGTGCGTGCTAGACCCTAATGACCACAGTGTTTAGAAGACATGGCCGCTGCCTCCTGGCGGCTAGAAGCTGAGCGGCCCCAGGGCTCACTCATGTGCCTCCTCCGCTCTCTAAAGCATGGATTTTGAGTCAGGACCTTTTGTGTAACCACCAGAAGACATTTAAAAGAACGCACCCCCAACCACTGAACGCGAATCTCTGTGGGGAAGTCAGAGGCACGTGTCTTTTGTGCACCCTCCAGCGGAGGACTTGAGGCCGCCCACGGCTCAGAGTCCCAGCTCTACCACTGCCTGGTGATCGATGGGGATGGTTGCAGAAATGCATGCAGTCTGGCCAGTGGGAGGGAGGGGGCGAGAGTGAGTTTCTGTGGTTGTCCGGAGGAAGTCTCCAGGACCGAAGACTGGTGTTACTCTCTTTCCTAATCTCACCTGGAAGATGACTTGCCTGTTGTCTGCATGGAGGGATGTGAAACTGGAATGTCTATATAAAATATGATCCGTTCTGTCTGGTCCTGTGTCTTAGCCCTCAGGGCTTCCAGGAATAATAACACAATGATTGGTCACATGACACTTAGATCTCTCCCAATCATGCACCATAATGCTCTGATTCATGTCAAAAGGCAAAAACCTAAGAATCCTCCCTTATTCTCTGTTTTGTGTTCCAGACCTAACGTTGGAAGATAAGTCTGAGTTGGAGGGAGCCGGTGGTTCTCACTCAGAGACGGTCAGCATGAGTCAAAGGCTGTTTGCAGTTTCTAACCTCTAGGATGAAAGGCTCTCCCATGGAGCAAAGTGAATTTCCCCCCCTGATTTGCTTCTTATCTAGTTCACAGGTCAGCAGTCTGCTGTTGGGAGACTCCAGTGAAGCTTCTGAACAAGTGGAATGGGGCGGGCTTCTCTCCTGGAAGCCTGATCACGCTGTGGTCAGGCTCCCATCTGCAGGAACCAGGAGGAGATGATGCCAAAGGAGCAGGGCAGACCAGCTTGGCTCACAGCCACTGAGGTGCACCCTCAGATGGGCTACCTGGCATCTGTGCAGTCGGTGCCTGGATCAGGGCGGCAGCAGAAGTGAGAGGGGAGAGGGAAACAGAAAGGGACCGCGGTGGAAGGAGGCTGGGGAAGTACCTCGAAATAGAGACTGTTTCCAGCCAACAATCAGCAATCTGTCCTGTCTTGGTGAGTGAGGGTCTCTGGGTCTACTAGGAATAGAGGGCACGCAGGCTCTGGTGCGGACCGGGTATGTTTGGTGTGATCTGGACTGTCCTAGCTGGGGTTTCCCCTGGAGGAAATGACAGTAAGAAAACAACCACAGTCTAATTTTCAGGGCCAGGTATTTTCCTATGGAATCAATGTGGGTCGTATTTGACTGCCAGGTATACGCTTGCCAGGTATTGGCTTGTTTCAAATTCAGTTGAAATGCTTTCTATGGGACATTCACTCACCATGGTGCCTCAGGCCTGGTTTTCTCTTCTATTACCCATCTACTACCCCCCCGCCAAACACACTGAGTCTGACTTTTATATTATTGCCCTTTATCATGGGCTCTGTTGCCATCTGGTCTCTCTGAGCGCTCCGCCATATTTGTGAGCCCACACAGTGACTGCTGGGGGAAGCGTTGTTAGAAATCCTCCTCTTACAGGTGGAGAAGCTGAGACTGATAGAGCTCTGATTTGGCTGACGTTTCCGAGATGTTCAGTGTCAGATGCAGGATGTACACCTTGGACTAGCAGACTGAACAGCATTTACTCTTTCAGCCCACATGCAATACAAATTCTGGGACTTCATTGCCCACCCCACCCCACCCCTCCCCAGCGTCCCACTTTCTTTCCCCTGACCCTCTTCTATACACATGCACACACAGAGAGACACAGGCTGTGTTAGCATCCTTGGGCCTGGAAGTACCCTAGTACATCTCTCTTCATCCTCCTTAGGCCCAAAGCAACTCAGAAACTAAGGGGGAAGATTTGCATCTCTCTAGTAGTTAGTGGAGGTCTTCCCTGGTTGCTCAGTGGTAAAGAATCCATCTGCAAATGTAGGAGACACAGGAGACGCAAGTTTGGTCTCTGGGTCAGGAAGATCCCCTGGAGCAGGAAATGGGAACCCATTCCAGTAGTCTGCCTGGGAAGTCCCATGGACAGAGGAGCCTGGGGGGCTACAGTCCATGGGGTTGCAAACAGTTAGACATGACTGAGCATGCATGCAAGGGGATGGGAGTAATTCGTGATATCGAGCATCTTTTCATATACCTGTTGACCATTTTTATGTTGTCTTTGGAGAAATATCCTTTCAATTTCTTGGCCTCCTTTTCAATTGAGTTATTTGCATTTTTGCTATTGCGTTGTAGGACTTCCTCCACTTTTAAGAAACAGAATAGAATGGTGGTTGCTGGGGGTCGATGGGGAGAGATGGAGGTGCTGTTGAATGAGTAGAAAGTTTTCGTCATGGGAGATGAATGCATTTTAGAGATTTACCATGCAACATTGTGCCTCAAGTTAACAATGAAATATGTTCTTAAAAATGTGTTAAGAGGGAGACCGCAAGTATTTTGCCACAATAATAATAATAAACAAGGAGAAGAAGTGAGTAAGAGGGGAGCAGATGGGCCTGAGAGAAGGTGATGGAATTTATACCCTGTTTCTCAGAATCTTCAGACAGACAACAAAAACCTAGATTTGTTTGAATTGGAGTCTATATACCCTCTACCCTTCTCCACCTTATTATCACAGATTAAACCAGTGCTGGTGTTTAAGAAAATGTGTCCTGAAAGAAATAAGAGCTGCAAGTGCAGAAAGTTTAACGATAGCTAGATTTGGCATTGAGCTCTCGCAATACTGGTGTGAATATGCACATATTTTGGGGATGCTGTTAATGGTTTCAAGATCCCCCTCAGCTTTAAAATTTGCATGCATGTCCTCTGGGGAGGTCAGTTCACTGGGACCTGTGGTCACCTACGCAGGTCATCCAGCGGCAGGTAATGGGCAGTCCTGGCTGATGGAAATTGTGGTTTTGCCCTCTACTGTGCAAAAAGCTGCCGGGCCCAGATTACTTTCTGCACAAGTGTAAACCATAAGCTTGTCATCCTGACCCTTCAGCCTAACCTAGCTCAGAGGTCTGGCCTTCCTTACACTCATGCCAAGCGTTTTCTGTGATGAAAAAAGAACGTGTGTTTACTTCCCTTGGCGAATCATTCTTCTCCCGTACTGAAGGCCAGGGGTTACCTTCTGGATGGCAGTGAAGTCTGGGAAGGCTAAACAGCCACTGGGATGAGGCCTGCTGGGGTCCTGGGTCAGATCCAGAACAGGACGTCACCCCCTCTTGCTGTCCTTAAGGATGGATTCATCTTGAGGAGCTCATGCACAGTAGCATTAGATAAAGCATCATTTCAGTCTCAGGGCAGATTGTCTGTTCATGTCAGGGACAAATTGTACATCGCTCTTCCCCTGGTTTTCTCTCGCTCTGACTTGGATGTTGGACCACCTCTCCCGCCTCCTTGCAGGTGAGAGTGAAAGCAGAAATCGCTGCTGTTGTTTCATCGCTAAGTTGTGTCCGACTCTTTTGCAGCCCCATGGACTGTAGCTCGTTCGGTTCCTCTGTCCATAGAATTCTCAAGGCAAGAATACCGGAGTGGGTTGCCGTTTCCTTCTCCAGGGGATCTTCACGACCAGGGCTCAAATCCGCATCACTTGCATTGTCAGGCGAATTCTTTACCACCGAGCCACTGAGGAAGCCCGGAAGGACAAGAGGCCGTCAAATACTCGAGGAGGAGATAAGACGGCTTTGCTGGTGTTCCAGCATCTTCCCGCCTCCCCCAGGCAGGGAACTGACTGGGCCCAGCTGAGGGGCTCAGCCAGGGTGTGGACTGTGAGGCATATGAAAGGATGGCATTTTCTTGATAGGATGTAAGAGGAGAGACCAGGAACCAGAAACAGTTGGGCACCAAGGGGCTGACCTAAAGATGGAGTGGGTTTGGAAGTAAGTCTAGTCAAGGATAAAGATGTGTGTTCATCTGGGAACCGGAAGCAGAAATGAGTTCTGATTAGATAGAGGGGTGCTTGCGCAGCAGATACTGGAGGAAGGAGAGCCTGTGGAGCCTCGACTGAGATCTCAGGGTGGCACAGTTCCGCCTTGGCTCTCGTTAGTATAACGCGGCTCCCACTCCCTTACGAAGCCCCCCCTCAGCTCCAGCCACACAGACACCTTTCAACCTTACAGCCTCTCACCCCAGCCCTGCCAGTTCTTCACATCCTCTCTTCTCTCTTCCTGGAACATTCTGAACCCAACCTCATGACTTGACTACTCACCATCTTCATTTCAGCCACTGGGCTAACTCACTTCCTCTAGAAGCTTCCCTGACCACCATCCCTCCTCAATTTTAATTAGATGTCTCCTTCTTGTGCCCTGATAACTCCTTTCCCTTTTCTGTCCCAGCGTTGTCAAGTCTCTCTTTTTTAAAAAATTTATTTTATTGCACAAAGATTGATACGCAGTGTTATGTTAATCTCTGCTGTACCCTGAAGTGTTATATTATATATCTGTATACATTCAGTTATACATCTATATACATTCTTTTCCATTATGGTTTATCATATGATATTCAATAGCTTGTCAGGCCTCTTTATAACTGTTTTATTAATTTTTATTGGTGTCAGGAAGATTCCCCTGGAGAAGGAAATGGCAACCCACTTCAGTGTTCTTGCCTGGGAAATCCCATGGACAAAGGAGCCTGGTAGGCTACAGTCCATGGTGTTGAAAAAAGTAGGGCACGACTGAGTGACTAGCACTCATACATAGTATCAAATACTGTTTATTCACTGGTATTCTCCAGCAGTAGACTGTAAGGAACACGAAAACAAGAGGCCATGTCTGTATTGATTCTAGCCTCTCCAGTACCTAGACTAGTACTTGCCACCAGCAAATTATAAACACATTTTTATTTCTTCTTCTGAAGCACTTTCTTTCCCCTGCCCCAGGGAGTATGCCAAACATGGTTTTGGACAAGATAGATCAAGTTTATCACTATCCACGATCCCTCTATTGTCCGAAGGAGTTAGTCTTGTCTCCTCCGCAGTCCAGAAGACCCTTGAGGACAGAAGCCGTGTGTTCTGTTCATTTCTCTCTCTCTCCCTCCAGAGGCTACTTCGTTCTGCAAAGTCCAGCAGAGCGCTGAACTTACACTAGATGCTCAATAAAAAGTGGTAATTGATTGCAGTGCTTGACTATTAGAAAGAAGGTATTACCTCTGCTTTAAGGGATAAAAGAATTTGCTTCAAACTTGTCTGAGTGTTTGGAATCAGACAAGAGTCCTCTTTAAAACAGGAAAATAGGACTTTAATAGGTCTTATTAGAAAATAAAGAGGGTTTCGCTCTCTTTCTTTCCTACAGAAGATGAAGCAGGCGTTTTGTTCGGTTGGAAATGCTGTCTGGAGCAAACAACCCTCGGGACTTGAGTGGGATGATTTGGCCACTGGAGGGCCCTTACATTTTTCCATGGAATGCAATTGAAACCTATTCAGAGTGACTAAGTAATTAATGCCACGTTTTACCAAGTGTGCTCCCCAGTTCCTCTCACAACTTTTTGAAAATGCAGAATTTCAAGAAGAGCAGACTTAATTTACTGCGTGTTTTGCTTCTTCAACAAAAACATGAGATGAATAATTTCCCCACATCATGGCTTTACATTTCCCCATAAATAGGGCATCTGTTAACATGGATTATTATGTATGCAATGCTAAAGTGATTAGGCTCAAACGCTCACCCCCAAAGCTAACTTTTTAAAAGGAATGACTCATTAAAAAATGAAAATGAGAATCAAGGAAGAAAAAGATCCTAAGGGATAAGCCTGAGAGGGTGAGAAGTTAGGAAGAAGTGCGAAATTTTGGAGTTAGAGGATGAATACCAATTGTTTAGCAGCATTTATCATGAGCCTACTATGTGTTAAGCACTGAGTAAGCTAGTAGGCATACAGATAGCAGCTAATAACAGTAACAGTAGCAGCCTAGCTCAGTAAAGGTCAGGATTCTGACTTGTTGACAACTAATCCTAGAACCCTAGATCAGAGCCTGACCTGCAGTAGGTCTGCAATAGTATTAACTCTATGGGGAATTTTTTTTTTTAATTTACTTTTAATTGAAAGATAGTTCTTTACAGTATTGCATTGGTCTCTACCAAACATCAACATGAATCAGCCATAGGTTTACCCACGTCCCCTTCCACTTGAACATCCCTCCCACCTCCCTCGCCATCCCACCCCTCTAGGTTGTAACTGAGCCCTGGTTTGAGTTTACAGGGAATGGTTTTTACTTAAGTAATTTGTTGTTGTGCTGAGTCCTTGTTGCTATGTGACCTAATCTCTAGTTGCAAGGAACCAGCTCCTCATCGCAGTGGCCTCTCCTGTTGCAGAGCACAGGCTGTAGGGTGCGTGGGCGCAGGCGTTGTGGTTCGTGGGCTCTAGACTGCAGGCTCAGTAGCTGTAGTGCATGAACTTGGGTGCTCCATGGCATGTGGGATCTTCCCGGACCAGGGAGCAAACCCTGCATTGGCAGGTGGATTCTTTAAAACTGAGCCTCCAAGGAAGCCCTACAGGATCTATTTAATGAACATCTCATCTATGCCTTGGATTGTGTTAAGAACTTTACATATGTTGTAATTTTTAATCCTTATGATACTATAAGATCAGCAGTAGCACACCCCTAATTTTACAGATGAGGAAACTGAAGCCAAGTGGGATTAAGTCGCCTGAGGTCACTAGAGATGGAATAAAAATCCAAATCTGCCTGACATCAAGTCTGATATAAAAATGTGCCTCCAATCATTAAACTGTGCTCTGGAAAGATGATATTTCTGCAATCTGGGTGTTCACACCTAGTGCTGGAAATAAATGTGCAAGCAAGTAGCCAAAATATAAGTAATACTACTGGAGAAAGACACTTCTATTGTCTGCCTAGAACTTCTGGCAAAGCTTCACATAGGAGTTGTCATTTGATCTGGTTCATAAGAGGATGTGAGTAGAGACATAGCTAACCTCCAAGGTGATATAGGCCTTTGTCGTCATGGTGATTTGGGATGATCTGTTACGAGACAAACACTTATCTTGTTTTTGCTGCTGAGGGTGGGGCTTCCTAGGTGGCGGTAGTGACAAAGAACCTGCTTACCGATGCAGGAGATGCAGGGGATGCTGGTTCGATCCCTGGGCCAGGAAGATCCCCTGGAGGAGTAAATGACATTCTTCAGTATTCTTGCCTGGAGAATCCCATGGACAGAGGAGCATGGCGGGCTACAGTCCACGGGGTTGCAGAGTCAGATACAACTGAAGCGACTTAGCATAGCATCAGTTCCGTTCAGTCACTCAGTTGTGTCCGACTCTTTGCAACTCCACAAACTGCAACATGCCAGGCTTCCCTGTCCATCACCAGCTCCCAGAGCTCGCTCAAGCTCATGTCCATTGAGTTGGTGATGTCATCCAACCTTTTCATCCTCTGATGTCCCCTTTTCCTCCTGCCTTCAATCTTTCCCAACATCGGGATCTTTTCTGATGAGTCGGTTCTTCACATCAGGTGGCCAAAATATTGGAGCTTCAGCTTCAGCATCAGTTCTTCCAATGAATAGCATAACATAGCATGTGATAAGAAGGCTTCTTTCAAAGTGTCATAAAGAGAAGCTATGGATACTTTTAACTTTTTTGAAGTACAGTATACATATTTCATGGTGCATATGTAGCAAGGAGTACAGTAAATGAATCTTCGGAAACTGGCCGTAGAAAAAGAAACACAACCGTACCTGCGTCCCAGGAACCTCTTCAATGCCCTACATTAGTTTCCTAGGGCGGCTGTTATAAGTTTCCAAAACATGGCTGGCTTGAGACAACAGAAATTTATTCCCCCACAGTTCTGGAGGCCAGAAGTCTGAAATCAAGGTGTCAGCATGGTTAGTGTCTTCTGAGGCTCTGAGGCAGAATCCAGCCCATGCCTCTCCTGGCTTCTGGTGCCGGTCAGCTATCCCTGATGTTGCTGATTGTGTAACCTCTGTCTCCACCTTGATGTGGCCTTTCCTTTTGCGTGTCTTGAATCTGCCTCTCCTTTCTAAGGACACCATCCATTGGATTTAGGGCCACCCTAATCCAGGATGGGGCTTCCCAGGTGGTGCTAGTGGTAAAGAACCTGCTTGCCAAAGCAGGAGACACTGTGGGTGCTGGTTTGATCCCTGTGTTTGGGAAGATCAAACACAGTGTGATCTTGTGTTGGGAAGAATCCCCTGGAAGAGTAAATGGCAACCCACTCCAGTATTCTTGCCTGGAGAATCCCATAGACAGAGGAGCCTGGTGGACTACAGTCCATGGGGTCACAAGGAATTGGACACAACTGAAGTGACTAACACAATTGTACACAATCCAGGATGATCTCATCTTGAGATCCTTAGTTAAATCTCCAGAGACCTCATTTCCAAATAAGCTCACATTCACAAGTGTTGGGATAAGGATGTGGGTGTTCCTTTCTGGGATGCAGTTTAACTCCCTAGAGGTCTCTAGCCACACCTTCCCCAAGGGCAACACTATCAACGCTGTCCTGGTTTTTAATAGCTTTCCCTTTTTGTTCCATAAAAGGAATCATAAAGTTTGTACTGCTTGTACTTGGCTTTTTTTCCTCAAAATTATATTTGTGAGATTCATTCACATTATCACCTATAGCTCTAGAAAATGCATTATCGTGGCTGGATAGTATTTCCTTGTGTGAACATCACATAGTCTATCCATTATACCATTAGATATTTAGGCAGTTTTCTTTGGTGCTATTCCAAATAATGCTGCTCTGACATCTTTGTACATTTTTTAAAGTTGAACTTATGCATGGATTTATATTGGGTATGTATTCAGGGGAGAAATTGCTAGGTCATAGAGTATATGATGATCAGCTTTAGGAGAACTGCCAAACAGTTTTCAAGGGATGAGAGGTGGATACAGACGGGGTAGAGGGGAGAACCATAAATGGTGCCTACAGACCCTGGCAGATCCTGAATGTGTTGTGTGGGAGAAAGGGAAGTGTCAATGATGTCTATTTGTCAATGATGACTTCCTTATTTCCAAAATCTCTAGGATGCTGTGTCCAGGGCAGTGGTACTGAGGGTGAACTTAGCTTACCATTTTCATGCCTACACTCTGGATGGGGTGTGTTCAGATTAGCATGTATGTTATCCTGCTGAATTTGTCTAAGGATTTTGCTCTGGGACACTGCAAACATCTATCACCAATGTGTGCATCTCTCAGCACTGGACAGAGAGCCCTGAGACTACCTGGAAATGTGCCCTCACCTCTGCATTTTTACACATCAGGGTGCAGAGAAAAGTGCATCGAGACTCATTAAAGCAACACTTGAGAATGCATTATAAAACAAAATCTCAGCACAGTGTTATTTTGATCACAAGCATGTCAAGGAAATTAGGACAGTCTGGAGAAGGAACCACTTGATCTGACTATAGGGCTGGCAGGGAGAATGATGGTGGGGAACATTTCAACTGGGTTTTGACAGATGAGTAGGAGTTCTCAGTGGGAGAAAGAGCTAGGGATTTGAGGCTGGAGAGTGGACTTGACTGATGGTCAGGAAGGTAGAAGGTCATTCCCAGGAGAGGAAATAGCATATGCAAAGACACCAAGGAATGAAAAATAATAGCCCAAAGATAAATATTGTGCTCTTCTGGTGTACCGAGTCCTGGACTAACCATTGGACTGGATCTAGGCTGCCTCATTGGACCTTCTCTACAACCCATCAAAGTGGTTGCACTTATTATTTGCATTTTGCAGATGAAAACAACTGGAGCTGAAAGAAGTCAAGCTTTTCCATGCAAGGACGTGCAGCTGGAGACAGGGGAGGAGTTCTGCCTCTGGAGCTTAGGGTCTGAATCACTGTGAGCTCCCTCACCTCTGAGAAAGAAGTTGGGCATGGTGTGGACACTGATGCAGGCAGCTTACATCTTGCTCACAGCGACATCACGGCCGATGGACACTTCATCCTCAGCCATGACTCTGGATAGCAGACCGTACTGCAAAAAGCCCCTTCCCGTCCATGCCCAGAGAAATAGAAGTGTCATGTTAAGACTTTGAAAAATGCTGGTGACATTTGCCTGCCTATGTTGGTTCTTGAGAATAAAAATGTCCTTCCCTGACCCCCTCATTTAACCCCTTCTCCAGGGCACAGCATCCCTCAATTTTGCCTCTGCTCCATTTTTTTTTTTTTCCTCTTTGAAGATGCATCAGGTCTCAAGTTCAGCTTAATCCAACTGCTAGATGTATTATTCATTTCTATGCTTTAATGATGTGATAAGGTTTCTGGAAATAGGAAAAGGCTCATTAAACTGTCATCTGAATATAGATCACACCTAAATTCTAAGGAAGACAAAGTCTGCCAGTCGAGCATGCATTTGCCTTCTCAACACAGCTCTCTGCAAACTGGGAAGGCAGGATGAAGCTTTTCGAAGACAAGATCCTCCAGATTACCATGTTTTCATGATTTATTCTGTAATTGATAACTCATAAACAGAACGAAGATTCAGAGAGACAGAGAATGAATACAGGCCAAAGGAAGAAGGAATCGGGTTTCTTTGGACGGTGAGATTTGCGTTTTGTCTGTGTCTGTGACCGGTGCTTGGTCAGACAGGCTCCGTTTGAGGTAGAGGACTGTATGAGCATTTTAATTTGACTCACGTGGCTTAGAACACGGCGTCACCCCTGGCCGCAGAAATTCATTTGAGAATATAACTTGTCTACAGCTTTCCCTCTCTGCGTGCCTTTAGGTTCGAGTAGATGCTAGAAAACACAAGAGTACAGAAGAATCCAGTGTCAGATGCTGTGAATTTCTCCCTCTCTCGATCTATAGGGCTTCGGAAAGTAATGGGTTAACATTGAGGCTCGTTTTGTTCCAAACCCTAGTCTAAGCACTTGGCACACATTTCCTCATCTGATTCTTATCTGGTTCTATGAGACAGGTCAGCTTCACCCTGAGATGCAGATGGGAAAAGCCTATACCTGGACTCCCTGCTTCAGTGGGTCTTATTTGGCTTCCCTCCAGGTGCGTCCCTACCCTGAGGGTAAGAAGCTGCTCTTTGAGGACAAGAAGACATACTTACCAGGCACCTGCGACCTTGGTTTTATTCTCTAATATCCTTGAGTTAAGCTGCGGTTCTGAGCAGACCTTGTACCTGGATCTGGCCCTGCTGTCGGGCTGTTTACAGTATGATCCTGGTCCCCAATCCAGGATTGGCCTCTGTGTGGCTGATGGACACAAGGAGTGTTTCGCGTGAGCTGGGCCATCAGCAAACTTACTTCCACTTGACCTGCAGTGTGGATGGAGCCAGGGGTAGGAAGGGAAAGGGAGGAGGGTGAGCCATGAGCAGAAGCCTGGGACACAGTCTCCCCTACAGCCTCTTATTTCAGCAAGTTCCTCCTAGGAGTCAGAGAATTCTGAGCTCAGGCCTTGGGCTTCCGGGTCATAATAAACGTGGATTTGTCAAGGTAGGAGGATCAAACTTGCTTGATTTAGAAATTTGTTAGCTTGGTTTTTATTTTAGTGTATTTTGACACGTGGTTTAGAAGCTGCCACCTGTACTTTTCCTCTGGACCCCAAAAATGTTAAGGGTGGGCTCTACAGAGGAGGTGAACATCTATATTTTTTAATGGGAAGTGGAGAGTTCAGGGACTTGCTAGTAAGAGCTGAAGTCAGAATTTGAGTACAGCATTCCTACTGCAGCATCTGCACACTCAACCAGTATCTGGTTCTTCCTCAGGAGGGTGGGCGCCCTGGGGAGGTGCCAAGCCCGCTAATATCCTGATGTGATTAGAGCCATCAGGCATACACCGACAGCCTTCCTCTGCTGCTAGGCTCCAGGGGAAGCGGCATGTCCCCTGAGGGCTCTGGTAGGTGAGTAGGCTATGTGCTTGGGAGGAAATGGACCAGGGGAGAACCAGAGACGTTGGAGACAAGAAGATCTGCTTGAACCCCATTATCAGGCCCCTCGCCAAAAAGCGGTTTGTTGCTGTTCCGTTAGTAAGTTGTGTCTGACTCTGTGACCCTGTGGAATGCAGCATGCCAGGCTTCCCTGCCCTTCACCATCTCCTGGAGTCTGCTCAGGTTCATGTCCATTGAGTCGGTGATAGTATTTCATCCTCAGTGGAAGAGGGAATGGCAAGCCACTCCAGTAATCTTGCTACAAGAGCCGTGTGAACAGTATGATAGGGAAAAAACTGTAACCTGACTTTAATCAGGAGGAAAGAGACAAATTTGGAAAATCAAAAACAAAGTAAAACAATATCATATATTAACACATACGTGTGGCATCTAGAAACACTGGGGCAGATGAGATTATTTGCAGAGCCTCTACTCAGAGGTAGAGAACAGACAGGTAGACACTGTAGCTGGGGGTGGGATGAACTGGGAGAGAAGCATGGACATATGCACACCACCATGTGTAAAATAGAGAGCTGGGAGGGAGCTGCTGGGCAGCACAGGAGCCCAGCTCACACTCTGTGATGACATAGAGGGGTGGCGTGGGGGTGGGGGTGGAGGGAGGCTATATGCATACATATAGCTGGCCCACTTCATTGTATAGCAGAATCTAACATACCATGATGAAGTGATTATCCTCCAATAAGATAACAAATAGTGAAGCATGTGATAGACAGATTTCTAAGGTGGGCCCCAGCCCTGCTTGCTGAGCCTTCCCTACATCATCACCTGCAGTGGAGCGCAGGGCCCGTGGATGATAGGCACTCTCCCCTGATTGTTTACATACAATCGGCCCTCGGTACCCATGCATTTCAGATGTAGGACCTGCGAGTCAGAGAGCTGACTGTACTAGACAGGCTTCCCAGATGGCACCATGACAAAGAATCGACCTGGCAATGCAGAAAACACAGGAGATGCAGGTTCAGTCCCTGGCTTGGGAAGTTCCTTTGGAGGAGGAAATGGCAACCCATGCCAGTAATCTTGCCTGGAAAATCCCACAGAGAGAGGAACCTGGCAGGCTACGGTCTGGAGGTCACAACGAGTCAGACACAACTGAGCATTTGAGCATGACTCTACTAGACAATTCTATGTAGGTCCCTTTATAAGGGACATGAACATTTGTGATTTTAAGGGGTCCTAGAACTAACCCCTTGTGAATACTGAAGAACAGGGATAACTATATGAAACGGGGAAATAATTTTCCTGATGTAATTAAAAGTCCCTAATCAGCTGACTTGTGGACAATTACTTGGGTGAACGTGGCTCAATAGGAAAGGCTGATATATGGGCTTAGCCCTTTCCCTGGGGAGAGAGGCAGCTGTAGACATTTTCTTTTTAACCTCAAAAAAGAAAACTGCTTTGTGGTAGAGGGTACAAGTTTCAGGACCTGGGAGCCTCAGACCAACAGTTGCAAGGAACTGAATTCTTTTAACAACCACTGAGTTTGGAAGAGAACCTTGAGCATCCGTGGAGATCTCAGCATTGGCCAACAGCTTGATTTCAGCCTCAGCAGTAAACCAAGTAACCAAGTGCAGACTCCTGTCCCATAGAAACTGGGAAGGGCAGGAAAGGTGTTATTTGAAGCTGCTAAATGCATGCTAATTTGTTTCACAGCAACAAGAAACTAATACAAAGGGCATTTTACAAGGCAACTGCTTGGTACTCTTCAAAAAATCATTATCATAAAAAGCAACAGACATAAAGGTAGATGGAAGATTCGGTTTAAGAGCAGCTAGAGAGCAAGCAAATAAAAACAAAGAACAACAAAGATAAAGAAGCACCTCTAGCTGGCAGTGATTTATGAAAGTTTACTCACACTGAGTTTTGGAAACTTGCTTTTGGTTCTCCTTCCTTGTGAACATCCTTTTCCTTACAGAGATCTCTGCTTTGTGTTTTGAGCAGAGGTTAGAACTTATGGCTTTGATCTTCACAGTGTCCCATCGTGCATGGGGACAGTTACTTGAAAGTGATTACACTGTCCATTAGCTATAGAGAGGTGACCTCCATCTCTAGCAGCTGCTGGCGAGCTGGGCTGTATCAGCAGTGGTGGGGTCATGAGAAGAAATGTAAGAGGTTACCACTCATCCTCCTGTCTCACGACTCTGAAAGTTTGGTGTGTTGGGGGGTGGGCAGGGTCTGAGCTGCATCAACAAATTTACAGCAGCAGCACAATGTACTTGGACAAGGACAATACTTTTGCAACAAGAAACATGTGTCTGTGAAGCCCCAGATAAAGTTTGTCTGCAGTCACTTCCCCACTTATAGGATCCTATCCCCCACTTAGTCTGCTGCCTTTTTTCAAGAAAGAAGAACTACTTGCAAATGGAATTTATGTTAAGACATGAACGATTTTTCTATGGACCAAAGAGGGTCCACTGCAAATTCATATACTGAAGCTCTTATTCCCAACTGTGATTGTATTTTAGGAGGTAATTAAGTCCTGATTGGATAGGCGTGGTGGCCATATAAGAAGAAGGAAGAGAGAGATTGGCCTTTTCTGCAGGCATGCACTAAGAAAAGGCCATGTGAGGACATGGCAAGAAGGTGGCCATCTGCAGCCCACGGAGAGAGCTCTCACCAGACCCTGACCCTGCTGACACCTTGACCGTGGGCTTTACAGCCTCTAGCACTGTGAGAAAACACATCTCTGGTGTTTCAGCCTCCCAGGCTGTGGTATTTTGGTATGGCAGCCTGAGCTGATGAATATCGACCTTGAAATGGGGTTTTTGCATTTAAAAAAAAGACTATTAGGTGGGCCTAATGCTTAAACCACACCCACATGAACATCTCTCTACTGATGGAATTTCAGTCTTTGTGACAATCTGGTATTGGGACCCCATTCTTAGATCTTCAGAGAGTTCTAATTGTTTTAGAGGCTGGGTTTATTAGAGGAATTGCAAAACATACGTGCACACACATGCAATACCAGGATAGCTGGATGGCAAACACATTCATTGAGACAGAAAAGATTTGTGGTTATAAGCATATTTCATTCATTCAATGAGTAGGTATTAATCATAAACTAAGGGTATATACCAAGTAGAGTATTTTTCTAGGCAACATGAGCCTGCAAAGAAATACAAAGTCCTGTCCTTGAAGGGTTTCCAGACATGCATGAACTCAGGGCGGTGCACCTGATCTTTATGAAATGCCTAAAATGAACTTGGTGCTGTGTTAACATGACTTCTTCTAGATTTGCTCGTTTATATGACCAGTCAAGGTGTATACAATTACTTCCATTTTTTTGTGTGTTCTGCTGAGTCCCAGGGACTTTCAGTCATTTCCCCAAAGTCACATAGATAGAGCCAAGGCTCGTTTGCTCTCCCATATAGATAACAGGTTAATATAGTAGTGTCTGATTTACCATGCTCCTGAAAGAGAGAAATAGGCTATAAAATGTTAGAGAAATTCAAGATTAGATATGGGAGCTAAAAGTCACGGAAAGCTTCATGGAGAAAGCGGCATGGAGCTAAATTTACATAGATGAAACAGAAATGGGACAAGGAACAAACCAGGAAGTTTAAAAGGGCCCCACAAGGAGCTGGTGATGGGTAGAAGCTATGTGTGGGGGCAGTGAGCCACCCCAAGTGGCCATAGCGCTAAGGATTCATTTAGCAGAGTGACCAGAGTCAGTTTGAAAAAGAAAGGGGTGAGTAGGAGGAATTTGGAGTGGAGATGTTCTGGAGGCCATTGGCCAGCTTCCAAGCTAGTGTCTAACTCAGGCAATAGCTGGTGGGAACCCACATCAGTGCAGGAGGGGAGGGCAGTGGGGGTGGACCCTCACATTATTGTCATGGGAGGATGGTGGGTCCTGATCTGCCACCCAGTGATGCTGAGAGGAGGGAAAAAAGGGATGAGAGTTTTTAAGGATGAAGACGAAGATGATGATGAAAATGAGAGGGATGATGTTCAGGCAGCAGTGACCGTGTACCATGCCCGTGGGAAGTATTGTTATGGGCAAACTCATAACAACTGCTCTGTAAGACAGACACTGTTAACACCTCCACTTGACAGTTGAGCAACAGATTTCAAAAGGATAAGTAATTTGTCCAGTTTCCCACAGCCTGCAAGTGGCAGGAACAGGATCTAAGCCCAGACGGGTCAAGCAAAGACTAGGAGCTGAAAACACAGAGAGACCCCCAGCCGTGAGATTCCAAATGGGGAAGGGTCTTCCAGGTTTCCCTTTGCATTTGCCTTCCTGCTGCCCACACCTGGTGGCTCAGATGGTAAAGAAATCACCTGCAGTGCAGGAGACCTGTGTTCAATCCCTGGGTTGGGAAGATCCCATGGAGAAGGGAATGGCTACCACTCCAGGACTTTTGCCTGGAGAATTCCTTGGACAGAGGGGCCTGGTGGGCTACAGTCCACGGGGTCATAAAGAGTCAGACCAGTCTAAGTGGCTAACGCTTTCATTTTCACTTTCAGCCCACACCGGGCAGGATGTGGTCAATGTGCAGAAAATACCCAGGCACCTGATTGATGAAAAGGTTTCTGAAAATATTTCCATGCTCCCTAAAATAAGAAGTGTCGGCTTTTCCTGCTGCTTCAGAACTTCTTTATCTTTTAACCATTTTTCCCTTCAAATTTAACTCTGCGGCCTTCTGCACTGAGGATTACCTAAAGGCCACGTTTGACATTCTTAATCCAACCATTTCTGAGTTATCTGAGAACAGAAAAGGTACAGGGATAAATGCTTGAAGCATTAACTCTGCAAGTGCCAGAGGGAACTGAGATGGCCAGGTTTTCTTCCCCAAGTACCCTGCAGGGCTCAGAGCTGTGAAAGCCCCTATGAGCTGCGCAGTATTTTGGGGCCTCAGAGCTCTTGTTTGTTTTGCCTGTTTTTAAAAACTGCCCACAGATAAACTACGTGGCTACTGAAACTGCTGGGAAGGTATTATTTTCCAAAAAGAGCTTAGCTGGAGGAACTGGGGGGCAGCCTAAGCTGTCAAGGAAAATCAGCCAGTGTTTGCTGGCAGATAACTGCCATGAGCCCTGTGAAATATGGACCAGGAAGAAGATACAGAAGAAATAGTCTATGGAAATAACCCGAACCTACAGAAATTGTTTCAATTCAGGCCTTATTGAGCATTTATATTGCGGCAGACATGGTGCTTTGTGTTACCTGGTAAATCAACAATGAACAGGACAGGCCTTGTCTCCTCCCTTTGTGGAATTCTTATGTTTGCCTATTGATATGGAATTAATTCATATTTTCTTTTCAATTATATTCTGAATAGCAACAGACAATAAGAGGGAAACATGGCAGTAATATCCTCTTCATCTGAATTAAAAGGTGATATGAGATTCTAACACACTATTCATTGCCAGCTAAGGACGATGGCACACACACAGACACACATACCTCTTATCTCATGGACGAAGGATGTATTCTGTGTTTAGAATTAACAGAAAGAAAGTTTGCAGTTCTTCGGATTTTAATAAAGAGAGGAAACATAAGGCGAAATCCTCCTTGTTAAGTGACTTACATTTGGTTTGAAAAGACTCTCAAATCTGGAAAAACCAGAGAACAATTCAAGACACTATAGTCAAGTTCTCCTATTATCCAGGCCACTTCTATCAAATTTAAACACAGATTCTGCCTCCTTAAGGGAACAGACTGCTTCTAAGAACTTGGCATTAATTACTGGGATGCAGATGGGTACAAATAGATGCTGCCAGCTACAAATGAGTCTTATCCGTTCAATAAATTAGGCCTTGTCAGGAACACGTTCTATGTCCTGAAAGTCATAAAAGTGCATTTCTTTATAATTAGACCACTGTCCTTTTAATTTCTAAGTTCATTTGAATCACTAGAGTCTACCCAACTAACCAAAAGCCTCCTCTGTTTGAGACATGGCAGTGAATCCCCAGAGCAACCTGGTGAACAAAACTGTCCCAGAGGGTGCCTGCCCTCATGGATCTTATATTCTAGGAGGTGACCCAAGAACAGGTAAATAAACACTTGTATTAAATTGTTGCAAGCTGTGAAAAGTTTATGAGTATCAGTAAGGGGACAGTAAGGGAGAGGATTTTGAAAAGGGTCTACGTTAGACAGAGAAGCATTCAGGGAAGGATCAGAATTAGCAAGGACAGCATTTCAACCATAAGTAAAAGAATAAAAAGGAATAGTATTTTCTAGACCCATAAATAGTGCAATTGCCTGGTGCCTATTGGCTAGTAAACAAGGAAAAGTGTGGCCAGAAGCTGAATAGAGGAGTTAGGGCCAGATCCTGTAGAACATAAAAGACCACTGTAAGGAGTTAGGGCTTTGTTCTAAGTGGAACAGGAAGTAATCTGAGTTGTTTAAAAAAAATGTATTTATTTGGCTGTGCTGGGTCTTATGAATAGTTGCAGCATGCAAGATCTTTGATATTCATTGCAGCGTGTGGGATCTAGTTTCCTGGCCAGGGATTGAACCTGGCCACTCTGCACTGGGAGAGCAGAAGGGACCACTAGGGAAGTCCCTAACCTGAGGGTTTTAAGCAGCGTCAGGACATTGTTCAAATTGGAAGTGGACGAACAGGTGGACGAACACAACCTGTGCGGAGAACAGGTTGAGGAGTTTGGGGTAGAAAACCAGACAGGGCTGGGGAAGTTATTGCTTTAGTCCTGGTAAGAGGGCATAGTGGCCTGGTGAGGGTTATGGTGGGGAGAGGGAGCATGTGGAAACATTTAAGAGATCTTGTGAATTTGCTGCTCCATCAACTGAGGGGGATGGAGGAATAGGAAGATTCAAAGATAACTCTTTTTTTCTTTTTTTCACTTGAGTGAATGAGTGGCTGGAATATCCCTTCATGAAAGGAGAGAAAAAGATAAATGAAGGGCAACCTTGGTAGATTTGATGCTCGGAGGGTGAAAGACTTCATGGTTTCTATTTTCCAGTACAAAGAAAGATCCTGATCAACATTTTATGTGGAAAAAAATAATTTTCAAAACCAAATAGCTTCCCTTGGAACCCTCCCAAATATTTTTTAGCCAAGGAATTTTCACTGACCATGCTTCCAATTCCCCGCTCTTAGCATTTTCGCTGCTTCCTACCTCTCATAGAATTTCTACCACCTCTTCCTTCTAGTTGTCTCCCAGCTCCAAGAATGCAGGCAGCTGAGTGCAGCAGACAAGCTCAGGGCCTTTCCCAGATCCAGATGAGACTGACGTCCAGACTCAGGGAAGCTACAGAAGCAAGGTTCAATTTCTTTTATTATCATTGACAATCTCTCACTTTGGGACATGCTGATTGCTTTGTGGGACTGTGAAGCAGTGATGTTTTCCCCGGTCATTTTAAGGACCCTATTATGCTAATTGTCTCTTTCCCTATAATATCAATTCTTCCTCTAATATCTCTTAGGCAAATAACCTGGCTCTCCAAATGTGATCCATGGAGGGCTTCACCAGGCCGCTAGGTCCACGGCAACTGTATGGTTCTAGTGTTTGTTATAGCCTATAGCTCTAACATGAGGATAGAGGACGAAATGATAGTCTATAAATAAATATCATGTTATTACCCTGTAACTTCCTGCCATTGTTTGCAAAGCCTGAGATGCAGGGGGGCTGAAGGATGAGAAAAGTCTGGTTTCAGCAGTTTGTATTTAGGGTAGAAACGTATGGAAGAACGATGACAAGTGAAGATATAACTTGGCGGAAGAGGGAATGGCATTCACCTATCTGAGTCACCCAGTCATTTGCTGTCTTCCATATCCGAGATATTTATTGAGTGTATGGATGTTCTTAGCACCAGAAATTTGAACGATGAATCATAAACTAATTATACTAAAGAAGAGCAAGTAGCTTTGACCTCAAGGTGCCACTGGGACCCTGATTTGGGGAAGACGGCTCTGCAGCCTGAGTGAGAGAGTTTGAGGTGCGGGTAGGGAAGTTCAAGGTCAGGGAAGGCTTTAAAAAGGAGACGACGTTTAAGTCCAGCCTCAGTAATAGTGGGCTTCTCTGGTGGCTCAGTAGTAAAGAATCCACTTGCCAATGCAGGAAACTTTAGTTTGATCCCTGGGTTGGGAAGATCCCCTGGAGAAAGAAATGGCATCCCACCCCAGTATTCTTGCCTGGAGAATCCCATGGACAGAGGAGCCTGGCCGGCTACAGTCCATAGGGTCCCAAAGAGTCCAACACGACTTAGAATCTAAACAACAACTCAGTAATAGTATGTGGCCATGGCATAGGATGCATAGGTGAGAGAGAAAGTGGAGATGGGAAGAAAAGAGGGTGAGTAGACCGTGTGGCAGCAAGAGCATACAGGAGCTGTTTCATCGGTCTGGAGAGAAGCTCTGTGTTACATTCCATAAACATCCTGTAAAGCTTCTGTAAGCATCGTGCGAACCTCGATTTACAAGTGTTTGTCTACTCTGGATATTGCACCTTTATGCATCTCCCTTCTCAATCTTTATCTGCCTGGGTATCGACAAAAAGATGAGCCCGATCATTTACTCAGTCCTATGACTGCTTCCTCAGACAGAAGCAGTTCGCTTTGCCAAGGCTGACTTCTCTCTTGGGTCCTTGTCCCCTCATTCGTCAGCATGATGTATGATGCATAAGCCCAGGCTTGGGGCTTTCTCGAGGTGTGGTGGTGATGGAGAATGGGAGAGAAAGAGAGACACAGGAACCCAGAATAAAGAAACAGAAAGCTGCCTTTGTCCTCACATCCCTTCAAATCTAATTGCGAGGAGAAAACATACCAATTTGAAGTGACTTGAGAGCACTTATGAAATAACCCTCAGAAACCACTGGTTCTCCCGATCAAGATGAGTACCTGAGCACCAAGTGGAAGAAGATGCAATTACTGTCTGCTTCTGCCCATCTGTCTGGTTCCTTGAGGAAGGTTGCCAAACCAGCTTTGATGAATTCTGTGCCTTTTCTCTCATGAAGAGAAGGGTGATAGGAGGCAGACAGGGCCGGTAAATGGAGGGACCCGCCCTGAGGACTCAGAACTGGTGAAATCGACTCAGAAAATCCCTGTGTGTTGAGTGACAGGAACAGCCCAGAAGATCGGTGCCCATTCATTTGCCTGACTCAGACTCAGCATTCATAGAAAGATAAAAAAATAAAGAGAAGACTTAGTTTCTTTGGCAAACCAATAACAGGCTTTGGGATTTTGCTTTAAACATTTTGAATAATCCTATTAGCAGCTTAGAAAAATGGGGTTATTTTAGTGACAAAATGTGTGTGTGTGTATATTTATATTTCACATCCACCAGTGTCTGCAGGAGATTATCCCCACTCGCTGAAGCCTACCCTTTTCGTGGAGTTTATCCCTGTCCCTAGGTTTGGAGAGGCAGCAGAGGAAAGAGCTGCCCCACCAGCCTTCTGGGATTGACACTGCAGGACAATGTCTGCTTTGCCCACGTTCCGAATAGCAGGCAGACCTGTTGTCTTTGGTGTCGTCAGTCCAAACCCATCAGTGATGGCACAGTCCCAGCTGTGGCATTTGGCACTTCCCTATCTAGGAATCAAACCCACATCTCTTGAGTCTCCTGTATTGGAAGATGGGTTGTTTACTACTGTGCCACCTGGTAAGCCCATATCTATCTCTATATTTATATGTCTATGCTCTATCTGTATATATATATATATATAATGTGAGCTATGTGATTCTTAAGGAAAGAGCATTTCTACAAGGTTGAGTTTTCTTAATAATCCTCTTAATGTTACCAATGCACCTCTTTCCTCCAATTTCAAGAGCTGTGTTATACCTGGACAAGGGAAATATAGATGCTTACGTGAGAAATAGACCTGAATTTCTTCCAAAGCCTTCCTGTCTCCCTGATGTTGTTACTTGCAGGGATCAGACATGCCCGCTGCCAGAAACATTTCTCCTATATGTTGTAATGACTCATGTCCCCAGGATAATGAACAAGACTTGGCAAATGCCAGTCCCTGGTACCTGAGCCAACAGCAGCCATGCACATCAGAGACGCTAATAGCCAGAAGGTCCAACTAGAGACTCCATTAGGAATTTGCAGAGAAAAAAAGTCATTAGTCACCAAAAACTCTTTTGATTCAAATGAATGACTGGCCCTAGATATTGTTGCTTAGATGCATTTTCCTCATTGATCATTTAAGTTTCCCATTTCGAGTCTTTATTTCAGTTGACCAAAGGGGCAAGGAAAGCTTTGGGAGATCTTAATTCATAGTTGAGGGTTTCCCTGGTGGCTCAGTGGTAAAGAATCTGCCTCCAGTGCAGGAGATATGGATTTGATCTCTGGCTCAGGAAGATCCCCTGGAGGAGAAAATGGCAACCCACTCCAGTGTTCTTGCCTGGAGAATCCCATGGACAGAGGAGGCTGGCAGGCTACAGTCTGTGGGGTTGCAAAGAGTCGGACACAACTGAAGCAACCAAATAACACCAAACGTGTTCATCTTTAAACCAAATCCCCTGTACATGGGATAGCCATAGCAACCCAACAGAGTGGAACTCCCTCGTGGAGATGGGGGGTGAGGAGAAAGTGGGGGGGATTGCAAAAGCACGCAGTAGTGGCAGTCAAAGGTTCAAGGGAATGATGCAAAGGTCAGAAGAGGTGCTTGAAGCAGAAGTCACACTCCAGGCTAAGGAAACCCCCAGGGTCTCTCGGCCACTTTCCAGGCACTATCAGCTAAAACTACGATCTGGCCAGAGAGGAACCATCCAGGTGGGGACGTGGGGTGAGCAGAGCATGGGGCTACATTTGGGAAGGGACTTCTCTGCTCCTGCGTGTCCACATCTGGTCAGCCTCAGGGTTCGGCCCCGCTCGGGTGCCCAGGACAACATAATGGAAGAGTAAGCAAGAACATTTGTTATGCTGCTGCTGCTACTGCTAAGTCGCTTCAGTCCTGTTCGACTCTGTGCAACCCCACAGATGGCATCCCATTGGGCTCTGTCGTCCCTGGGATTCTCCAAGCAAGAACACTGGAGTGGGTTGCCATTTCCTTCTCCAATGCATGAAAGTGAAAAGTGAAAGTGAAGTCGCTCAGTAGTGTCTGACTCAGCAACCCCATGGACTGCAGCCCACCAGGCTCCTCCATCCATGGGAGCTTTCAGGCAAGAGTACTGGAGTGGGGTGCCATTGCCTTCTCCGTTGCTACCCAGACAAAAAACAAACAGCAGCCAGAACAGACAAAGAGCCCACATAGGAACATCCTACAAACTGCAGGCTGTAACCTCGGTGGTATTGATTGAGTGCATCTGTCCGTCTTCATTTTTAACTGTGAGCTTGATTGCTGGCAAGTTTATAGGATTATGGGTTTAATTGGATGCCTGTGTTTTACTGGATGTAAGTGAAATTTATGGCTGTGGGGTTTGTGGTGCCAAGGTTTATACCTCAGTCACTGCTTCCCAGCCAAGAGGGCCGAGACCTGTGAGCCAGTGGGACTGAACTCCAGGGCTCGCGTGCAAGGGAGGTGCTCTGGGGCTGCTGGCGGGCTGGGGTCACCTGGAGAGCAGACAGACCAGGACAGATGCCGGGAGCCTCGTGGCTCTGACCTCATCTGCTGCTAAAAGGAACTGGTAACCGACATCCTGGAGAAATTATTGATATTTAGTTAGCTGCCCGAGTGCTAGCAATACACAGAGAGCTGCTGGATGGAAAGGTTGTGGTGCTTTTACTAAGGCATATTGGTATTCTAGAATTTGGGGACAGCTTCTAGGAGAGGCTGGGGGATGGGCAGGAGTGGGGGAGTGTGTCCTGGGGGGGGAATGGTTCCAAGAGTTCCCTGCATTTTCTAAAAGCCGTGCATGCTCAAATCTCTTATATAAAATGCCTTGATGCAGCTGGCCCTCTGTATCCTTGGTTGGTTGCATCTCTGAATGCAGAACCGTGGATATGGAGAGCCCACTGTGTGGGGAAGGTTCTTAATGCTTTGAGTCTAGGCGATTGAGGTACTCATCATCTGCTACTTAACAATTTGTTATGTAAATTGAATCCATGATTTCATTTTTCAAAGTGTGACTGCACCTAATAACTCATTGCTATTCATTCATGTATTCACTTATTCATTTAACAAATTACTAACTGAGCATGTTCTTGGATGCCAAGTTACTTTGGTCATATCCAACTCTGTGACCCTATAAACTGTAGCCTGCCACACTCCGCTGTCCATGGGATTCTCCAGGCAAGAATACTGGAGTGGGTTGTCAGGCGCCCCTCCAGCGGATCTTCCTGACCCTGGGATGGGACCCGCCTCTCTTGTGGCTCCTGCGTTGGCAGGGGGGTTCTTTACTACTAGCAGCACCTTGGGAAGCCCCAACTGAGCTTGTAACGTGTGCCACTCTGTGGGCTTGTAGATGAAGGTAGAGGGATTTCTTATTTTATTTTGAGGTTGAGAAAGCAAAAGCCCAGAAAATGTAGTACTTTACCCTGGTCACAGAGAGACTCCCTAGTAGATTCAGAACCAAACCCAGGTATTTTACTACAAGTTCAGAAAGAACCTGGTCAGCTGGTTTATGGGTCAGAGAGTCAGAGCTGAGAAAACAAAGGAAGGAACCTCCAGTTAGTAAATGAGTTCTTGGACTTTGCTTGGCTGCACTGAACATCCAAGTGATGGACTTCCCTGGTGGGTCCAGTGGTTAAGAATCTGCCTGCCAATGCAGGGGACACGGGTTTGATCCCTGGTCCGGGAAGATTCCACATGCTCTTGAGTAACTAGGCCCCTGCGTCAGTACTAAGCCCATGCTCAAGAGCCCAAGAGTGGAGACTATTGAGCCCATGAACTCTACAGCCCATGTTCTATAACAAGAGAGGCCACTGCAATGAGAAGCCTGTGCACTGCAACTAAAAAATGCCCCTGATTGCTGCAACTAGAGAAAGCCCTCTTGCAGCAACAATGACCCAGCGCAGTCAAAAATTCTTAAGAAAACTCAAGTGCTCATTGTCTAGTTTCAGTTGGTTTGGACAGTTTTAAGGGGACTCCAGGAAAGCGAGAGCTTACCTAAATCGCTCGATCAGATTCTTCTAACCAAGGACTTAAGGACTCTGCCTGACGTGGTCCCAATTCTTTGTTATACAAAAGCATCGCTTGTTTATGAAGTGGGCTTGGAATAAAGGTTCTTCTGGTGGCCCCCTGATTGAAGTAGAGACCCATCATTATGAAACAGTGTGATAAAATAAAAATAGGAAGCACTTAAAGTGTCACCTATGTGCTAGGTACTCTGGAAAGGCTTTGCCTGCATTTTCATTTGATTCTTAAAATGCCCATTTTAACCATGATAACATCAGAACTTAGAGAAATTATGTAATTTGTCCAGGGAATACAGCTCCCAGATGGGCAGACTTAGGATTCTAAGGTGCTTTAACAGGACCACAAAGACCTTGCTTTTCATCACTAAGTTCTCCTGGAGAGGATTTAGAGGCATGGTAAGGTACACAATTGTTTCACGAATATACTGATGGCACACTCATATTAAAATAACTGAAACTCTTCACAGGTTGGCCTAACAAATGAATGAATAAATCTATGACAGGAAAAGAGCAAATGCTGAAAAATTAGGATGTGTGAGAGCATGGGTCAACTTGACCGCAGGTCAAAGAGGTTGAATTTGATTCAGTGGCCATAGGGAGGCCTTTAAAGGCTCTTGTGCAGTGGCTGCCATGATGAGAGCTGCATTGTGTGGACTGCTGATGTCCAGTCAGAAGATTTGTGACCTAATTCAGCAAGAGATGGGAGTGCGGAGGCACTTGGCCAAATTAGCGGACGTGGACTTGGCATCAAACAGGAATGGGCTAGTTGTGGTAAGATGCTCACTCTGGCTGTTCAACTTTATGTGTTGGTTCTGAAATTAGGTCTATGCAATTTATAGACTCATCTGGGAACATTTGGAAATTCCTGACTGGAGATTAGCAGAAAATAGGCAGGGACTGAAGATATACATTTATATATAACTTTACATATAAGTGACATGTAAAGGATCTTAGGAAAGGGAAGGAAACTTATGGAATCAGGTGATGTGACCTGAGGACCAGGAAAGAGAGAGAGGAAAGGGAACAGGGAGATCCAGATGGAGTAGAATTTCATGATATAGAAGATAATTGAAGGCTTCTGATTCTTTAGAGAATTCAGCAAACGAGGACTAAGAAACACTCAGTGGCTTTAGTGATTTAGAGATTACCAACATCCTCGGGCAGAGAAGGCAATGGCACTCCACTCCAGTACTCTTGCCTGGAAAATCCCATGGACGGAGGAGCCTGGTAGGCTGCAGTCCATGGGGTCGCTAAGAGTCAGACACGACTGAACGACTTCACTTTCATTTTTCACTTTCATGCATTGGAGAAGGAAATGGCAACCCGCTCCAGTGTTCTTGCCTGGAGAATCCCAGGGACGGGGGAGCCTGATGGTCTGCCTTCTATGGGGTCGCACAGAGTCGGACACGACTGAAGCGACTTAGCAGCAGCAGCAGCAGCAGCAGCAATATCCTCGGGAGAAGCATTTTAAGACACTGATGAGGAAAAGCCATCTTGCAAAGGTTTAATTAGTGGATAGATGGTTAGTATATGAAGGCAAACGAGCTTGCTAAGGATTGAGAAGTGGACGGGGGCAAGGGACTCTGCTGAGGAAATAGGGTAGCTTTAAAGGTAGTGAAAGATAGGTTAGCAGGAGAGCAGAAAGATGCTTTACATTGTGGTTGAGAAGAAATAGAGATATGTTTGTAAATAGAGCAGAAATAGGCAGAGAAGAGAGACTAACTGAAGCTATGAGACGGAAGATGAGGACTGAGGAGATTTTTGGTAGCGTGAGATCTTTGAGAAAGGAGTGAGTGGTGGGAAAGGAATCCAAGTAGTGAGCTTGGTCTTAAGAAGAAGCAATGGGGGTTTCTTCTGTTGTAAGAGGGTTGATCGAGAGGGTGAGCCAAGAATGGCATTCTAGACTCTTTGCAGATTGCGTCCACATTCTCAGGGTCATCTGCTGGAGCAATGGGTGGATTGGATAGGTCTGGAAATAGAGATTCAGTCATCTTCCAGGGGAAATGAGATGTAGACTTGATATTAATATAAGTAGGTGATGAGATTTCAGATGAGAGGAAAAGGACAGCTGGGTTGAATTAAAATGATTGGTGGTTTTAAAAGATTAAACATGTTTTTATGAAGTCCACCAGTTGTATTTCATACTGAGGACAAATAGAAAAGCAGAGGGTAGTTTCCCACAGTTGAGAACTGTCAAGGAGAAGCAAGACAAGAAGGACAAGCTGTCTGTGGTGGGGCAATGACTCAGCATAACACAGGGGATTAGGAAGAGAGGTGGGCCATGGAGGCTGTGAGTTACAGGGGAACAAGGAATGGCTGGCTTACTGGGACTTAGGGCTGAGACAGAGAGCTGCTTTAGTAGAAGCAAAGGCTGAAGGGAAATAGCAGATAGAGATGGAGGAATCAGAAAGGAACCGTTTCAAGTTCAAAACCCTAGAGGTGGAAGAGTCAGTTCTGCGTGATGGTGATGCATGACTATAAGATGTTAAGAAGATTAGTTGGTCTCTGAAGATCTTAAGGTTGGAAGATCATCAGCATGAATGTTGATGTATAGGATCAGGGGGCAATAGCAGAAGTATAATGGCGTCCATGTATTGAAGTCAAGGAACCCTTAGGTGTCCTAGCGCTATATGGGTAGTGAGGACAGTAGGGTGTGGGCTTCCAGGACGAGCAGGCTTCTCCGCATGGTGAGGGAATGCTGGTTTGAAGGCTTCAGTGTGCACAAGCAGGCTCCTTCTGGTTTTGGCTGTTAGGGGTAGTGGAGTGTAGAAATGGAGCTTGTTGGAAGCCTTCTAGGGGAGACAAGAATGCATGATGGTTATAGCAGGGGTTCTTGGTCAAACCCCTGGTTTCTATATTGGTTCAGTCCATTTCTAACTCAGTGGTCCTGGGTGAGCTGCTCGACCATCCCTTGCCTTGGTTTTCTCATCTCTAAAATGGCAAGGAGATTCAACCAGTCCATTCTGAAGGAGATCAACCCTGGGATTTCTTTGGAAGGAATGATGCTAAAGCTGAAACTCCAGTACTTTGGCCACCTCATGAGAAGAGTTGACTCATTGGAAAAGACTCTGATGCTGGGAGGGATTGGGGGCAGGAGGAGAAGGGGACGACCGAGGATGAAATGGCTGGATGGCATCACGGACTCAATGGATGTGAGTCTGAGTGAACTCCGGGAGATGGTGATGGACAGGGAGGCCTGGCGTGCTGTAATTCATGGGGTTGCAAAGAGTCGGACATGACTGAGCGACTGAACTGAACTGAACTGAACTGAACTGAAAATGGCAATAATGATGGTATCTAATCCATGGGACTGCTGTGAAGATTAATTGAAATAATAAGAGTAGTATAAAACTAATACAACATTGTAAATAAGCTGTATTTCAATAAAAATTTTTAAAAGATATATATTTTATCTCTTAAAAAAGAGAGTAACAGAAAGCCAATGTGTAGCAACCATTTAATAAAATTAGCCTTCCTGTTGTTGCTGTTGCTGTTATTGTTGCTATTATTATTATTGAAAAGGGTGTATAGGAAGGAGTGGAGAGAAGTGGAGAAAAGTGATTTTGCTCATGTAGACAGGTAGGGAGGATTATTTAAAGAAACTATCAAAGAGAGAAATTTTGTCTACAACAGAATTATGGTTCCAAGGTTCACCCTGGTGCTCCTCTTCAGGGAAGCAGTGACCTTCAAGAGGAGAAGGGGACAGATGGTCAGGGAAGTGACCAGGAGCAGGGCAAGGAGGGAGGGGTTCACATTGGACCTTCAAGAGTGAATTATACAGTAACGGGAGCCTGGGGTTGATAGTCTGGATAGAGGCAGAAACACTTCTGATCAAAGCTTTTTTTAACGTTCCTTTTTGGGGCTTGATTTGCCCTACAATGAGTTAGAAAAATGCTTTGCTTTCTGTTGATGAAAATAATAATTCATAGCATTGCTTGGGAAATGTTAAGCTTGAATGCAGGAAGTCTTTTGCCCTTGTTTTATGAATAAATATTAAATTTAATGAAGATCTTCTTTTCTTTTTTTTTTAAACTAAGATTAGTAGTTTCTAAGTCTTTTAAAATTATGTCATTCATTTGAAAGAAGCCATATTAAAGTATCAGTTATTACAATCCTAATCCCCTTTTCTGCCTTCTAAAACAACAGCTCTCAGAAAAGAGAGGTGATTTTACTGGCACTGGTTTATGTGTTCTTCATTGGAACCACGAGAAAGAAGGAGGCAGAAGTGGGGACCATTTAAAGACAGTTGTATAAAGAGACTTGCGAGCCATCAGACAGATATGTGAGAGATAAATTTAGGCTTTCCTGAGGAATGGAACTTTGGGAAAACAAAGTGATGTTAAAAAACACTTTTAAAATAAAATTTTGTTATACAAGCGTTAAAGCTTATAGAAAAGCAGAAAAATCGCTCAGTGACTGGCACCTACTCGCCATCTGTATTTGACAGTTGCCGATGCTGCATGTGACCAGTCTATCTCTATGGCTGTCTTTGTCTACACTTTGGAAAGTGAAGTCGCTCAGTCATGTCTGACTCTTTGCGACCCCATGAACTGGGGCCTACCAGGATCCTCCATCCATGGGATTTTCCAGACAAGAGTACTGGAGTGGGTTGCCATTTCCTTCTCTAGGGGATCTTCCTGACCCAGGGATTGAACTCAGGTATCCCATGTTGTAGGCAGATGCTTTACCGTCTGAGCCACCAGGGAAGTCACTTTGGAAGGACCATTTAAAAGTAAGTTAAAGATATCACGGAATCTCATTCCTCAGCTTTTTAGTATGCATCTCCAGAAAATACCAAACACAATTGTCAACTATTTCTGCTTAACAAAGCACTCCAAACTTAGTGGCCGATTGTAGCAATCATGTCATTATACTCACAGATTCAGGAATGGGTTAGGAATGGACAGAGAGATGGCTTACCCCTGCTCCACAGTATCTGGGATTTCAGTAAGAAGTGTTTAAATGACTGGGGGTTGGAATTATCTGGAAAGTGAAAGTGTTAGTCATTCAGTCATGACAAAATCTTTGTGACCTCGTGGACTGTAGCCCACCAGGCTTTTCTGTCAATGGGATTTTCCAGGCAAGAATACTGGAGTGTGTAGACATTCCCTTCTCCAGGGGATCTTCCTAACCCAGAGCTCAAACCTGGGTCTCCTTCATTGCAGGTAGATTCCTCACAGTCTCATCCATCAGGGAAGCCCTCTGAAAATAAGCCCAGGAATGACTCAAATCTTATTTCAGTTGGGCTTGTGGACTGAAGCCCCCACATGGTCTTCCATGTGGCTTGGGAATCTCACAGTATAGGTCTTGGATTCTGTGGGGAGCATTTCAAGGTAAGTATGGCCATTCCAAGAGAACCAGATGGAACCTGCTGAGGCTTTTCTGCAACAGCCTTGAAGCATCATTTACCCTGAGCCTTGTTGGCCAACATATGCACAAACACGCATATTCAAGGGCAAGGGGCAGAGGTGTCCTCCTTTTCATGGGGTCAAAGTCAAAAACTTTGTGGTTACTTTACAAAGTCACCACAAAGGCAGTCTCCTACATAACACAATTCTATTATCATACCAATAAAAATGATTTATGAATATCATCTAGTAGCAACTATCCCCCAATTATTTCAGAAAGGTCTTTAATAGCCGACTCTTTTTTTCAAAACTGAGATCCAACCATGGACAATGCATTAGTTTTCTCATTCAATATCTTAGTTTAAGGTTTTAAAGAAGTCTTCTGGTATAATATGCAATATAACATCATTTGCCGTTTGCCCAAGGAGCTCACTTTCAATAAAAACCTAAACAACTCTTTAATACTTTCAGGACAAATTGGTGGTCTGTCTTTGTTTGCTTTGGATGCAATAACTATGCTCAGACTAATGTCAGATCAAACTGAATATATTTGATTCATTCATTTATTCACTTAATAATGACTTAGTGAGTGCATACTATATTCTGGGCACTTTGCTAGACATTAGGCATAAAAACATGAGTGACAAAAATAATATGGAAAAGTCCTCATATTCAGTCAACTCTCAATTAGGCAGTGTAGACAGAAGCTCAGTAGGCAATTATAATACAGTGGGATACCTTAAGAATATGAGAGGAGGTTTAGTTGGAGCCATGGGGGCAGGAGATAAGGGGTCCCCTCTCTCAAGGAGTCAGTGCAGTGTCTAATAGGGATCTAGATATGTCTGCAGATAAAGCAAAAGTGCTATTACAGATATAAGAATATAGCACGTTGAAAAAAGTATGTATAAATTCATTTAATGACCCATTTCCCATAAAATGGAGTACAAATAGCTTAGCAGATTTTGCTTTATCTCTCCTTCCTTCGCTCTTTCCTGGTTTAATTTACTATACCCAAAAGTGTGTTCCTAAGAGTCTTTGTCCTCCTTGAGTTGCTCTTGGGCCTAAGCCATTGACCCAACTGGCTCATTTGCACATTTTCTTCGTAAGGTTTAGACATCCCCCTGTTATATATTTAGACTTATTTCTGGACCCAGACGCAAGCCTGCAAATTCTACTACCCTCTCTCTGCCTGCCTCCCCTGGGGTTCTCCTGTGGATGTGGGAAGCTGATGGACTCCCACAGGCTCTGCCATTTTGGACACCACCACGGATGCTCACTGGGGAAGCAATAAAGCCCGTCTCATTTGCATGAATCTCTGCAGTGGTTCTTCTGACCCCAGGGCTGTTAAAAGTACTCATTAGATCCTCTTTAATTAAATATGTAACACACATCATGCCATCAAGCATAGGGGGAAAAAAAAATAAAAGAGGGAAAGAAAAATACAATCTAACAACGGCTCCTGCTCCTAATTAAAAGCAGGCTGTCTTTGCTCGAGAGCAAGCTGGGGAGAGCACTTTTATCCTGGGCGCAGCCGTGGAACCCCTGGTGCCAAAGCCCAGGGGGCAGGGACTTGAGGCTTTGGATATGTCAAGGGGGCTGGTGTGTGTTGGGTGACACGGGCTCTCTCCCTTCACAGGAGGTGGGATCTAATTTCAGCTCCTGATTTGTGATTCAAGGTAAGGACGAGGTTTCATTTTCTTTCATCTGGCTTTTCAAATGCTCTTCAATTCAATATCACATCATAGTATGGTAGGTAAACAGAATATGAACACAGTGGGGATGGTCTCACCAAGCAAAAGCTCATAAAAGCTCAAAGAAAATGAGCCACATGCATCAGTTGCTCATATGTGATGCTGGTGGGAAGTGAAGGAGCAGACAGGCATGGGGCACCGGGAGGGGGACAGCTACTCGGGTCTTTATTGTTTGCAGAGCTGAAGGTTGAAAAGCAGCATCTGTAAGCAGGAGGTTCTTCACTCACCTTTCCGTAATCTTAGTTCTTAGATACCCCTTGAATGTTCTTCTCCCCTTCCCCTAATATCTTCTCATCTCCTCTCCACCCTTGCCAGTTCTCTTCCTTCTAGTGACACTCAGCAGATCCTCTCTGCCCCTACCCTTGAGTGGTCTTTCCTATTAGATCTGACTCTTGAAACAGCTTCACAGTGCCCAGCTGAATCAAAATACTTCTTACCTATCTTTTACTGCATTTAAAAAAATGTTTTATTTTATATTGGAGGATAGCAAATTAACAATGTTGTGAAAGTTTCAGCAAAGGGACTCAGCCATACACATACATGTATCCATTCCCTCCAAACTCTCCTCCCATCCAGGCTGCCACATAACACTGAGCAGAGTTCCCTGTGTTATACAGTAGGTCCTTGTTAGTTATCCATTTAAAATATAGCAGAGTGTACATGTATTATTATATTAAAGGGATAACTTTGTTGAAAGGGAGGCAGGGCAGGAAGGGTGGCTGGGAAGGTCCTTATCCTGATGTTACTCATGCTTTGCAAGCTCACTTTGTATTGATTGTGTTTGTTTACTTTTGGGTGTATAACTTTAAAAGGATGATGAAAGTTTCCACCTTAGGTGGTGTTCTCAGATTAACTCAGAATTCTGGATTCTTTATCAGTCTCACTTGAAGTGAAAAAGGAAGATTTTGTTTTAGCTCTGCTATTATATTTATCTATTAAGTCCAGCCCTAATGGACATCAGGGAGAGTAAGAATAAGGATATTCATGAGATTCACTTGCCAGATTTGCTGCCAACTCTGGGCACAAGAGACATTGAATCTATTAAGATCTTTCAAGCACAAACACAATTATTTGGCAAATAATTATTAGACCCTATTATGTGCCAGAGACTTGTTTCAAATTCCAGAGACCCAGCAGTGGAAAATGGAGAAAATGTCCCTCCTCTCATAGAGCTTACATTTGCATGTGAACGTCAAATAGCAAAACACTCCTAAATATATGAAATATTAGGTAGTAAAAATGTCACCTAAGGAAAAAAGTCAGAAGAATTTACAGGAAGTGACAGAGTCCTCGTTTAGATAGTGAGTTCCAGAAGGTCTCTCTGATGAGTGCCTATTTGAGCAAGTCAGTCAGTCAGTCAGTTCAGTTGCTCAGTCGTGTCCAACTCTTTGCGACCCCATGAACTGCAGCACACCAAGCCTCCCAGGCCATCACCAGCTCCCGGAGTTCACTCAGACTCACGTCCATCGAGTCGGTGATGCCATCCAGCCATCTCATCCTCGGTCGTCCCCTTCTCCTCCTGCCCCCAATCCCTCCCAGCATCAGGGTCTTTTCCAATGAGTCAACTCTTTGCATGAGGTGGCCAAAGTACTGGAGTTTCAGCTTTAGCGTCATTCCTTCCAAAGAACACCCAGGACTGATCTCCTTGAGAATAGACTGGTTGGATCTCCTTGCAGTCCAAGGGACTCTCAAGAGTCTTCTCCAACACCACAGTGCAAAAGCATCAGTTCTTCAGCGCTCAGCTTTCTTCACAGTCCAACTCTCACATCCATACATGACCACAGGAAAAACCATAGCCTTGACTAGACGGACTTTTGTTCGCAAAGTAATATCTCTGCTTTTGAATATGCTGTCTAGGTTGGTCACAACTTTCCTTCCAAGGAGTAAGCGTCTTTTAATTTCATGGCTGCAGTCACCATCTGCAGTGATTTTGGAGCCCCCAAAAATGAAGTCTGACACTGTTTCCACTGTTTCCCCATCTATTTCCCATGAAGTGATGGGACCAGATGCCATGATCTTCGTTTTCTGAATGTTGAGCTTTAAGCCAACTTTTTCACTCTCCTCTTTCACTTTCATCAAGAGGCTTTGTAGTTCCTCTTCAAGACCTGTGTAAATTGAGAAAGTGAATTATGTGAGTATCTAGGGAAAGAGGAGAACCAGGCATAATGTGCAAAGGCACTGAGGCGAGAGTTTGGAGTATCTGAGAGCTAGCAAGGAGGCTACTGTGGCTGGAAGAGGGTGAGCCAGTAGAGAAGTGTTAGCATTCTTCTGGTTGATTCTAAAGCATCAAGGTCTAACTCTTCACCCTGCTACTGCTTTGGACCATACCTATGTCTTCATCCTATTGTTTGAAGGTTGGAAAAAGGAGATGTTTGGCTGTTGTCATATTTCTAGCTTGGCTGTGGCTAAAAAAAAAAAAAAAATATATATCAGAGAGACCCTGGAATTACAGGAAGGCCCTCAAGAGTGCATGTTATGTGATTCAATCATGGAAATGAAAAACACCAAACATAGACAACTCTTTCAAAACTTTGACCTTTGAAAGATGGAAGAGAGATGAACTGGTGTTTGTGGTTTAACAAAAAACCTCTAATCAATACAGTTTGTCCATCCTCAAAGCCTCAGAAACACCTTCCCTTTTTATTTTTTAGCTCTCTGTTGACATTAACTTACTTTGGATGTTAAAGTGCCCCTACATGCTGAAATACTAATAGGTTACCTTATTATTTTCAATTCAGTTTCATTTCATTGTATACAGCTTAATCAAATTATAAGACAATCTCCCTGCTCTAAATTAGTTTGATCTCTAAAATGGCAAGCCATTTCTCTTTTTTTGCCATATTATTTTAAAAATTTAATTATAAGTATGCATTTTAACTTTTTTTGTTTTGAAGTGTATCATAATACTGAAGTTTATGTAAGACATATATACCATTATATACAACTTAAAGATATTTGCAAGCAAAGCCCATCAACTAACAACCTGGTAAAGAATATACATGCTGCTGCTAAGTCACTTCAGTCGTGTCCGACTCTGTGTGACCCCATAGACGGTAGCCCACCAGGCTCCCCTGTCCCTGGGATTCTCCAGGCAAGAACACTGGAGTGGGTTGCCATTTCCTTCTCCAATGCATGAAAGTGAGAAGTGAAAGTGAAGTCGCTCAATCGTGTCCGACTCAGCGACCCCATGGACTACAGCCCACCAGGCTCCTCCGTCCACGGGATTTTCCAGGCAAGAGTACTGGAGTGGGGTGCCATTGCCTATTTTCTAGAAGACACTTCTGGGTGCCATACACAATACATCTTATTGCCTTTCCCCAGAATAAAAAATATTTTTTTCTTAATTTTTGTGATGAGCCTACCTTTAACTTTCTTTCTAATTCCATCATGTATATATCATAAGCAATATATTTTTAATTTAAAAATATGAAATGTATACATTATATTGAATATACTTTTTAAAATTGCTTTTTGATCAGTATTATGTGTGTAGAGCATTTTTTTTTTCCCTAGACCATCTCTTCCACGCAGTCTTTCCAGTCTTACTGTCAGATTCAGTATACTCTAACAGAACACTAGAGTTTTCCTTATTTTTCAGAAGTTCCTATATTCTGCCTTGTAATATAATTTTGCATCTCGCATTTGTTTTTACTACTGGTTTACTAGTCCTTTAAAGTGTTTATCTCAGATCTTTTCATATCCTCAAAGCACTGGACCTGGTGATTATGCATAATTTATACTTATAAAAGAGGCTTCCCTGGTGACTCAGACCATAAAGGATCTGCCTGAAATGCAGGAGACCTGGGTTCAATCCCTGGTTCGGGAAGATCCCCTGGAGAAGGCAATGGCAACACACTCCAGTATTCTTGCCTGGAGAATCCCATAGACAGAGGAGCCTGCTGGGTTGCAGTCCATGGGGTCGCAGAGAATTGGACATGACTGAGCGACTAACACACACTTATAAACTGCTTATTAAATGCATGCTGCTGAGACCTACAGTATATATTTGAATGGAGGACCCTTTATTACACATTCTTCAAAGTCTAGATGGCTTAGTAATAAAATATGTGTCATCTATTCTTCAGCTTACTAAACCATTATGCATGATCTGCTCAGGGTTTGACTTCAGTTACATCCTCAATCAGGTGTTTTTTTTTTTAATCTTTCAAAATCTGTGCTTTGTATCTGCTAACCTGAATTTGGCTACCACTGAAATCTTTGCTCAAAAGAAAACAATTGGTAAGCAAAATGTAAGCAGGCGAAGGAGAGGACTTTTACTTCTATGCATCTTGGACTAAAGGAAGTTAATGAGAGGGAATCCAGTAATAAAAACAGAAAAAGTAAGAACGGTCCTTGAGAGCATGTGTGGGATGAGACTTTTTACCGAGGTCCCTGCAGAAAGGAGCACGGAGGTTCCCATGGCTTAAACTCCTAGAACCTCTGATTAGCCTTTCTGAAACTTCTGGACAATGCCTCGGCCTCATCTTAGCTCAAAAACGAGTGTATTAGGGAAAGCTAAAATGAATTCCCCTAAGCCCATGGCGTATAAAGAAAGCACGATTTCCTTCTGAAAAGGAAATGAAGTGTTTTATTTCTTTATTTATTAGATTTGTTACTAACTGTACCCTGTGCCAGAAGCCCCAAGGCAGAAAAGCTTATTGTAAAATAATAGAGATAATTAAATTTTATATTATGAAACAGGGATCAATGCAGCAAAACTGGTATCTGGTCCACTGGGGATATCTAAACTAAAGAGGTGGGTTCTGCATGATATCCCAAGGCCAAACTCCATTGCTATCTTGAGTCCTCCCTCCACTCCTTATCCATTAATATTTATTAAAAATTGTGGTAGCTGGGTTATATATATATATATGTAAAGATTGGAATGTAATTGCATCAACAACAGAGACAAATCTCTCCTGGATAATGGATAATGTACTGAGTATTGGCCCATGAAGAACTCCAAAAGTATATGCGCCTCTGTGTGTGTGTGTTTGTGTGTGTTCAGTTGCTAAGTCATGTCTGATTCTTTGTGACCCCATGGACTGTAACACAACAGGCTTCCCTGTCCCTCACTATCTCTTAGAGTTTGCTCAAACTCATGTCCATTGAGTCGGTGATGCCATCCAACCATCTCATCCTCTCTTGCCCCTTCTCCTCCTGCCCTCAGTCTTTCCCAGCACCACGTCTTTCCCAGTGAGTCGGCTCTTTGCATCAGGTGGCCAAGTACTGGAGCTTCAGCTTCAGCACCAGTCCTTCCAATGAACATTCAGGACTGATTTCCATTAGGGTTGATTGGTTTGGTCTCCTTGCAGTCCAAGGGACTCTTGAAAGTCTTCTCCAACACCTATGTCACCCTAAGACAAATTTGTAAAGTTGCTTAGTTTTGTCTTCAAAGAGCTTCTACCCCTTTGATACTGCTCTTTTCCTCTTGGAACCTTCTTGTTCAGAGTTCTCAGTTTTTATATCACACTCCCAGCTCATCTATGTTTAATTCCATGTAGAATTCCCCACATCTCATTCCAGCATTCTTCTAAACCTACTTCTCTCTTAAATTTTGTTTGCTTCATGATAAGGCACTTGCATATTTTAATGAATATTCTTGCAAGTATATGTTTCCCATGGAATAATGGTGTAGAGATTAAAAACATAGGATTCATTGTCTAGAAGACTTGGCTTTAAGCCTTAGTTTTCTCACCTAAGTTACCATGTGGCCTTGGGAAAATTTCTTTTAGATGGATTTTCTGGTTTCACATACTTTCTTATACTAATGCTTTAAAAGTATAAATTTACTCTTCTTTGGAAAGAAAAATAAACTAATAATTTCTTTATGGATTATTGAATTGGCTGTCACAAGAAAAAGAAGTTTATATCATACAGGCATTTCAGAGACAGACCTTAATGTCTGGACGGCAGAATACTTGTCTTCAAACATCTCTTCATCACAGTAGGAGTAGGCCAAACGATAGAAAGTTTACAGAAATTTCAGACATCCACAAAAATCCCCGCTAATTTACAAATGACACTAGGCATCCAGGCCCATCACTTCATGGCAAATAGATGGGGAAAAAGTGGAAACAGTGACAGATTTTATTTTCTTGGGCTTCAAAATCACTGAGGATTCTGACTGCAGCCATGAAATTAAAAGATGCTTGCTCTTTGGAAGAAACACCATGACAATCCTAGACAGCATATTAAGAAGCAGAGACAGCACTTTGCCAACAAAGGTCTGTATAGTCAAAGCTATGGTTTTTCCAGTAGTCATGTATAGATGTGAGAGTTGGACCATACAGATTGAGAGCCAAAGAACTGATGGTTTTGAATTGTGGTCTGGAGAAGACTCTTGAGAGTCCCTTGAAGAGCAAGGAGGTCAAACCAGTCAGTTTCCTTTAGGAAGCTGATCTTGAATATTCACTGTAAGGACTGATGCTGAAGCTAAAACTCCAGTGCTTTGGCCACCTAATGTGAAGAGCCGACTCATTGGAAAAGACCTTGATGCTGGGAAAGATTGAAGGCAAAAGGAGAAGCAAGTGACAGAGGATGAGGTGGTTAGATAACATCACTGCCTCAATGGACATGAATTTGAGCAAACTCTGGGAGATAGTAAAGGACAGGGAAGTCTGGCATGCTGCAGTCCATGGGGTCACAGAGTCAGACACGACTTAGCAACTGAATAAAAACAACAATTGACCTTTGAGAGTCCAAGGAGACTGTGGACTTATAAGGTAGCTATGAAAATTAAGGGACAACTCTGGAGAAGATAATCGAGTTGAGGCAGAGAGTCTAAGAAACTCACTGAAGAGCATGGAGCTCGTAAGTCATGAAACTTGGAATCCCATACAAAACCCTTTGATTTAAAGTCATCACCACAAAAATAATCAGGATTCCTTGAGTTTTTGTATTTACTCGTCTCAACAGGGACTCAGTTTGACAATGTAGCCATCATCCATGCCAGACTCTCGACTGCTGGAAGCATGAGGTAAATGAAATTTTAAGTAATAATGACATTCATTTTGATAAAAATACAACTCTGCATCATCTTCCCAAGTACTTGCAAGTGGGCAGGCAGAATCTAACTCTGAGGTATCTCTTTGAAAGTGTTCTTATAATGTTTAGCTATTTTTGTTATTAGCTCATTTTTAATGCATTTTTCTGTTTCTCCATCCCTGGGTACTAAATACAACTACAAAAGGTCTACCTAAGTGATGGGGGTATTTTCCAATAGAAGCGTAAGACAGGATATTTGCAGAAGTGGCAGCATCTTGTGCTATCAGAGAAATAGAGCTGGTGTAGGAAACCCCTACAAGAGGATGCACTGTATAAAGCTGAGCAGCACAGAAATGGCCAGTGTGCCCGTGACACTGAGAATTGCAACGTGGGATGCCTTCCTCGTGCATTTGTATCACCAAACATTCAGACCACCAGGCAAGCTGGGACTTCTCCGGTGGTCCAGTGGCTACGACTCTGAGCTCCCAGTACAGGGGGCCCAGGTTCAATCCCTAGTTAGGGAACTAGATCTCACATGCTGCAACTAAAGATCTGGCATGTTCGTAAGACCCAGCACAGCCAAATAAACATTAAAGAAAAGAAAATGTCTTCATTGACTCTGCATATCTAATGAAAACACCAGGGCTTTTTTTAAAAATTATTTCATTCCTATCTTCCCTGTGATAATAGCAACCAACAGACCTTAAAATCTTTGGAAGCATCATCAAAAAATACGTTGTGGTAGAGAAAAGGGCCAAAGATTTGAAATCAGACAAACTTAGGGTAATCGGTGGATCCACCACTTACAGTTACAGGAACTTACTCTTCTTTTTCCCCATGTGCTATACAGTAGGTCCTTGTTGGTTATCCATTTTAAATATAGCAGTGTGTCCATGTCCATGCCAAACTCCCTAACTATCCCTTCCCTCCCCTGTCCCTCCGGAAAACAGAAGTTCATTCTCTAAGTCTGTGAGTCTCTGTTTTGTAACTGAGTTCATTTGTATTATTTCTTTTTAGATTCCACATATAAGGGGTGTCATATGATATTTCCCCATCTCTGTCTGACTTTGCTCAGTATGACATGCACTAGGTCTCATATCTTCTTAACTAGGAAAAGGGCCAAGAATCCTCACCTCTCATGGTTGTTATGAGAATCAGGTACAATATACATAAAAAAAAACATTAAGCCCAGTGCATCAAAAAAACTCAATTACTTATAACTACAGTTGTTCTTTTTATTATTACTAGGAGGAGGATATGAGAAATAATCTTCTGATTACACTAATAATAAGGAAAACATTGGTTTTCTGTGTCATGGCTTATTATAAAAGAATGATGCTCTCTGAGGAAATGATGGAGCCCATCACTCAAACACCTGGAAGAATATGTAAACACACTTATCAATGTGATCAAAATAGCAAAAATAAACATTTTATGAAAAGGCAGAGGAAAGCCTAGATTAAGCTGCAAAATTAACACCATGGAAAGCAAAAGATGTGCAGGGGGTTGGGAGCAATAAGAAAATAATGACTGTACTCGGAACAGCAGCAGTGGACCTCAGAGATCTCTAGGTCAGACACCAAACATTATCAGTAAATAAAATGTGGCTATATATTTCAACACAAAGTGACACAGGAAATGGAAACCCACTCCAGTATTCTCACCTGGAAAATACCATGGACAGAGTAGCCTGGTGGGCTACAATCCATAGGGTCACCAAGAGTCGACACACTGAAGCAACTTAGCACATACACATTTACATATCTGTGTGTATCTATATAAAATTTGAACATGGCTACAGTGTAGTAATGGGCTTCCCAGATGGCTCAGTGGTAAAGAATCCACTTGTCAATGAGAAGACAGAGGAGACACAGCTTCGATCCCTGGGTTAGGAAGATCCCCTAGAGGAGGAAATGGCAACCCACTACAATATTCTTGCTTGGAGAATCCCATGGACAGAGGAGCCTGGAGGGCTACAGTCTGTGGAGTCCCAAAGAGTTGGACAGGACGGAGGGATGGAGTGTGCATGCACACACACACACACACACACACACACACACATACAGTGTGGAAATAGAGGAGAATACTTGCCTCAGCAAAACTAATCTAATAGAAGTAGCTGAAGAATAGGACCATGTTAAGATACACATTGGAGAAGGAAAAGGCAACCCACTCCAGAATTCTTGCCTGGAGAATTCAATGGACAGAGACTATCAGGAGCTGTCCATGGGGTCACAAAGAGTCAGACACGACTGAGCGCCTAAGCACAAGATACACATATCAGTAGAGATCTTTACCCTAAGGTTGGAACACGATGGTACATACTTGAATGTGGAATAAAAGCAGAAATAGATAAAAATGTTGTGATGGCAGAGCAATGCTGCAGCCTCTTTAAACCCATCGTATAAATGCACCATAAAAATGCACCTTAAAAGTGTGCTTTAAACATAGTGCAAAGCTTCAGGGGAAAGATACTGACATCATGGAATATTCTGACCATCCAGGAAGCCCTTGCAGATCTGAATCTTCTAAAAGTGGACCAGCCTGTTAAAGCCATGACGTGAGTTGCTCTTATTGTGTATTTAAAGCAGTAAGGAGAGTCACAAGGAGGAAATGGCTGCACTGGTTTAATTCTGACCATTGAGGCAAATCTGGTCACCGTCAGGAGAGGATGTTTGGAAAAAGCAATCTTGTGATGTTCACAGAAACCTCGAAAGACACAGGCATGACTTCAGAACCACAAAGTTAAAAATAATAGAAAGTGTGTGGGTGTGTGATCCTAAGGAAAGAGGCTTGAAAGATAACACAGCTTAAGAGAGAGAGGATGGTGGGAAAAAAAATCTCAAGAAAAATCACATATAATCAGAAATTTTTTTAATGATAAAGAAAAAAAAGATATACATCTAAAGGTACTAATGTCACTGAAAGTCAAGTTCGTATTTTAAAAGGACACTTATTAAATATTGAAGGAGAAAGATAAACATCAAGAGAACACTGAAGAGCAGCACCGGGTTGTAAGAATAACGGTAGGCAGAGTAAACGCTAAAATGAAACAAAAATCTGAGAAAGATGTTTTAAAAAGCATAAAGAGATTTAAAAGCTATGTGCAGAGCAAGATGAGCAAGGGAGGTGTCCCAGCTTGGGTTTCCCAGGAAGCAGAGCCCTAGATAAAGGTTCGGGTGCAGTAATATGTTTAGAGGGGATCCCAAGAAGCAGGCTTTGGGGCAGAGGACCGAAACAGGCATGGAGGGAAAGCCATTACCAGAATGTGTTATAGAGTCAGTTCAGTTCAGTTCAGTTCAGTCACTCAGTCGTGTCCGACTCTTTGCGACCCCATGAATCGCAGCACGCCAGGCCTCCCTGTTCATCACCATCTCTCGGAGTTCACTCAGACTCACATCCATCGAGTCCGTGATGCCATCCAGCCATCTCATCCTTGGTTGTCCCCTTCTCCTCCTGCCCCCAATCCCTCCCAGCATCAGAGTCTTTTCCAATGAATCAACTCTTCGCATGAGGTGGCCAAAGTACTGGAGTTTCAGCTTTAGCATCATTCCTTCCAAAGAAGTCCCAGGGCTGATCTCCTTCAGAATGGACTGGTTGGATCTCCTTGCAGTCCAAAGGACTCTCAAGAGTCTTCTCCAACACCACACTTCAAAAGTATCAATTCTTCGGCGCTCAGCCTTCTTCACAGTCCAACTCTCACATCCATACATGACCACAGGAAAAACCATAGCCTTGACTAAACGGACCTTAGTCGGCAAAGTAATGTCTCTGTTTTTGAAAATGCTATCTAGGCTGGACATAACTTTTCTTCCAAGGAGTAAGCATCTTCTAATTTCATGGCTACAGTCACCATCAGCAGTGAGTCTGGGGCCCCAAAAAATAAAGTCTGACACTGTTTCCACTGTTTCCCCATCTATTTCCCATGAAGTGATGGGACCAGATGCCATGATCTTCGTTTTCTGAATGTTGAGCTTTAAGCCAACTTTTTCGCTTTCCTCTTTCACTTTCATCAAGAGGCTTTTTAGCTCCTCTTCACTTTCTGCCATAAGGGTGGTGTCATCTGCATATCTGAGGTTATTGATATTTCTCCCGGCAATCTTGATTCCAGCTTGTGCTTCTTCCAGTCCAGCGTTTCTCATGATGTACTCTGCATATAAGTTAAATAAGCAGGGTGACAATATACAGCCTTGACGCACTCCTTTTCCTATTTGGAACCAGTCTGTTGTTCCATGTCCAGTCCTAACTGTTGCTTCCTGACCTGCATACAGATTTCTCAAGAGGCAGGTTAGGTGGTCTGGTATTCCCATCTCTTTCAGAATTTTCCACAGTTTATTGTGATCCACACAGTCAAAGGCTTTGGCATAGTCGATAAAGCAGAAGTAGATGTTTTTCTGGAACTCTCTTGCTTTTTCCATGATCCAGCGGATGTTGGCAATTTGATCTCTGGTTCCTCTGCCTTTTCTAAAGCCAGCTTGAACATCAGGGAGTTCACGGTTCACGTATTGCTGAAGCCTGGCTTGGAGGATTTTGAGCATTACTTTACTAGCATGTGAGATGAGTGCAATTGTGCGGTAATTGGAGCATTCTTTTGCATTGCCTTTCTTTGGAATTGGAATGAAAACTGACCTTTTCCAGTCCTGTGGCCACTGCTGAGTTTTCCAAATTTGCTGGCAGATTGAGTGCAGCACTTTCACAGCATCATCTTTCAGGATTTGAAACAGCTCAACTGGAATTCCATCACCTCCACTAGCTTTGTTCGTAGTGATGCTTTCTAAGGCCCACTTGACTTCACATTCCAAGATGTCTGGCTCTAGATTAGTGATCACATCATCATGATTATCTGGGTCGTGAAGATCTTTTTTGTACAGTTCTTCTGTGTATTCTTGCCACCTCTTCTTAATATCTTCTGCTTCTGTTAGGTCCATACCATTTCTGTCCTTTATCGAGCCCATCCTTGCATGAAATGTTCCCTTGGTATCTCTAATTTTCTTGAAGAGATCTCTAGTCTTTCCCATTCTGTTGTTTTCCTCTATTTCTTTGCATTGATCACTGAAGAAGGCTTTCTTATCTCTTCTTGCTATTCTTTGGAACTCTGCATTCAGGTGCTTATATCTTTCCTTTTCTCCTTTGCTTTTCGCCTCTCTTCTTTTCACAGCTATTTGTAAGGCCTCCCCAGACAGCCATTTTGCTTTTTTGCATTTCTTTTCCATGGGGATGGTCTTGATCCCTGTCTCCCGTACAATGTCACGAACCTCATTCCATAGTTCTTCAGGCACTCTATCTATCAGATCTAGGCCCTTAAATCTATTCCTCACTTCCACTGTATAATCATAAGGGATTTGATTTAGGTCATACCTGAATGGTCTAGTGGTTTTCCCTACTTTCTTCAATTTGAGTCTGAATTTGGCAATAAGGAGTTCATGATCTGAGCCACAGTCAGCTCCCGGTCTTGTTTTTGTTGACTGTATAGAGCTTCTCCATCTTTGGCTGCATAGAATATAATCAATCTGATTTCGGTGTTGACCATCTGGTGATGTCCACGTGTAGAGTCTTCTCTTGTGTTGTTGGAAGAGGGTGTTTGCTATGACCAGTGCATTTTCTTGGCAAAACTCTATTAGTCTTTGCCCTGCTTCATTCCGCATTCCAAGGCCAAATTTGCCTGTTACTCCAGGTGTTTCTTGACTTCCTACTTTAGCATTCCAGTCGCCTATAATGAAAAGGACATCTTTTTTGGGTGTTAGTTCTAAAAGGTCTTGTAGGTCTTCATAAAACCGTTCAACTTCAGCTTCTTCAGTATTACTGGTTGGGGCATAGACTTGGATAACTGTGATTTTGAATGGTTTGCCTTGGAGATGAACAGAGATCATTCTGTCGTTTTTGAGATTGCATCCAAGTACTACATTTCGGACTCTTTTGTTGACCATGAGAGTCAGTGACCTCAAACTGACTGTAGGCTGGATTCCGTGAACCTTTTGAGGAGCCTTTGGAGGTGAGTCTCATATCTGCCTAATCTAGAAATGAAAGTGAGATGTGTTATCCACAAATTCTCATCCTTCAGTGCTTGAGGATGCTACCCTGTGCTTCTGGGTAGCAACTGAGTGAGGACCACACCAGCTACCCAGGTCATCGGAGTGGACCTGGGCAGGAAGAGAGAGGAGCGCAGCACAGGAGTGCTTGGTTTAGGCTGGAGGACGTCTTCTTGGAATGGGTTGCTGCAGCCGTGGCTGGAGTGAGGGATGGAGTCCTGAAGTTTGTTCAGCAGGTATTCGTTAAAGAAGGGCAAGCAACCTGCTTGAGGAAGATGATTCCTGTATATACGGAGAGAAAGGGAAAATAAAATGGCTCAATTGAAACTTCCTTCTTACAGGGTTTTAAAAACATGAAACTATGAAGGATAAGTCACAAATAATTACGAGGAATTAAAGCCATTTAAAAATGTCTGTCTGTGAGTCCCGTTTCTTCCCCTGTGATATCCCTGAAGACACAGTAAATAAAGATGCACTCAAACTAAGATTAAAAGAAAAATGATAAAAATCAAAATACACAACCATGCATGCAGGGAGCACAGTATTTATGGACGTGTTCCAACTTACGTTAAAAGGGGAGACATCTGTATGCATATATGTGCATATAACCAAGCCATTTATTTTTGGCAGTGTGCCTTTGAATCCTGCCCCTAGAGGTCATCTCACATTATCTTCAAGGCTGTGTCCCCAGTGATGAGAAGTGAACCTGGTACAAAGAAGGTGCTTACTAATGCTGGCTAAATGATTACGTGAGAAATTGAAACAAGATTGTTACAGGAAGCATTAAAATATATCTTGAATACACAGGCACTTTTAATATTATAAAAAATTTTAATTCTAGTATCTACTGAACTGTACCAAGAGCATATTTCTTATTTTCAAATTTTAATGAACAATTATAAAAAGTGATTGGACGTAGATCACAAATAAAATCCTCAAATCAGAAACTGAGCAGGAAAATGTTATCCCTGGCCACATTGTAACAAACTATTAATTAATAACCAAAGGTTAAAAATAAACAAAAATAAAGCCCAGCAATTTGGTGATTTAAAGGATTCTTTAAAAAACCTATTAGGACAAAAAAGAAATTGAGATTATAATAATAGGCTATTTAGAAAATAACAGAAATTTTAAAAAACAACACATTACTTATTATTCTAATGCAAGGCAACAAGAGTTATTCTCAGAGGCAA
>SJYT01022523.1:95377-169036 GCA_006410635.1 Cephalophus harveyi
AATATTACACAAAAAATATGCTAAATAACTTTAAATTACATTAAATGGATGATTTCCTAGGGAAAAAAATCAACTGGCCAAAATTAAATTAAGGAAAAGTAGAAAATTTGATTTGAACAACAATATAAACTAAATTACCAATACGTCTTCAAAACATATCCATAATCAAATAATTTTAGCATTAAACTTTCAAGGAGGAGATAATTTTCATGCTATATAAACTAATTTAAGTCTTTGAAAATGACAGTTACCCACTTCATTTTCTTGAGCTCAAATGCCACAACATGTATGAGAAAGCTCCCACCTATTAAGAAAGGAAAACAGAGCCATAATTGAATTCACTGAGAAAAATTGATGCAAAACTCTTAAACGATTAGCAAATCAAATTCAAGGTATCTTCATATAATCATCTACCATGACCAAGTAGGATTTGTCCTAAGACTGAAAGTTGGTGTGTTATCAGGAGAGATATTATAACATGCCATATCTCTACCTCTAATGCAAAAAACTCTTAACAATCGTAAAAGATGCTATAAAATATTTGATAACAATCAACATGCTTCTTAATTTTTTTGCAAAAAAATGCAAACACATTAATGAAACTTGATTTAGAAGATTAAACCCTTTGTTGCAAAAGAATATCTATCTGAAATCAACTGCCAACATGTATTTGATGACAAAACACTAAATGTGATCCCATTAAAAACCAAAGGGGGGAAAAAAAAGAATGGACATAACTCATGTCGACTGTCTTCTTTAATATTTGACTTTAAGCCAGGCTTGTGCGTGACTGAGGCTGCACAAAAGAAAGAGCTTAGGTATCAGAGCCAGATGAGCTCTGAATGACAAGACCAGTTCCACTATTACGTTTGTGACCTTGGACAAGCTGCTTAATTCCTGCCAATTTTTAAATAAGTATAGTTACTTTATGTGGAAATAATAGATGGGGAAACAGTGGAAACAGTGTCAGACTTTATTTCTGGGGGCTCCAAAATCACTGCAGATGGTGACTGCAGCCATGAACTTAAAAGACGCTTACTCCTTGGAAGGAAAGTTAGAACCAACCTAGATAGCATGTTCAAAAGCAGAGACATTACTTTGCCAACAAAGGTCCATCTAGTCAAGGCTATGGTTTTTTCCTGTGGTCATGTATGGATGTGAGAGTTGGACTGTGAAGAAGGCTGAGCGCCAAAGAATTGATGCTTTTGAACTGTGATGTTGGAGAAGACTCTTGAGATTCCCTTGAACTGCAAGGAGATCCAACCAGTCCATTCTGAAGGAGATCAGTCCTGGGATTTCTTTGGAAGGAATGATGCTAAAGCTGAAACTCCAGTACTTTGGCCACCTCATGTGAAGAGTTAACTCATTGGAAAGGACTCTGATACTGGGAGGGATTGGGGCAGGAGAAGAAGGGGACGACTGAGGATGAGATGGCTGGATGGCATCACCGACTCGATGCACATGAGTTTGAGTGAACTGCAGGAATTGGTGATGGACAGGGAGGCCTGGCGTGCTGTGATTCATGGGGTCGCAAAGAGTCAGACACGACTGAGCGACTGAACTGATCTGAACTGAACTGAAAGAAGATTAAAGCTAATTCATAGAGAGTTCTGGAGACAGTGGTGGTGGGGAACAGTACCATGTGAGGGAAGCTGCTGTTGTCCTAGTGGCTACTTCAAGGAGGCTTATTGTTGTTCAGTCACTAAGTCATGTCCAGCTGTGTGACTCCAAGGACCGCAGCACATCAGGCTTTCCTGTCCTTCACTATCTTCCAGAGTTTGATCAAACTCATGTCCATTGAATTGGTGATGCTATCCAGTCATTTCATGCTCTGTCATTCCCTTCTCCTCCTGCCCTCAATCTTCCCCAGTGTCAGGGTCTTTTCCAGTGAGTCAGCTCTTTGCATCAGGTGGCCCAAATACTGGAGTTTCAGCTTTAACATCAGTCCTTCCAATGAACACCCAAGATCAATTTCCCTTAGGATGGACTGGTTGGATTTCCTTGCAGTCCAAGGGACTCTCAAGAGTCTTCTCCAACACCACAGTTCAAAAGCATCAATTCTTTGGCACTCAGCCCTCTTTACAGTCCAACTCTCACATCCATACATGACCACTGGAAAAATCATAGCCTTGACTAGACGGACCTTTGTTGACCAAGTAATGTCTCTGTTTTTTAATATGCTGTCTAGGTTGGTCATAATTTTTCTTCCAAGGAGTAAGCGTCTTTTAATTTCAGGGCTGCAATCACCATCTGCAGTGTTTTGGAGCCCAGAAAAATAAAGTCAGCCACTGTTTCCACTGTTTCCCCCATCTATTTGCCATGAAGCAATGGGATCGGATACCATGATCTTAGTTTTCTGAATGTTGAGTTTTAAGCCAACGTTTTCACTCTTCTCTTTCACTTTCATCAAGAGGCTCTTTAGTTCTTCTTCACTTTCTGCCATAAGAGTGGTGTCATCTGCATATCTGAGTTTATTGATATTACTTCTGGCAATCTTGATTCCAGCTTGTGCTTCATCCAGACCAGCGTTTCTCATGATATACTCTGCATATAAGTTAAATAAGCAGGGTGACGTATTCCTTTTCCTATTTGGAACCAGTCTGTTGTTCCATGTCCTGTTCTAACTGTTGCTTCCTCACCTGCATACAGGTTTCTCAAGAGGCAGGTCAGGTGGTCTGGTATTCCCATTTCTTTCAGAATTTTCCACAGTTTATTGTGATCCACATAGGCAAAGGCTTTGGCATAGTCAATAAAGCAGAATAGCATGTGTGTTAACCATACTTTTCCATTTTCTGTATTCTTGATGATCTGGTATCTGAGGCCTGACTGACTGGGAGGAGACTACCCCACCTAGGACTATCTAATTCCTGGAGATAGTAAATATTCTCTACGCTGATCCATCAGTTCAGAACTCGCACTCCCACCTGCTTTCATTCATCAGGAGTCTGCAGGCTGGTACATGCATTGGAGAAGGAAATGGCAACCCACTCCAGTGTTCTTGCCTGGAGAATCCTGGGGACGGGGGAGCCTGGTGGGCTGCCGTCTATGGGGTTGCACAGAGTTTGACACGACTGAAGCAACTTAGCAGCAGCAGCAGCAGGCTCGTACACTATGCTCCTATCTTAAGTCACCCAGGACTGATGGGACTTCCCTGGTGGTCCAGTGGTTAAGATTCTGTGCTTCCAATGCAGCGGGGGGCAGGTTCCGTCTCTGGTCAGCGGAATAAGGTCCCACATGTCTCTCAGTCCAGAAACCAAAAATACATGAAACAGAAGCAATATTGTAACAAATTTAATAAAGACTTTAAAAATGGTCCTCATTAAAAAAAAAAAAAAGCTTAAAAAAAAATCATCCTAGAACTGTGTGTGTGCATTAGTCATTCAGCTGTGTCTGATTCTTTGGGATCCCATGGACTGCAGCCCACCAGGCTCCTCTGTCCATGGGATTCTCCAGGCAAGAATCCTGAAGTGGGTTGCCATTTCCTTCTCCAAGGGAACTTCCCTATCCAGGGATCAAACCTGGGTCTCCTGCACGGCAGGCTGCTTCTTTACAGTCTGAGCTGTACTAGACAATTTGAGACCACCCCTTTACCTCAGAGCACATGGAAATTATTCAAATGAGCCAATCTCAACTCTGCCTGCCCTGTCTACCCTGCCCAGCCCATTCCTTCTCATGCAAAGCACCTCCTACGTAAAGGCTCACCGTGATTTCTCTTCACTTCTGACGGAGGCAGTGTACTCTCCTCACTTCTATGCTGAGTACTTCCCCGTGCGGCCCTGCTGGGCGTGCTGTGCCTCCTCTTTCCAGGAATCTGTGAATATAACCTTCTTCTCTCATCACAGTCATTTCCCTGTCTGTCTGTGTCTTTCACCATATCTGATTAGAACAAATCCTGGTACATTGTGAAACAGCTTGCTATCAGATTTCGCCACTCCCTGCCTTGTTTATTCTGATTATTACTGATATTATACAAAATGTTTAAAAAGAAGCATAGAGTTAGATAAATCAGAGTTGGAGTAAATCATACTCTGGATAAGAATTAGGCATCCAAAATGCTTTGACAGATTGGACTTAGGCAATTTTCAAAAAGTCTAAAAGAACTTTTTATATGTATATATATATTCTTGTACTTAAAAGAAGTGAAAGTGAAAATCACTCAGTTGTGTCGAACTCTTTGTGACCACTTGGACTATAGGTCCATGGGATTTTTCAGGCCAGGATACTGGAGTGGATAGTCTTTCCTTTCTCCAGGTGATCTTCCCAACACAGGGACTGAACCGGGGTCTCCTGCATTGCAGGCATATTCTTTACCAGCTGAACCACAAAGAAAGTCCAAGTGTAAGGTATAGTTTGGGCCAAGGCAGAAAAGGAGAGACTACCTCAACGGAGGTCGGTTACCTTTATTCAAGCAAGGAGGGGCAACAGTCGGCCTAATGACCAGGCTGAGTGAAAGAGATATCAGGGAGGTTTCAAATTTAAAGGAAAGTTTGTGGAAGCGATAAGGGAAACATTAGCTAGGCAGGACATTTCGGGTAATTTTTAGTTGAGATGGCATTTGTAGTTGAACAGGGGGTGGGAGGTTTCTGGGCAGGGGGTGATAAGTCCTAGGTAGATGTAACCAGCCGGAGCATCAGGGCGGGACTTAAAGTTCAGTTTTGTTTTCCCCAAAGTTAGATGATTCAGCAAGGGCCTTTGAGACTGTTGTTTTCTCTCCTAGGCCCAAAGACTCCTTCACTAAGAATACTGGAGTGGGTAGCCTATCCCTTCTCCAGGGTATCTTCTGACCCAGGAATTGAACTGGGGTCTCCTGCATTGCAGGCGGATTTTTTTTTTTTTTTTTTTTTACCAACTGAGCTATTAGAGAAGCCCCATACTTTAAAAAAGTGATGCATTAAATGCACAATGGGGAAAACAGGGGTTCATGAAAATCCATCAGAAAGAAAGAAAACGAATCTATTCATATCTATATGTTTGAATGGCTTTAATTGTTGGGATGAGGTTGATGGTGTGATGTGGCTGCTCTAAAGGTAAATGGAGACCTGAGCTGTGCTCACAGTGATTGTCAGCGCACGATAAAGGCTCTCCTCACTGTACTGCGTGCCAGGTGGACAAAATTTGGAGCTTCTCTCCTTTAAAAATCCTAGGAACTAAAGAACCCCGTTAGAGTTGGAAATTTAGTACAGTGAGGGTGTAAAATCATGTTGAAAGAACTATAAAAGAGAAAGAAATGTAGTTACCTGTAAGTATCTGAAATGTTCTCATGTGGAATAGGAAACCAAAGTTCTCCTTTCTTGTTATTAGGCAGAACCATGTCCAGTGAGTGGAAGTTTAAAAGAAGAATGTTCATCTCAGTAAGAGTGAAGGAGAAGAGTCGGCAGAAATTCACATTTGTTTGTTGAACTTTTGTGAAAGACATTTCCTGTCTCATACATACATTTGTGTGTGTGCTCAGTCCCTAAGTCATGTCCTACTCTTTGCGTCCCCATGGACTGTGGTCTGCCAGACTCCTCTGTCCACGGGATTTTTCCAGGCAAGGATACTGGAGTAGGGTGCCATGCAATTCTCTAGGGAATCTTCCCCACTCCGAGATCGAATCACGTCTCCCGTGGCTTCTGTGCTGGCAGATGGATTCTATACCATCGAGCCACCTGGGAAGCCCCACGGACACCTTACTTTCTTTTTAATATTAAATGTTCTCCAAATATACTGTTGTCATTCTGCTCGTAAAAATTCATAAAATATTTTATAAGGAATCCCATGAAAGACACTATTTGATATCCTCTAAGCCCTCTTCAAGTACTAAGAGTTTATTATGATTTGTTAGCTAGCAGTCTTATTTTATGGAGTGAGGCTGAGGCAGAGGCTGGAATATTTCTTAAGGTCCTTATCCCAGTGACCGTATCCTTATCCCTTTTGACCATAAACATATTAGGTGGAGTGAGGCATATTCTCTTTTTCTAGCAAATTAAAACTCTGTACCCTATTATACCTCATATAAATGCTTTTTAAAATCTTGTCTTTTCAGAAAGAATCACATGTTTATTAGTTAGTATTTAATAGAAACTCACATCAAATTCAGTATCATTTTCATGGGTCAAGTAACCACAGTTGGCTGTCTGATGCTGGGCATAAGCATGACATATACAAAGAAGAGATAGAGCATCATTCATTAATTGACACTACCTTAATGTTCCAAAATATCTATTATTGAGTCCAAGTTCACTCTGCTGGCCACATGACAGGCCAATAAGTCAGGCGATGGGGTATTGAGGCAAGGACTTTATTCAGAAAGCTGGCAGCCTGAGAAGATGGCAAACTAAAGTCTCAAAATACTCATATTGGAGTGTGGATGCCAGGTTCCTTTATAGTACACTGAGGAGGAGGAGGTGAGGAAATAAAGTAAAAAGGCCATTAACCTTGCAGATATCTCCTATGAAGGCCAGTCTTTGGGAGGGGATTTGTTTGTTTGTTTTCCTTGCAGCAATCTCCAGGTGGACAGTATTAGAAAATTTCCCTGAACAAAGGCACTTTGGTTTAAAGTTTGCGCAGAGGGGCAGGGTTCCCTAAGGCAGGCCATTATGCATGGATAGTATCCTTTTAGTGAACAAAAGCAATAGGAAGCAAAGGTTAAAGTACAAGAAACAGATTCTTTCCTGTAACATATCTAAACCTAAAGGTATTCTTGATTATGTGGCCTGCTTTACTTATATGTAATAGAGAATAAACAATAATTAACTGCTACTTTGTCTCCTAGGGGAATGGAATGACTCTTTCTTAAGGGAATGGCCTTCTGTTCTTCTGTTTAGCAAAATGCCTTGCTCATATGTGTGAAAGAGGAAGCTCTAAGAATATGAAATGCTGGAAGAAGGCCATGAAATAAAGGGGCAGTTAAATTGTTTTGAATGCATGAAGAAGCAAGAAGTTAAAAAAGGGGAAGAGTTCTGAGAACGGGAGACAGGAAACTTGAGAGGAGTTCGGGTGTATATGGGAAGAATTCCATGAAGAAATGCTGGACATTGAGAATTTCCTGGTGGCAAGGGTGACTGGAGAAATTTCAGCAAGATTCATTTAAAAAGTAATTCTAACTCAGGGAGCTCAAACTGGTACCCTGTGACAACCTGGAGTGGTGGGATGGCAGCGTGGCCGAGCTGACATATGTATACTTATGGCTAATTCACATCATTATATGGCAGAAACCAAGACAAATATTGTAAAAAAAAAATTATACTCCAATTAAAAATAAATTAAAATAAATGAAATATACTTCATAAACCATTGCCTGAAGATTTCACAATGGAGACTGGGAAACATTTTCAAGGGAATAATAAAAAATGGGAAATTGGAAAAAAAATAACTTTGTATATTGTTGCAGCGTAACAACCATTCACTACATGAAAATGTCTTCTAAGAATAGAGTTTCAGGAAACAAAGGGACTGTGTTGGCATGGCAATTGTCATGGTCCGGGCAAGGGTTGGAAAAGAATTTCCAGACATGAGACAGAATGTTCAGTTCAGTTGAGTCGTGTCCAACTCTTTGCAACCCCATGGACTGCAGCACGCCAGGCCTCCCTCTCCATCACCAACTCCTAGAGTTTACTCAAGCTCATGTCCATTGAGTTGGTGATGCCATCCAACCATCTCATCCTCTGTCGTTCCCTTCTTTTCCTGCTTTCAATCTTTCCCAGCATCAAGGTCTTTTCAAATGAGGTGGTCTTTGCATGAGGTGGCCAAAGTATTAGAGTTTCAGCTTCAGCATCAGTCCTTCCAATGAATATTCAGGATTGATTTCCTTTAGGATGGACTGGTTGGATCTCCTGGCTGTCCAAGGGACTCTCAAGAGTCTTCTCCAACACCACAGTTTAAAAGCATCAATTCTTCAGTTCTCAACTTTCTTTGCAGTCCAATTCTCACATCCATACATGACTACTGGAAAAACCATAGCTTTGACTAGATAGACCTTTGTTGGCAAAGTAATGTCTCTGCTTTTTAATATACTGTCTAGGTTGGGCATAACTTTTCTTCCAAGGAGCAAGTGTCTTTCAATTTCATGGCTGCAGTGAGAAATGAATAAAGTTTATTAGAGTGGAAGATGCTGTTAAAACAGCAGGCCAGCTCAAGGGAGAACTGACGTTGAACAGGGGTCTTTATTTCACTTTTATACCCAGCATGCAGGAGTGGGATAGGGGTCTTGCAGGTCATTTGCTGATTGCATGAGGCACGTATACTGGGTGGGGGAAAGAGTAAATACCTTCTCCCTGTGGGGTAGGAGGGGAGACAGGTTATACTGCTCAGGAGAACCTGAAATCTGTTAATAGTGACAGCATGGGAGAGGGAAGGATGATGAGGGTCTGGTTTTTCCATTCCTGCATTCCAAGACCCTCCTTGGTTTCATCTGCTCTTTTGTCCTTGGGTCACCACATGAGTTAGCACTGGACAACAAGAAGAGAAGAGCTAAGGGAGGGGAAGTACAAGTTCAGTGGGAATAGTTAATTAAAAATGCAGATAGCCATGAGAAGGTACATTGAAGACGTGCAAAAATATTAGCAAAGATATTGAGTTTCTTATTAAAGATGAGAATAGTGGTTGAAGTTAATTTTATGTAAGTCTCAAAGGACAGAATGACCTCAGCCGACATCTAGATTGAACATATAATTGCCACCACTCTCTTTTTCACTCTGCTTCAGTAGAAACATCTTGGAAGTCAAGCTTGTGAAACAATTACAGACATGGTTCTGTTTTTCATGTGAGGTAGGGTTTTTATTTTTATTATTTCACTGAAAAGCTTGAACTAGCTCATGCTGCAAGTGGCAAAGGTATTATGCCTATTGGACAGACATGTTTTTCCATCTAAATTAACTCATTGAATATTTGACCCTTACACACCATGAGGTGTTTTGGAACTAGTTCATAAATTGGAAAGACATTCATTTTTAATGTGATACCCTTAGTAAAAGCTAGAGTGATTCAAACTCACAGTTACAAAATGCCAAAGAAAAACCCATGCCATGCTATTGCCCCAAAGATTTCCTTGAGGTTTCTAATCAGCAGCTAGGGCAGATGACTTCAGAACCCCCAATGGGCCAGGCCTTCTTCCTATGCTTGATCTTCCATCTGACAAGCCACAACTTCAGCCACTAGACTATACATATCGGTAAACTTTCTTCCCGTATTTTCTTTATTGATCTAGTACAGCGGCATAGAAATGCATTTCCAAATTAAAGGAAAGATGGAATTGACACTACAAGAGCCTCAGCATAGTTTCTGCTTTACTAAATTCTGAACTATTTTCTCCCTCAAGTTATTTGACTGTGAGCCGAGGTGTGAACAAGGAGGGAATGAGAATCAATAATTAAGCCTGTTCTCTTTATCCCCACGATGCTGGGAAATCCATTTCTTTTCCTCAGCCTGATTATTATTTAGTATTTATCCAATACCCTCAAGCCAGGTCTTTCGCAGTAGTAGAATAAAACTTAAGTAAAATGAAACAAAAATATATACCAGCACAACCCACTTAGCTTGTCTCCATGAGGCTATTTTACTATCTTGGAGTAATCCTGGAGTAATCAGAAAAAGAGACTGCTGCTGCTAAGTCACCTCAGTCGTGTCCGACTCTATGCAACCCCATAGACGGCAGCCCACCAGGCTCCCCGGTCCCTGGGAAACAAAACAATTTTGTTATGTGCTTTCTTGGATGAGAACTGTCATACTCCATCCCTTGGGGCCACTATCACATGTGACCACTGGGGGGGAAAAAAAAAAAAGGAACATGAGCCTCTAGAGAGATGCCTATTCCAATTTCTCCAGTCTGCCTTGTTCACCCATAATTCCCCCAGACATGATGACTACTTCTATCATTATTGATTAGATAGCATGTCATAGCAAATGAGACACGCCTTGTGAGAACAGGTCCAGAACTCCAAACCTTGAGAATACTTCAGAAAACCTTGCTGGTATCAGTAATGGATGGGGTAGCCATGTGCTCCAAAAGACAAAAGGAAAATCAAGATCTGACAAAGAGGTATTACTCGTGTATCCCCTCATGCCTGCCCAGTGAGATATACTGGGAACTCAAGTCATTTGAATTGTCTGCTTGTGAGCTGAATGCCTTAATGCAACGTGGAGAAATTGCTCAGGAAACCGAGTGGTATCATTTCAGGTTCCCGAAGAGCTCCAGTACCTTAGTCCTTTATGTCTTGAGAAGAATTCAGCAAGAACAAAGTGGTAGATAAGAAATGATTTATTACAACAGGACACTTGTGAGGCTTACAAGTGGGTGGACAAGAAATGCCACCCGTTGAGAACTTCCTGGTCTATGGTTTTTTAATCAAAGGAGAAGTGGGGAAAGGGAGAAGAATTTCTTTGTCTTTCTTGAGTAGACATCAAGTTTTCATCATTAACTCCTTCTCCAGGTTGAGCAGGGGAGTTCTCTTGTCTGTGCAGGTGAGGCTGGGTCCACAAATTACTGTTTTTTCATGTGTGCCGAAAGCATGTCCTAGGGATCACTAACTTACTGAGCTCACTGGGCAGGATCCACCATTGCCACTATTGTTTAATTGACTTGGAGCATGTCCTGTGATTCTGTTGCATGGCTTTTTTGCTAAGCAAGCCTGCTTAGCTTTGTGGTTAAGCAAACCTGATTTCTCAAGTACTCATTAACTTACAGGGATCTCCCATATTTTTCTACTTACAAGCCCCTAGTGGGATTAATGGAGAAGGCGATGGAACCCCACTCCAGTACTCTTGCCTGGAAAATCCCATGGACAGAGGAGCATGGTAGGCTGCAGTCCATGGGGTCGCTAAGAGTCAGACACGACTGAGCGACTTCACTTTCATTTTTCACTTTCATGCATTGGAGAAGGAAATGGCAACCCACTCCAGTGTTCTTGCCTGGAGAATCCCAGGGACGGGGGAGCCTGGTGGGCTGCCATCTATGGGGTCGCACAGAGTCGGACACGACTGAAGCGACTGAGCAGCAGTGGGATTAACTATTTACTCACCTATTTTGTCCCTAACTCTATCTTCATTCTGTCCCTAACTCTATCATTCATAGCTGGAGGGAAATCTTGCTTACAACTTTTCTCTTTACAGTGTTTTTCCCCCAAAGACTGCAAATCATCAGAAAAATCATGCCTCTTCCATGACCTCCTGAGTTCTGGTGTTGTCCAGACATGATTACAGGTATTGATTTAATGGCTGTAGACTGGGGTGATGCACAAACAGATATTTTTTTCCAAGAAGAAATGGGGGCAATTTGATACGTAATACAGATTTCTGTTGAGGTCATACCATTCTTCGAGGCTAATTCATGTCTTAGATAATCAGGTTTTGCCAAACTTTTCACACTTGGTGTTTAAGCCTAAAATATCTTTACTTTACGTTTTTGCTTTCTTGTCTCTCACTGTGTCTTTATTTATCTGAACTTTGGATTTGCCAAACTTTTCACACTTGGTGTTTAAACCTAAAATATCTTTACTTTATGTTTTTGCTTTCTTGTCTCTCATTGTGTCTTTATTTATCTGAACTTTGGCTTCCATTAACACCAGCCTATGAAAAGTAAGTCACAAGTATCCTTTAGGGTTGAATATGGTCTTCTCTCCCACCTCTCCAGTCATTGTTCAGACTAACCCTCAAACCCACATGATTTTTTTTTTTCTTTTTAAAATTAATTAATTTATTTTTACATGTATTCCCCATCCTGAACCTCCTTCCCACCTCCCTCCCCATCCCATCCCTCAGGGTCATCCCAGTGCACCAGCCCTGAGCACCCTGTCTCATGCATCAAACCTGGACTGGCCCACATGATTTAAATGTTTGCTCACTATCCTTCTTCCTTCTCATTCTATCCATTTTCTTGAAAATCTCATCTATTTCATTTTTTCTCGCAATAGGTGGCTTCATCTAACCCATGTCACAAACTCAACCTGTCCCAACCACATTTCTCATCTTTTTAGCCACTGGTCCCATCACCTCACTCAGCTATTGACATCCCAAGTCCATTGCTCAGTCTTAATACATTCTAGTCTCTAATTTGTTGTGCCACCCAAGTGCTAGCTTCCTAACAAGGGCCCCAGTTCAGTTCAGTTCAGTTCAGTCGCTCAGTTGTGTCCTACTCTTTGTGACCCCATGGGATGCAGCACACCAGGTCTCTCTGTCCATCACCAACTCCCGGAGTTTACCCAAACTTGTGTCCATTACACTCACTCACTCACTTCAGTCGCTCAGTCGTGTCTGACTCTTTGCGACCCCATGAATCGCAGCACGCCAGGCCTCCCTGTTCATTACCATCCCCCGGAGTTCACTCAGTCTCACGTCCATAGAGTCAGTGATGCCATCCAGCCATCTCATCCTCGGTCGTCCCCTTCTTCTCCTGCCCCCAATCCCTCCCAGCATCAGAGTCTTTTCCAATGGGTCAACTCTTCGCATGAGGTGGCCAAAGTACTGGAGTTTCAGCTTTAGCCTCATTCCTTCCAAAGAAATCCCAGGGTTGATCTCCTTCAGAATGGACTGGTTGGATCTCCTTGCAGTCCAAGGGACTGTGTCCATTGAGTCAGTAAAAATCTTTTCCTCCTGTAAAGACCTAATGCATTTTGTTATTATTTTGTTCATCTCATGTACGAAACCCTACTTTGGATTATTTGCATTTCACCTAAAACTTTATAGAGCTTACAAATTTGCATTTGTCATTTCATGGGTTCTGTCCTTCTTACTCTTTCGTGAATCTCTTTGAGGGTCAGAGACCTTGGATTATTTGCACTTGTATTCCCAATGTTTCCAACACACTATACTGTACACAATAGGTATGCAATGAATCACTGTGGGTTATTTCTTAGAAGTCTTCCAGCATTTCTCTTGAGTGGTTCGGTACTTCAATTATGTCATTTCCAAACAATTCTTTCTCTTGTGACTAAGGGCCCAGAATAGGAGCTATGTACAGGACTTTTGTGTTTGATGAGCATAGGGATGAAAAACATTGACAATAGTTGTAGACGTTAGTGAAATATTTAAAATAGATGGACTATAAAAGTAATATTAATTATACTAATTTAAATGGATGACATACCATGCAACCTAATAGCCATGGTTCACAACAGTAATACATGTTAAATGATTTTGGTTATGAATTTAACTAGATGTGATTTTCTTGATACACTGCTAAAATATTCATATGTATTTCATTGTCATAAATTGCTTCAATTTTCACATGATTATTTATCCAGAATTTTAAAAGAAACCATTTAAATTGTGTTTAGTAGCATCTTCACTGTTTCTGGTTTTGCCAGAGATTTAAATAAGAGTTGCAATCATTAAAGAGATTGTAATGTTAATTTTTAAAGAAACATACTGTAAAAAAAAAAAAAAAAATCGGGAATCTGTGGTGGCTCAGATGGTAAAGAATCTACCTGCAGTGTAGGAGACCCAGGTTGGATCCCTGGGTTGGGAAGATTCTCTTGGAGAAAGAAACGGCAACCCACTCCAGTATTCTTGCCTAGATAATCCCATGGACAGAGAAGCCAGGTGGGCTACAGTCCATGGGGTCACAAAGAGTCAGACCTGACTGGGTGACTAATGCTTCATACTCATACTGTAAAATGAACTTCTTTATGAACAGTTCTGTGGCTTTTAACACGTGCATAGATTCGTGAAGCCACTACCACAATCAAAGCAGATCTATCAATCAAAAAAACATTTCCTTGTGCTGCTCCCTTATAATCAAATCCTCTTTACTTCCTGCTTCTAGTAATCCTTTATTAATTTTTAGGAGCTACAGTTTTTCAATTTCTAAAGTGTCAAGTGAATGGAATCATGCAGCCTTTTGAGGCTGGATTCTTCACTTAGGTTCATCAGGTGGTTAGCAACTCAACATCACTGCCTTTCTCTTTGTGAGTAGTGTTCTATTATATAGATGCCCCTCAGTGTGTTAATTTATCTGTTGAAGGCTGTTTGAGGTGTTTCTAGTCTCTGGAAGTTCTCAGTGAGCTCTTATAGACAGGCATGTACAAGTTCTTGTATGAACATAAGGTTATATTTTTCTAGATTGAAACACAGGAGTAACTTCTGGATCATATGGCACTTGTATAAGTGTATAAGAAACTGCCAAACTGGAGGCATGTGTCCAGTGTGACCTCACTGCTGTGATGGGCCTTTATTGCATGTGTGCATGCTAAGTTTCTTCAGTCATGTCTGATTCTTTGTGGCCTTATGGACTACAGCCCACTAGGCTCCTCTGCCCATGGGATTCTTCAAGCAAAAATACTGGAATGGAGTGCCATTTCCTTTTCCAGGGGATCTTCCTGACCCAGAAATTGAACCTGCATCTTTTATATCTCCTGCATTGGCAGGTGGGTTCTTTATCACTAGGATCTCTTATTTGCAGTTATTTGAGTTCTTACAAAACCATGTTTTCTGAGATTTTGCAATTATCTCTAGCATAACAAAAACAGTCCGTCCATATGATATTTACTGAGTAAACAAATATAGCAATGCATATAACAGCGAAAACTTCAAGACAGACACTATGAGAGTGCTGGGTAGAAATTTCGTGTAGTCCATCCCAACAACAAAGAAATGCAAGAAGGCAAAGTGGTTGTCTGAGGAGGCCTTACAAGTATCTGAGAAAAGAAGAGAAGAGAAAGGCAAAGGAGAAGGGAAAAGACATACCCAGCTGAATTCAGAGTTCCAGAGAACAGAAAGGAGAGAGAAGAACAATGATCAGTGCAAAGAAGCAGAGGAAAACAATAGAATGAGAAAGACTAGAGATCTCTTCAGGAAAATTAGAGATACTAAGGGAACATTTCATGCTAAGATGGGCACAATAAAGGACAGAAACGACAAGGAGCTAACAGAAGCAAGCAATTAAAAGGAGGTGGCAAGAATACATAGAAGAATTATATTAAAAAGGTCTTAATGACCCAGATAATGATAGTGTGGTCACTCACCTAGAGCCAGACACCCTGGAGTGTGAATTCAAGTGGGTCTCAGAAAGCATTATTATGAACAAAGCTAGTGGAGGTGATGGAATCCCATCTGAGCTATTTATAATGCTGAAAGATGATGCTGTGAAAGTGCTGCAAACTTGGAAAACCAGCAGTGGCTACAGGACTGGAAATGAAGGGGAAAAGTTAAAATTCAACATAATCTCCTTCTCTTTCTTCCTCTGTAACTCAGCTTGCCCCTTGCAAAGTCTAGGTCACATAGGTCACGTAGTCTCAGAAAGAGGGGACTTGCAATACTAGGACCTGGAGTTGATCTCTCTCACTCTTGTTCTGCTCTTTGCAATTGTCCAGCTCCTGCAAACCTGCTTAATCATGCCTGTCCAGGCCAGGCGTCCCCCTCCCCATCTTGACTGCTGTTCCTGCACGCACAAAACCTGTTAGTTTAAGCTAGCTTTTTAACAGCTAGTGTTGCCCACTACAGTCTGTTTATAAAAACTCTGTAATCCCTCTGTTCGGGGCTCAGAACTTGGGAGTGTTAACTCCTCTGTGCCTGCCGGCATAATAAACCTGAGTTCTCCAACTCTCTGAGTGTGGTTCTTGGTTTCTCGAGTATTGGTTTCTGGAACAGAAATGGTCAGCTTTCATTCCCATCCCAAAGATAAATTTGGACCGTAAAGAAGGCTGAGCACCAAAGAATTGATGCTTTCAAACTATGGTGCTGGAGGGACTCTTGAGAGTTCCTTGGACAGCAAAGAGATCAAATCAGTCAATCCTATAGGAAATCCGTTCTGAATATTCATTGGAAGGACTGATACTGAAGCTCCAATACTTTGGTCCCCTGATGCGAAGAGTGGACTTATTGGCAAAGACTCTGATGCTGGGAAAGACTGAGGGCAAGAGGAGAAGCAGAGGATGATATGGTTGGATGGCATCACCGATACAATGGACATTAGTTTGTGCAAATTCTGGGGGACAGTGAAGGACAGGGAAGCCTAGTGTGTTGCAGCCCATGGGGTCAGAAAGTCAGACAGAACTTAGCAACTGAACAACAATTTCAACAGGATATCTAGTAATATATCTCATTTCCAAAATACTATAATTTTCTGAAAAAAAATTAATTTCTCCCTTTATAGTATTGAGTTGAGGGTTTCCCTAATGGTCCAGGGGTTAAGACTCTGTTCTTCCAATGCAGAGGAAGTTGTTTGATCCCTGATTAGGAAAGTAAGATCCCACATGCTGCATGGAGCAGCACCTCTTGCCCCCAAGAAAAGTAGTTAGGTTTATACTAATGGGTTGGAAAAAAAGTTCATTCTGGTTTTTCCATATGATGTGATGGCCAACCCAATATTATAGCTTTTAATAAGATGATCCCTGAAGTTCATTCCTATTCTTAACTGCCTATTATCTTATTCTATAAAGAGTTAAAATATGTTCCGCCGGATATTTCCTCACTGGAGCTTATACAGAGTATCTTCACATATACTCGGTGAGAGGGTGTGCCCATAGGAAAGGAAAAGTGATGCATGGAATAGGTTTTCCTTATAAAGGAGCATTTTAAATTGTATGTGTGAAAAATGTTAAGAATATTTATATGTTTTCTTTCCTATGCTGTGGTCTGCCTTTTAAGAAACGGGGTATGATCATGAAGAATGTCAAGATATTGCATGACTGATCACCTGATGTGGGTATAAATGACATTCAGTTTGCGCGTTGATGCATAAGCAGCATTTACAAACTAACTATCACATTGATGTATGTGGTCTATTTTGTCTTTACTGGCCTATCTTGAATACAGTGTCTTATTTTTTACATATATTGTGAGAGTGAGTTATTTTGTTTATTCTGTTTTTTTTATAAACTATTTCTCTCTAATTTTCATTGTTTTCTGTTAGAGAATAAAAAAGCCCCCAAAGAATTGAACTGTTATCACTCCTCAGAGTAATTAAGTCATCTGTGAGACCGCTTCTTCTGTCTGCTCTCATTCATGTGCACATTGCATCTTATGATCGCTTACTGGTGTTGCATCAATACATTTTCATTTTTAATAAATTCTGTGTTCCAAAGTTGGGGAAATGCTGACTCAAGCAATTATTCATGTGACTATCTGATTAATGTTTCTATCTTTCCCAAGAAAATATGCTCCTGATCGGGTCCCATGTCTATTTTCTGCCCACTGTTATATCTCTAGAATCTTGCTTAGTTGCTGACACAGACAAATATTAAAAAACAAACAAAACACCTTTTGTGTTAATAGCCATAGAATCAGGAATAGTAATTTGTGCCACTAAGTTAGCAAAAAGTCCTATTTATCCTATTATGGATGAAGTCTTAGGATAGATTGCTTCCACTGTGTTTTTATCATCAGGTTTGGGTTGTTCCAGTGTTAACCAGCAATCTTTGTCCGTTCAGTATGGAATTACATATCCCACAAAGTGAGCATGCTATCTATTTTCTGCCTTGTCCTTTGTGACAAGCCTTGCTTTGCTGGAAAAGAAATGCTTAATTTACCTCAACATAGAAAAGCTACCTTGAGTAGCTTGTGGAATTTAAGCTCACAGTTAAAGTAACTTGTTCCTGTGTTTTCAAATGCCATATTATCTTTCTAAAATGTTTCAACTTGTATTTAAACTAAACTTGTTCTCAAGTATCTTAGGGGAGAAGTTATTCCACAACTTGTTAGTGCAGATAAACATGACTCTAGTTTAAGCTGTTTAAACTGCCTTTTACTGGTGACAACCTCTGCTATAGTTTACTCCTTAGAACTGAGTTGCTAAATTTAGCCTTTACTCAAGGGGAGAAAAATTAGTCTCTGTCTTTGGAGGGACAGACTGGAAAAGGTTTTATGGGCATATTTTAAAACCATAACATGGAGATGCATGCAAAAATCAATATTCTTAGATAAGACACTTTATTTCTAAAATAAGTACAGAAATTTATAAGAATGGAATAGTCAGATAATAAGAAGAAACTCCTAAAAATGAATGGAAAATTCATCAGTATAGTGGCTGATTATATATATGTATATATAATTGTTATTGCTATTTAGTCACTAAGTCATGTCCAAATCTTTGTGACCCCATGGACTGTAGCCCGCTAGGCTCCTCTGTCCATGGGATTTCCCAGGCAAGAATATTGGAGTGGGTTGCCATTTCCTTCTCCAGAGGATCTTCCCCACCCAGGGACTGAACCCATGTCTCCTGCATTGGTAGGCAGATTCTTTACCACCAAGCCACCTGGGAAGCCCTATATACATAATAGAAGAGATAAAACATAAAAAATAAACAGACTGTTCAGAATTTATTAAGAAAACCTACAAAGATAAGCATTTGGCAAGCAAAGAATAAAAATATGGATAATTGTGTACGTGTCCATTCCAAATTCCCTAACGATCCCTTCCTGCTCACTTCCTCCTGGCAACCATAAGCTTGTTCTCTAAGTCTGTGAGTTCTCTTTCTCTTTTAAAAGTAAGCTACTGCTATATTTAAAATGGATCTTCAGCAAGGATCTATTGCAGAGCACAGGGAACTGCTCAATGTTATGTGGCAGGCTGTGGGAGGGGAGTTTGGGAGAGCAAGGGTACAGTATATGTATGGCTGAGTCCCTCTACTGTCCAACGGAAACCATCTCAACATTGTTAACTGCCCATACCCCAGTACAAAATACGAAGTTTAAAAACATATTTGAAAAATCAAATTGAAATAGAATATAAATAATTGAAATGAAGATTCCACATCCAGCCAATAAGAGATACAGTATGGAGAAATGGAGGGAAATGCTGATCAACAAAGAAGAATGAGGAGGTACAAAAGAAGGGGCAGCGGGAGGAAGAGAAGAGGATGTGAGGAAGCAGAAGGAAGAAGAGAAGGACACAAAGAAGCAAGGAAGATGAAGGAGAGAAACAAGAAACATCCCAGACCCAGGGGAGAAGTGGTCTCATCGGGAAGTCTGAGTGCTAAAAGATAATCCTGCAAATGACTTCAACCATCTGAGTGAAAAGGATGGGCAAGCTAAACTATCACAACCAGGAAAAGTTCCAATCAAAAGTTATACAAATATTTCTCAATACATCAAAGAAATTTTATCTTTCGAGTTTCAGGGGTAAATATTTCAGATCGGAGCAGAAGGCCTGATGTGTCGAGATGACAGTATTTAAAGAAAAAACGTAGAATAAGTCATGTAAATATCAAAGCAAAAAGGCAACCGAGACTTTGTCTTCCACTGAAGGCAGACTGCACAGTCTCCAGTGAGAAAAACTAGAAAATCCGGAGGAAACAATCTGTTTGAAGCCTTGGGAATTAGCAAAGTGGTGAAGAATTACAAAGCCAAAATTCCACAGGAAGAAAACCCAGAGAGGTGAGCTTTTAACCACAGGGACATCCATGGATTTAAGAAGGATAGCTGGGCAGAACTTCTGAAGACTCGAGTGACTTGAGAACAAATATTGAAGTTTACAGTCTGCATGGAGAGGGTCCTTGGTGAATTCCATATGCTTTGGGTTAGGATGTGGAAGGGCAGTACGCTAGGATTAAGAATAAATCCTAAACGAACCAGACCTTGCGTGGACTGATGCCTGGCTTTTAGTTATATATACTTCTTATTAGGTTAAGGTGATTTGGATTGTTACTTTCTTAGTTATCTGTCAGAAGAAAATGTTCTGAGGGAAGTTAATATCCTTGTAGACTGAAAATATCTCTATTATTTTTAATGTACAGTGTTCCATATCCTTAATCTCTGACAACTACTAATATATTCACCATTTCTAAAATGTTGCTATTTCAAAAATATTATGTAAATACAATTATACAGTACATAACCTTTGGCTTTTTTTTTTTTTTCTCTCAGCATAATTCCCTAGGTATTGATCAAACTGTGTATGTCAATCCAGCAATCTCTCTCCTGGGCATATATCTAGAGAAAACCATAATACAAAAGGATGTATGCATCCCAAGTTCACTGCAACACTATTTATAAAAACCAAGACATGGAAGCAACATAAAGGTCCATCGACAGAAAAATCAATAAAGAAGATGTGGTACAAATACACAATGGAATACCACATTGCCATAAAGAAGAAAGAAAGAATGCCGTTTGCAGCAACGTGGATGGACCCAGAGATTATCACATTAAGTGAAATAAGTCAGACAGAAAAAGTCAAATGCCATATGATATCACTCATGTAAGGTCCATCTAGTCAAGGCTATGGTTTTTCCTGTGGTCATGTATGGATGTGAGAGTTGGACTGTGAAGAAGGCTGAGCACCGAAGAATTGATGCTTTTGAACTGTGGTGTTGGAGAAGACTCTTGAGAGTCCCTTGGACTGCAAGGAGATCCAACCAGTCCATTCTGAAGGAGATCAGCCCTGGGATTTCTTTGGAAGGAATGATGCTAAAGCTGAAACTCCAGTACTTTGGCCACCTCATGCGAAGAGTTGACTCATTGGAAAAGACTCTGATGCTGGGAGGGATTGGGGGCAGGAGGAGAAGGGGACGACCAAGGATGAGATGGCTGGATGGCATCACGGACTCGATGGACGTGAGTCTGAGTGAACTCTGGGAGTTGGTGATGAACAGGGAGGCCTGGCGTGCTGCGATTCATGGGGTCGCAAAGAGTCGGACACGACTGAGCGACTGAACTGAACTGAACTGATAGAATCTAATTTTTTAGAAAGAGATGCAAATGAACTTATTTGCAAAACAGAAACAGACTCACAGACATAGAAAACAAACCTGGTTACTGAAGGGGAAAGTTGAGGGGAGGGATAAATCAGGAGCTTGGGATGAACATTCAAACACACTACTACATTTAAGACAGATAATCAACAAGGACCTACTGTTTAGCACAGGGAACTCTGCTCACTGTTGTGTGATGACCTATGTGAGAAAAGAATCTAAAAAAGAATGAATATATGTATATGTATAACTGAACCACTTTACTGTACATCTGAAGCTAACGCAACATTGTAAATCAACTATAATAAGACTGAAATAAAAATAATCTTGTAAGCATTAAATATAGTTACTTTCAACATCTGAATAATATTCCATGTGGGCATGTATCACAGTTTAACCATTCAGTGGTTGAAGGATGTCTGAGTAGCTTTCAAGTTTTTGGCTTTTCTAAGTAAAGCTGGCAGAAACAGACAGGCATAGGTTTTTATGTGAGTATCTTTTCATTTCTCTGGGAAAAAAGCTTAAGAAGGCCATTGCTGGGACATTTAGTAATTAAGTGTTTAATTTTATAAGAAACTGCCAAAATGTTTTCTGGAGTGGCTATGACATTTTATACTCCCACCAGTGATATAAAAATGATACTGCCTCTCTACATCCTTGCCACCATTTGGTACTGTCACATTTTATTCTGATAGGTGTATAGTAATGTTTTTTTTTTTTATACATGGTTTTTAATTACATTTCCTTGATGGCTAATTTAAAGCATCTTTTCATGTGCTTATCTGGTATATGTATTTCCCTCTTCAACAAATGTCTCTTCCTGTCTTCTGTTCATTTTCTAATTTTTTTTTTATGCTGTTGAATCTTGAGAGTCCTCTATATGTTCCAGATATGAGTGCTTTGTTAGATATTTGGTTTGCAAATATTTTCTCTAAGTCTCTAGCTTGTCTTTTCATACCCTTCACAGGGGCTTTTTCAGAATAAAATCTTTTAATTTTGATGAGGTTCAGTTTATCAGCTTTTCCTTTTATGGATTGTTTTTAGTGTCAAGTCTAGGAACTCTTTACCCAGCTCTAGGTCCTGAAATTGTTCTATTTTTCTTTTCTAAAAGTTTATAGTTTTACCTTTTACATTTAAGTCCATAATCTGTTTTAAGTTAATATTTATATAAGAAGAAGGGACCCTTTTTATTTTCAGTCTTTCTCTTTATAAATTCAATTTTAAAATATAGCAATGTATAACTCAAAAGCCTCTTGGTGAAAGTAAAAGAGGAGAGTGAAAAAGTTGGCTTAAAGCTCAACATTCAGAAAACTAAGATCATGGCATCTGGTCCCATCACTTCATGGCAAATAGATGGGGAAACAGTGGAAACAGTGTCAGACTTTATTTTGGGGGGCTTAAAAATCACTGCAGATGGTGATTGCAGCCATGAAATTAAAAGACAGTTACTCCTTGGAAGAAAAGTTATGACCAACCTAAATAGCATATTGGAAAGCAGAGATGTTACTTTGCCAACAAAGGTCCATCTAGTCAAGGCTATGGTTTTTCCAGTGGTCATGTATGGATGTGAGAGTTGGACTGTGAAGAAAGGTGAGCGCCAAAGAATTGATGCTTTTGAACTGTGGTGTTGGAGAAGACTCTTGAGAGTCCCTTGAACTGCAAGGAGATCCAACCAGTCCATTCTAAAGGAGATCAGTCCTGGGTGTTCTTTGGAAGGACTGATGCTAAACCTGAAACTCCAATACTTTGGCCACCTCATGGGAAGAGCTGACTCATTGGAAAAGACTCTGATGCTGGGAGGGATTGGGGGCAGGAGGAGAAGGGGACGATATAGGATGAGATGGCTTGATGGCATCACTGACTCGATGGACATGAGTTTGTGAAATCCGGGAGTTGGTGATAGACAGGGAGGCCTGGTGTGCTGAGATTCATGGGGTCACAAAGAGTCAGACATAACTGAGCGACCGAACTGAACTGATATATCTTTGATTTTCAAATGAACAGGTTCACACACACATAAATTGAAAGAAGGATAATAAAAAGGAGAGAAAATGTTTTATGCGATCATACTTCCCTGCCTTTGTTTTTGCTGTGCCAGAAATACCTAATACTTTCCTTTCTAAAATCTTCACTCTCTTTAAGTTTAGCCCCAAGTCCTCTTCTCTCCAGGAAGACTTCCCTGACTACCTCATCTCTCCTCTCACTTCTATGGTGTTCGTTAGTACAATTAGCACATCTGTACAACAGTTAGACTCAGCTTTGTAGCAATTCCATTAGCACACTGTAACCTCTCCCATTATAGGGCTTTCTATATGCTGTTCCCTCTAATGGCAGTCCCTCTATCCTTCAGTCCTCAGGTCAAATGCTACTTTCACAGAACCCATTAAGCACCCTGATCTTGAGTTTCACAGAAAGGCGACTAAGTACAGAGGCTAATTAAGATTTATTTGTTTCATTGTTTGACTTTCATCTTCCTCAGAAGACTGTAATCTCCAAGAGAGGGGAATTATTTGGTAGTGATCCCCCATGTATGCCATATACATGGCTCAATCCTTGACATTTAATAATTCATAAGTGTTTCTTGTGGGGAAAAAGAATAAACGAATGAGTTTTTGATTTGTAATTTCTAAAGGTGAGACCGTGACTTAAAACTCACAGAATCTAAGTGCTATAAAGACTTAATTGTTGGCTTCCAAGTGAGAAAGCTGAGGGCTTAGTTTGTCTACACACAAAGGGTCTAGAAGAACAGCAATATTTACCAAGATATTTTTACTGGGAGTAGGGGGGCAAGATGGAACATAAAACCTTCCCTGAAATACCCATGTGATTAGAGTTAAGTAGCCATAATCATTTAAACAATCAGAGTATTCACTTATATATTTAATTCCTTCCAAATGTAGAGTCATTACCTAATGAAGCCTCCTAAGTAGTTTTAATGTTTATTAATAAAATGCATTAAGAAATGTGGAAAGGGCCAGGCCAAGGAGGATGCTAGTGGCCAGATTCATACCAGAGCACTTTTTAAAGACTGAATACAATGTTGCTGGCCTATTTAGGAGTTAAAAATATACATTCTTTTGTTTGGCCCAATTTGCCTTTTCTGCTCTCCTGGGAGCCCCCTGGAATGGTGGCTCTCATTTCTAACTCCCTCCCCTGGTTCCATATTTTCCATCAGCCCAGGGAGGATAGGAGGGAAAGTCACTTTGCTACAGTCAGCTGCTCACGGAATCTCTCCCAGAAGCCTGGGAGTTAAGAGCTCCGTGTAGAGGACTTTCCATTCTTAGCTAAACCTAGCTGCGGTGGCCTGAGGGGCTAATCAAGTACTATAAACACTGATTAAACAAGGTAGGTCATTCCCATCACCCTTTTCCAGAGCGGGAAATGGAGGCACCTCACCTGGGAATGGTATTTGCAGACTCAGAAAGATGATGAGCTGTTGCTTAATTCCTTTCCCCTTGCAAATGCCAGCGGAGAGCTGTGGAGGCGTTAGACAAGAGTCTGAACAACATTCAAACAGGTCGTATGTGGGGGCTGAGGTGGCTCATTAAGAACTTCCTGTTTTACCACCCTGTATCTGTATGCTCTGTATTCAAATCCATGACAGCGGCAGTGTACATCTCCCATCTTAGCGTCTAACAGTCCTTGCCAGGTGGAATGAAAAAGCTGATCACACTCAGCTTTGCCAGTCTCTTGACAGGAGAGAGCAAACAAACAAACAAAAAATCCTCCTGAACAAATGAAATGTCAGGCAAAGCGCAAACATATTAAAAAAAAGATAGGCGATGTTATTTTCTAAGATTAGAGATCAACTGATTTCTCATTAGTTCCTAAAACACGTAATAAACTAGCATGCCTGGTTTTACGATTCAGGAATATTCTTGAATCCAGGTTCCTCGGTTCCTTTTGTTGTTATCGTTGGTATTTTTGACTCATGTGCTTCTCCTGTTGTAAAGTGGGTATTATCTTACAATTTGGAAAGCCATTGTTTGGGGGACTGAGCGAGGGATACTGCTCCGAATTTCCTCTTCTTTCTTAATGAGCTGCAATCTCTCAAATGTTAGAACAGGCTGAGATTTGAAGAAAAGAGAAACCTGAGTTTGAGCTGTTCCTGTCTTGACAGTCCCCCACCCTCAGCCCTGCTCTGAGCTCTGTTTGCCTCACAGGGATGTTTCCCCAAAATCGGTTTGTGTGGCAGCGTGGGCGGGAAGCAGGAAGAAAAGGATTATAGAATGAAACAGGACTCAAAATGTGCTGCATTTTCACATCAGGGAATGTGGCTGGAAATCACTGCAAGTGATACAGATTCCAGGGCATTCTCATAACTCCTTTCTCTCCAATGACTTTTCCCCTTGAAGGTTAGTTAGTGCTCAGACGCTCAGTCCTGTCCGACTTTTTGTAGCCCCATGGACTGTAGCTTTCCAGGTTTCTCTGTCCGTGGGATTTCCTAGGCAAGAATACTGGAGTGAGGTGCCATTTCCTACTCCAGGGGATCTTCCTGACCCAGGAATTGAACTTGCATCTCTTGAGTCTCCTGTGTTTCCAGGCAAGTTCTTTACTTCTAGGGCCACCGCTTGAAGGTTAGTTGGCACCAAATCTCTGCATCTTTCACTCATAGGATCCATTGACTCATGGGATCCATTGACTCATAGGCTCTGGAAGGAGACACACCCCTCCCTCCTGGCTCTTGCTGTGGGTATAATTTGTGAAACTGTAACCCAAGACCTTTATACAGATTGCAGACAAGCTTTTCCTGAGTTCAGAACTTTAGAGTGAAACATTACCTTGTAGATTGTCTGAATCCTTGCTACCAAAGATGCAGCTGGAGGAAGAGCAGCATTGCTATCCCAAGAATCCCGAGAAATGTAGACTTCCCACCACGGACGTACTGAATCAGAGCTTGCCTTTGAACAAGATCCCCAAGGGATTCATATGCACATGAGCATTTGAGAATTCTGTGCTCTACTTAGTCACTCAGTTGTATCCAACTCTTCGTGACCCCATGGACTGTGGCCTGCCAGGCTCCTCAGTCCATGGGGATTCTCCAGTCAAGAATACTGGAGTGGGTTGCCATGCCCTCCTCCAGGGGATCTTCACAACCTAGGGATGGAACCCAGGTCTCCTGAATTGCAAGTGGGGAAGCCCAAGAATACTGGAGTGGGTAGCTTATCCTTTCTCCAGGGGAACTTCTAGACCCAGCAATCGAACTGAGGGTTCCTGCGTTGCAGGCAGATTCTTTACTAGCTGAGGTTCCAGGGAAGTCCCTTGAGAAGCTCTGCTCTCCATCAAAAATCTCATTTTATAGATTAGGACACTGGGGCCCTGACCTGGGGAGTTCTTAGCTAGGGTCACACAACAAATCAGAGCTCAATATTCTACCTTCGGCAGGCGTCTTGCTCTCCTTCCAAATGAAACTGCTTCTCTTGAGCCTGGAATGAAGACTTCTTTGTGTTGACTAGTAAAAAAGCACAGGACTCTGAGTTCATGGAAACATACATTGTGCCTGAATTTCCGTTACCTCTGATACAACTTGTAGAGAAGGCACAGTGCTTGTGTATGTAGTAGGTAACCAAATGATCCTGTTATCATATAAACAAGCTTGTTGATACTAGCCATTATTATCATCATTGTTTTGGGATGTGCAGAAAAGGAACAGAAAATAGTGAAAAATTTCCATGGAAACTGTCTTATTCACCCAGCTAGCTGGCAGACCAAACCAGGAAATCATAGAGGTTGGTATGGTGGGATGTGGGTTTATTTTCACTTAAATTCCTACCAGAGGCTAGGAGGCAGTTAGTTGGTGAAACATTTACCAGTGTCTCAGAGCTCCTTGTAAATGTGAGAGGATTCCTACACCTGCTTCCTTGGTAAGGTGAGAAGCATTTACCAGTGTCTCAGAGCTCCTTGTAAATGTGAAAGTTTACACATTTACCTCCTTCCTTGGAAAGGTGAGAAGATGAGCATCCATTATAGATGCTACCAGTACCTTCTGGGAGAATCTCTTCTGCTCTTTATAAGCCCAGTCATTCTGCAAATCGGGCAATAACCCACCTCCTGGACAGTGATCTCTCTTCTCTTACTTCTTTTCTCCCTGTTCCCCTTCTCTCTCTTCCTTTCTCTTCCCTCCACATTTGTGGAGCACCTACTATATACTATGGTCTACAATACATGCTGGAAAAGTAAGTACTGCTTATTTTCTTTCTTCAAAAAGTTCTTATTGTAGTTCAGAGGAGTCATCTTTAATGGAATCTCCTATGTTCATCCATTCTTAAATAGAAGAAAAGCTGCAGAGTGAAAGAAATTGAGTGTTTACTCTGCTATATTTACAAGTTCATCTGCAGGCATCCCTGGTATTTTGTACTCACTGGGTTGTAAGTTAGGAACAATTAGTATGTTTTAACAAATCTCCTCACCTGTATTCTTATATCAAACCTCCTTGCTCTTCCTCTTTTACCTTATAGGCGAGTGAGATGGGGACTCAACATTGACAACTATTATGGCATATATACGATTTATTCTCTGAAGGCTAGATGTCCTCTCTCTTTATACAATTTCAATTCCTGGTCAGGGAATGCCAGATCTAGCGCCTGGTGAGCATGTCAAGTGGCAAAGATGATCATGCCTTTTGTAGACGATGTTACAGTTATTTGGTTTAAGGTCAGACTTATTTTTCTGGCATGAATGACGTAGGGCAAAGTGATGGTAGGAATTTGATATATATACTGTTCATTTCCTTTGGAGGAGAGGACTAGGGTAGTCCTCTACGGGCTGTGGCACACACAGACATGCATTACTATGACTCTACCGCCTGCATGCCCAGTAATGTTTTAACTTCAAAGTATTGAGGCGCCATCACATCTTGTTCTTAAACCAGAGTGTTTAAATAGCAACACCATGTTTAATTAGGGCCTGAGTAAGAATTGAGCTGAGATAGAATGACCTCTGAAATGAAGCCTTTCATCTGTGGAAGGTATGTAATAAAATAAAAGCCTTATCCACGTGTGATGCACAAAGGTAGGGTCGATCAGAATTAGATAGAGACCTGAATTGTAGAATTTAGGGCAAGATTTTCTAAAATGATGCAGAAAAGCTAATCAATAGCTAATAATACATTTCCAAGTGGAAGTCCTTCTAGGGCTAATTTAATAAGTAAGCTTCATGTTCTAAATACAGTTTTAAAAGTGATTAGACCGTTTATGTTTTAAGTGGCATTAACGCATCTCCTTTAATTAAGCGATGTGAAAGCTATAGCATACATAGTCTCTGAAAGCAGACAACTGTCATTCAAGCTTTTATCCCTCAGCTGACTAGCTATCTACTTAACTGTTCTAAATGTCCATTTCTCATGTTTAACATGAGAGCAATAAAACTGAACCAATTGGATAGTTGTATGTCTTAAATCCCTTGGGCTGCAAGATCAAATCTGTCAATCCTAAAGGAAATGAACCCTGAATATTCATTGGAAGGACTGATGCTGAAGCTGAAGCTCCAGTGCTTTGGCCTCCTGATACGAAGAAGGAACTCATTGGGAAAGACTCCGATACTGAAAATGGTTGAAGGCCAAAGCAGAAGAAGGCAGCAGAGGATGAGACGGTCAGATGGCATCACTGACTCGGTGGACATGAATTTGAGCAAACTCTGGGAGATAGTGAAGGACAGGGGAACCTGGCATACTGCAGTCTATGAGGTTGCAAAAAGTTGGATGCAACTTAGTAACTGAACAACATGGGCTAAATGAGAGAACTGATATAAAATCAGTCATTTAAATGTTAAACTAACATACATGAAAACCGAATCATCTGGGGAGTATGCACTTCTATGAATATTACCACATTTATAGATTATTGTAATGACAGAGTGCAGAACAGTTTCATGTCCCCAGAAGACTCCACTGTGAACCTCTTCCTACCTCCTCCACCCCCAACTCTTGGCAAATGCTAATGTATCCTCAATCACTACAGATTGTTTTTTTTTGAGAATATCATATAAATGGTATTATGCACTATCTAACCTTTGAGACAGGCTTCTTTCACTCCACATAACGCCTTTGAGATCCATCCAAGTGGTTGTGTGTCAATAGTTTGTTCCTTTCCATTGCTGGGTGGCATTCCAGTGCATGGATGGATCACAGCTTGCTTAGCCATTCACTCATTGAAAGACACTTGGATTGTCTCCAGATCCAACAATTATAAATACAGCGGCTAGAAACGTTTGACGTACAGCTTCTTATGTTAATGCAAATTTTCGCGTCTCTAAGGTAAAATACACAGAAGTAGGATTTCTGGGTCCTCTGGTAAGTATAGGTTTTACTTTATAAAAACTGCCAAACTTTTTGAGAGTGGTTGCACTATTGTGCATTCCCACTAGCAGGGTGCAAGAGCTCCAGCTGCTCTGGGTCCTCACTAGCACTTGCCATTACCAGTACGTTTTATTTGAGCGACTTCACTTTCACTTTTCACTTTCATGCATTGGAGAAGGAAATGGCACCCCACTTCAGTGTTCTTGCCTGGAGAATCTCAGGGACAGGGGAGCCTGGTGGGCTGCTGTCCATGGGGTCGCTAAGAGTCGGACACGACTGAGCAACTTCACTTTCACTTTTCACTTTCATGCATTGGAGAAGGAAATGGCAACCCACTCCAGTGTTCTTGCCTGGGGAATCCCAGGGATGGGGGAGCCTGGTGGGCTGCCATCTATGGGGTCGCACAGAGTTGGACACGACTGAAGCGACTTAGCAGCAGCAGCAGTAGGTGAGAAGAGTCACCACATATGGTTTAACTTGCATTTGGCCTGTGACCATCTTTGGGTATTATTGATTTTCCTGTGTGTGCATGTGTGTTTTGCTTTACCCTTCATGTGTCCTCCTTGGTGAAGTATCTATTCAAGTTTTTGTCCATTTTCAGTTGGGTTGTTGGTTTTTCAGTGTTGCCATTGGGTTGTCCACAGGTGAATTTGAGATTGCCACCTTCACCTGATTATCTTCCACTGCATGTGGACTGTATTACTGTTACCGAGTCTAAGTTCACTTTGTTCACCGCGTGGCAGGCCAATGAATCAGAGATCAGAGACGAGGTGTTGAGGCAAGGAATACAGTTTTATTCAGAAAGCCAGCTGACCAAGAAAATAGCAGGCTAACCATAAAAATAACTGCATTATTGGGGTCTGGATGCCAGGTTCTTTTATAGGTCAGAGACATGGGGAGGTGAAGAAGCAAAGTAAAAAGGTCATTAACCTTGCAAGTATCTCCTAGTAGGCAAGTCTCAGGTAAGTTATGTGTTAACTTCTTCCTTCCTGCTATCTACAGGTGGACAGAGTTCTGAACAAAGGTGCTTTAACAGTCTGGCAGAAGGGCAGGGTCCTCAGAGGCAGGCCATTATGTATGGTTATAATCACAACAGCTACAAAAAGCAAGTCAGAGAAGCAGTTCCAACATGAAGTCAGAATGGGTTCTTCTCTGCAACATCACTCTCCATTTATTTAGATCCTCTTTGATTTCTTTCATCAGCATTTTATAGTGTTCAGCACGGAGTACAGGTTTTGTGAGATTTGTATCAAAGTATTTTATAGTTTTGAAAGCTATTGTTAGCAATGTTTATTTAAAATTTTCTGTTTCCAACTTTTTATTGCCACTATATATAAATGAGATTTTTGTGTGCTACCTTATATCCTGTGACTTTGCTAAATTCATTATTTCTAGAAGCTTTTTGTTGTTTCTGTTGACTTCTTGAGGTTTTCTGCATAGAAAATCTCTTCATCTATATAGGGATGGTTTTCTTTCTTTCCCCAGTTTCCCCTGATGTGCTTTCTACTCATAGGTCAGTGCCCACTTCCACATTTTATGCTACTGTGCATCTATACTAGGGGGGAAAGGGTTAAAATGTGAGACTCCCGGTCAGTTTGGTGGTTCTTGAAATTTTCATCTTCACCAACCTTCCTGCCACTGTTTACCCTTTAGACTCTTCAAAAGGATGTGTTGCGCACTCTGTACACGTGATAGAACTGCATTCAAGGGAAGTGATAGTGTGTGTTTTCTCCATCTTTGTTGTTCTTTAGTCACCCAGACGTGTCCAACTCTTTGTGACTCTATAGACTGTAGCCCAGCAGGCTCCTCTGTCCACAGGATTTCCCAGGCAAGAATATTGGAGTGGGTTGCCATTTCCTTCTTAGGGGATCTTCCCAACCCAGGAATTGAACCTGTGTCTCACACACTGGCAGGCAAATTCTTTACCACTGAGCCACCTGGAAAGCCCCTTTCTTCGTCTTATCTCAAGTGAAAACTTGACATTGGATTTGGAACCTTCTCTCCGCCCCTCAGTAATTAGAATATATTTGTATTTCTCCATTTACACTCTCTTTTCTGTCCCTGCTCTTTAACTTCCTCTTCTGACCTTAAGCCTAGACAGACCACCAGGGTTGAGAGCAAGATGCATGTCAGTGGAGCATGATAAAATCGAGTATACATTGAGCTTTGGCTTCCTTTGCACTGTGCTCCAAGAAATTGAGTTAAATGAGTCTGGACACAGGGCAAGAGAAAACTTTAACTCAGCTTATGTTCAGATTATTTCAAATTAGTGAGCTAATGAACCCCTTAAGCCACAGAAATTATCTGGATCAATTTACAACACAGGAAATCAATGAAAGCTTTCTTTGGTTGGCCAGTATGGTTATTGGTAATTCTGCAAACTGTGCATTTTAAAATGTGAGGGTGCCCATGTGTTGACACTGTGAAGGTGGCTTGCAGTGAGAGGTGACTGGAGGCCCAGAGAATGAGAAGAATTAAACAGAGGGCAGTGGTGATAGGACAAACCTAGACAGCATAATAAAAATCAGAGGCATCACTTTGCCAACAAAGGTCCATATGGTTGAAGCTATGGTTTTTCTAGTAGTCGTGTATGGATGTGAGAGATGGACCTGAGCACTAAAGAACTGATGTTTCTGAACTGTGGTTTTGGAAAAGACTCTTGAGAGTCCCTTGGACAGCAAGGAGATCTAACCAGTCAATCCAAAAGGAAATCAGTCCCGAATATTCACTGGAAGGATGGAGGCTGAAGCTGAAGCTCCAATACTTTGGCTATCTGATGGGAAGAGCCAACTCATTTGAAAAGACCCTGACGCTGGGAAGGATTGCAGGGAAACAGAGAAGTGGGGACAGAGGATGAGACGGTTAGATAGCATCACTGACTCAATGAACATGAATCTGAGCAAACTGATAGTGAAGAGCAAAGGAGCTGGTGTGCTGCTGTCCATGGGATAGCAAAGAGTCAGACACAACTGATCAAGTGGGGATAAGAAGCTCTTGAGTGTCTTTTGACTTGTTTCACTGGTTTCATTGGGTATTATCTTTTTCTCTGGAGTCATTAAGTAAACCTTGGCTCTCTGAACACACTATTCACAGGTGATGTGACTGGTGAGGTCAAACTAATCTAACCCCATGGAAACTGCTTTGTAGCTCCCCGCTGTTTCAGAATGAACTTTGGTTGGAAGGAAAGTTATCCGCCTTTAAGATGCTGTTGCTCTTTGCACTGCATCTGGTTTTCCAGTTAGAGATCCAGACACTGACACACTCCAGGGTTCTCTTTATTTGAACATCTTTCCCTCTCACACTTCCACTGCACCTGGAGACTCTAAGTGCTGGTCTGTAACATCGCCATCTGGTGGCTCCAAAGCTACATGGCAAAGATTATAAAAAAAAAAAAAAGCTGTTTTTTCCTAGGTTTTTTCCCCCCAAGCCATTTCTTCTGCAGCTCTTGGTTGATATAGGATGAACTCATGACAGAATTGTGTACCATTTTAGGCCTCTGACCAGACCATTCTCTCTTCCAGCATGCACATGCCCAGAAGTGGATGAGGTCAAAGAGAAGGAAGGCAACAGGCCTTCTGATAAGAACCTCTGAGAATTACAGAGAGAAAATGGTGCTCTTGACATGCATCTGATCCAAGCGTAGTTGGACTGAGTTTCCTTTTTTGCTTGGGTAAGTTTAGGAGTTTTCAGCCTCCTTAGCACAGACAACACATTTGGACTGAGATATCATTTTACATTTACGGTTCTGGGTTTGGGGAGGTGGGGAACAAGTGATACAGAATGACTTTTACAGCAAGCCTCTCTTTCCCAAATCCTACCTGCAACTCTTCTTCCTGTCTCAGCCCCAGAAGATGCTTTGCTGTTTCATGAGTTACACTTTGCTTGTTTTGCCTAAATCTATCTGGAGGGTTTTTCTGTTCTCTGAAATTTTTAGTATTCTAGAAGAAAATGCCAAAAAGAACACTGGCTGCTGCAGAAATCCTGATGGAAACATAAGCTCATAAGGAACAGGAATCTGTGCAGTGTTTTATTTCACCACTGTTGGCATTTCATCTCTCTTCCCCAAATTGCTCACCTTAGGAATTCCTCTTTCATTTCTCTTTTCCAGCTTATGTGTAACGTAACATGTATATTCAATTCAGTTCAGTCACTCAGTCGTGTCCGACTCTTTGCGACACCATAGACTGCAGCATACCAGGCCTCCCTGTCCATCAACAACTGGAGTTTTCTCAAACTCATATCTATTGAGTCGGTGATGCCATCCAACCATCTCATCTTCCGTCGTCCCCTTCTCCTCCTGCCCCTCAATCTTTCCCAGCATCAGGGTCTTTTCAAATGAGCCAGTTCCTCACATCAGGTTGTCAAAGTAATAGAGTTTCAGCTTCAGCATCAGTCCTTCCAACGAATATTCAGGACTGATTTCCTTTAGGATGGACTGGTTGGATCTTCTTGCTGTCCAAGGGACTCTCAAGAGTCTTCTCCAACACCACAGTTCAAAAGCATCAATTCTTTGGTGCTCAGCTTTCTTTATAGTCCAATTCTCACATCCATACATGTAGTCATGTAATATGTATATATGTGTGCCTATATGTGTGCATCTATTTGTAGGTGTGTGTATTATACAGATATAAGAGAGTTACAGTGGAAGTTAAAGCTACCAAATCATCTTTCTTTGTACCTGCCTTTAATTACCGGGATAACCTTCTCCTATAGATAATCTCAATTGTTGGTGTTTTGTGTAGTTGTCTATACATTTCTATGGTCCTTTTACATGTTTCTCCTTCATGGGACAAAGGATGGGCAACATTTTCAGTTTGAAATTTGAGTAACCACAAAGTCAGAGGAACAGTTCATTGGGGACTAAAGGAAGAAAAAAGAACAGATCAAGGCGGGGAATTAAAATGGAACATGAAGAAGCTATATGGAAAGAGGGAGGTTGTTGACAATGACGAATTTGTATGTCTTTGTCCCAGATTGCTGGCCTGGAGCTTCTGAAACCCTTGGTAGTAGGAATGTTTTTGTTATTCATCAGCTCCTCAGATCAAATCTGAGTTTATGCTAATGAAGTGACTCCTGGTGGTGATGGTTGGTGGTGGGTCCTTAGAGAGGATGGAAGCTGATGCCGAAACCATGGTCTCAGTGTTCTGGTGCCGAATGGACTCAGAGAGACAGTTTGGGATGAAGTAGAAAAGAATAGTTTTATTGTTTTACCAAGCGAATGGGGGCACAGGAGTGGGCCCTTGCCCTTGAAACTGTGTATCCCAACTCAGGGGAATTTGGTGAGGAGTTTTATAGCAATGTTTCAAGAGCAAGATGGCTGATAAGAATCAGATATGTGTTTGGGGGCTGGGGCGGGGTTGAGGGGGCGCTGCATTCCTTTAATTCAGTCTCAGGTGGTCTTCTGATCTCTGAAGAATGTTTCATCAAGTAGTTAGCATCTTCCATTGGCGGGGAGGGGGTTTAGTTCTACGGAAAACCTCAAGGGTATTGTTATGTGTATCCCTGTTTCTGTTGTTGTTTAGTCACTAAGTCGTGTCTGACTCTTTTTGCGACCCCGTGGACTGTAGCCCACCAGGCTCCTCTGTCCGTGGGATTTCCTAGGCAAGAATACTGGAGTGGATTGCCATTTCTTTCTCCTGGGGGTCTTCCTGACCCAGGGATCAAAACTGCTTCTCCTACACTGCAGGCATATTCTTTACTGCGGAGCCACTGAAGAATCCCAAACAAGAACCGGGGACACAGAAAGGCTCCCGTGCCCAGGAACCCCGCAGGGTCCTGCTCAGTTTTAAGACCAGTCACCAGAAGAACCAACCGCATAATTACAGGGTTGATCTTTGAGACAACCCGACCTCCAGAGAGGAGAGAGGCAGGAGATCGAGTTCAATCTCATGGCCAATGATTTAATAAATCAAATATACTTGACTCAACGGACATGAGTGTGAGGAAACCCCGGGAGAGAGTGAAGGACAAGGAATCCTGGCCTGCTTCAGTCCATGGGGTCACAAAGAGTCAGACACGACTTAGGGACTAAAAGCAACAATAAATCTATTCAATAAAACTGTGGTCAAAACTCTGGACACTGGCTCGGTGATCTTGGTGGTTGGTGAACGCATCAATGTGATGGGGTTGGGGAGTATGATGCACCCCGATTCCATGAGGAGAGGGCATGGAAACTCTGCATTTGGGGTCCTCCCAGGTCTTGCCCTGTGTGTCTCTGGGCTAGGCTGTTCCGCTAGAGGCTGTGTGGAGTCTGTACTGACTGCGGGTGGTTAGTGCTAGGACTGAGCTGGAATATCCCAGGGTGTGACCAGATTGTTGGTGATGGAGCAAAAGTAAAGAGGGAAACATCAGGAGATGCTGGCCCATTTGGTGTCCTCACCAGCTAAGGCCTGGTCCTGTAGACATGCGCTGGACTCAGCAAGTGGTCTTCAGGAAGCCACGCCTGGGCACCGCTGTGTAGACACAGGTCCCCAGTACAGTCGCAGATGCAGCTTCCCAGAGCAGCTGCCCGTAATTCTCAGAGAAAACTCTCACCACATCTGTGTCTATCAGGACACCATGTTGTACAGTTTAAATGCATCCATTTTTAAAATAAATATTTTCTAAAAAAAAAATGTATTTATTTATTTGGGGCTTCCCGGGTGGCTCAGTGTTAAAGAACCCACCCGCCAATACCGGAGACTTAGGTTCTATCTCTGGATTGGGAAGATCCCCTGGAGAAAGAAATGGCAACCCACTCCAATATTCTCGCCTGGGAAATCCCATGGACAGAGGAGCCTGACTTGTTGCGATCCATGGGGTCGCAAAAGAGTCCAACACGATTTAGCAAGTAAAACAACAACCATTTCTTTATTTTTGGCTGCATCAAGTCTTAGCTGTGGGGTGTGGGCTTCCCTCTAGTTGTGGCAGCCAGGTTCAGTTTCCCCAAGGCATGTAGGGTCTTAGTTCCCTTGACCAGGCATCCAGCCCACATCCCCTGCATTGGAAGGTAGATTCTTAACTACTGGATCATCAGAGAAGTCCCTATTTTTTTTTTTTTAAGATAGAACACTTTCGAAGTTTATAGAGACCAGAGGCCGGAGGTGGCAAGACAGGGTGGCAGAAAAATGGGGACAGCAAATTGCCTTCTGTGGTAAGCAGATACAAGGATATCCTGGAGATAATGCAGGCGTGGTTCTAGGTCACCACGATAAAGCAGACATCACTATAAAATAAATCACACACATATTTTTGGAGGGGTTAGTTTCAGTGCATATAAAAGTTGTATTAAGTGTACAATAGTATTAAGTCTAAAAAAAAGTACATACCTTAATTTAAAAAATGCTTTACTGCTAAAAGATGCTAATCATTATTTGAGTCTTTAGGGAGGTCTCCGGTGGCTCAGCATTAAGAATCTGCCTGCAACGAAAGAGCCACAGGAGATTCAGTTTCGATCCCTGAGTCGGGAAGATCCCCTGAAGAAGGGCATGGCAACCCACTCCAGTATTCTTGCCTGGAGAATCCCATGGACAGACGAGTCTGGTGCCCTACAGTCCATGGGGTCACAAAGAGTCGGACACGACTGAAAGGACTTAGCACACACCAATATTTTTTCTGGTGGAAGGTCTTGTCTCTATGTTGATGGCTGATCAGGGTGGTGGTGGCTGAAGTCTGGGATCACTGCGACAATTTTTTAAAATAAGATAACAATGAAGTTGGCTGCATCGATTGACTCTTCCTTTCGTGCACATTTCTTCTGTAGCCTGCAGTGCTAATTTGAGAGGATGTTACCAACAGTAGAACTTCCAAAATTGGAGTCAATCGTCTCAAACCCTGCCCCTGCTTTATCAACTAAGATTATATAATATTCTAAGTCCTTTCTCGTCATTTCAACAACCTTTAAAAATTTTTTTTATCAGGAGTAGACTCCATCTCAAGAAATCACTTTTTTTGCTCACTCATTGGAAGCAGCTTCTTATTCATTCATGTTTTTATACTCAAGTTTTATCATGAAATGGCAGGAATTCAGTTACACCTGCAGTCTCCACTTCTAATTCTAGGTCTCCCGACATTTCCACTACATTTGTAGTTACTTCCTCCACTGAAGTCTTGACCCCCTCAAAGTCATCCACCGGGATTGGAATCAATTTCTTCCAAACTGTGGTTGATGTTGATATTTTGATCTCTTCCTTTGAATTGTGAATGTTCTTATGGCATCTAGAATGGCAAGTCCTTTCCAGAAGGTTTCCAATGGACTCTACTCAGATCCACGAGAAAACTCACTATTGGGTCTCTAATCTCTTAAACAATAAGAGTTGAAAGTCAAAATTAATATTTGATTCATTGGCTGCAGAATAGATGCTATGTGAAAGCATGAAGTGAAAGTGTTAGTTGCTCAGTCATGTCCAACTCTTTGCGACTCCATGAACGGTAGCCCTCTGTCCATGGAATTCTCCAAGCAAGACTGCTGAAGTGGGTTGCCATTCCCTTCTCCAGGGGATCTTCCCCACACAGGGATTGAACCAGGTCTCCTGCATTGCAGGCAGATTCTTTACTGTCCGAGCCACCAGAGAACCCCAGATGCTGTGTGAGCAGACACGAAAACAAAATTAATCTTATTGTACGTCTCCATCAGAGCTCGAGGGTGACCAGGCGCATCATTGATGAACAGTACTATTTTGAAAGGAACCTTTTTTCTTTACAGTAGGTAGGTCTCAACAGTGGGCTTAAAATATTCATTTAACTGCTATCAGCACATGTGCTGTTACCCAGGCTTTGTTCTTCCATTTATATAGCACAGGCAGAGTAGACTTTACCATAATTCTGAGCCCTAGGATTTTGGGAGGGGTAAATGAGCACTGGCTTCAACTTCATCAGTCCATTAGCCTCTAATAAGAGAGTCAGCCAGTCCTTTGAAGCTAGAAATTAACCTTCCCTCTTTGGCTATGAGAGTCTTAGATGAAATCGTCTTCCAACCTAAGACTGTTTAATCTCCATTGAAAATCTGTTTAGCGTTGCCACCTTTATTAATGATCTTCTGGATAACTTGCTGCAGCTTCTGCATCAGCACTTGCTGCTTTCACCTTGCTGTTTTACATTTCGGAGATGACTTCTTTCCTTAAACCTCATGAATAAAGCTCTGTTAGCTTCCGACTTTTCTTCTACAGCTTCCTCACTTCTCTTAAGATAGAATAGAACAGAATTAGGACCTTACTCTCGATTAGGCTTTGATTTAAGGGAGTGCAGCTGGTTTGGTCTTCTCTCTAGACCACTCAGACTTTCTCCGTATCATAAGTAAGGCTGTTTCACTTATCATTTGTGTTTTCACTGCAGTAGCACTCTTAATTTTCTTCAATAACTTTTCCTTAGCCTTTACAACTTGACTAACTGTTTAGCATAAGAGGCTTACCTTTCAGCCTATCTCTGCTTTTGAAATGCCTTTCTCACTAAGCTTAGTTATTTCTAGCCTTTGATTTAAAATGAGAGATTTATGACTCTTCCTTTCTCTTGAACAGTTGGTCTTCAATATTATTATCAGGGACTAGAGAAGCTCAAGGATAGGGAGAAAGATGGGGGAATGCCTAATCAGTGGAGCAATCAGAACACTCACATTTATCTATTAAGTTTGCCATCTTAAATGGGTGTGGTTCTTGGAGCCCCAAACAATTGCAATAGTAACTTGAAAGTTTGATCACAGATCGCCATAACAAATATGATAATAATGAAAACATTCTAAATAAATTACCAAAATGTGACACAGAGACATGGAGTGAGCAAATGCTATTGGGAAAATGATGCCTGTAGACTTGCTTGATGAGGGGCTGCCACTAAACTTGAATTTATAAAAAATGCAAACTCTGTGAAGAGGAATAAAATGAGTTTTGGCTGGACTAACATCATGAGGTAACGATCTTATGTGAATCCATATTCTCTCAAAGGCAGGGGTCATTTATCTTTTGAGATTATTTAAAAGAACATTGATGTGATAGAAAGTGGAGATTCTTACCCCCAAAATTCTTATACAAATGCAATTTTGCTTACACCTTCAAAAGGTTCTAGGAACCCCTGCCGAAACTTGTCCATGGTGGTCTGGTGCATTGATTCAAGGTGGGGAGTCCCATGTGTTATGTAAGAGTATGGATTGATGAGAGCCAGAGGTAACTGAATTCAAAATAATAACTGCAGCACTCCTTTGTATTTACACTTGAGCATGTAACTAAGCCATACCCTTCAGGATTTGGGAAAAATCACACTTGACATAAAAGGAATATCTGATAAGTAGTAGCTGTTATATTCCTGAAAACTCATTTGCTAATAACATGCACGTGTGTTAGAGGATTTATTTTCCTTCTTGTTGCTTTGAAGATTGTTTTTCTCTGCTTATTTATGTATAGGTATACTCATTGTTAAATAAAATAGAGAAGTTTGTAATGAAGAAAATATAAGGCCCATAAAATTTCATCATCCAGAGAAACCAGTGTAAGTTCTTTAATCTATTTTCAATCAACAAGCAAACATTTCCTGTATCAATAATATTGATTTATATGACTATTTAAATGCATAATATTTTGCATAGTATCCCATTTGCATAATCTCAGAATTTATTAGACCAGCGTCCTATTGATGAATATTATTTTCAAATGTTAATTATTGTAAATAATGTAGTGATAAACTACCTAATGTGTATGCCTGTGAAAGCTGTTGTTTTTCCCCTTTAGAAAACATTTTAGAAATGTAATTGCTTAGTCAAAGAGTATGTACATTTTGTATTTTGAAAAATGTTGCCAAGCGTACTCTTGAAAACTTAGACCAAGTTACTTTCATGCCAGTAAGGCACAGAAATAGAAATATGGCCAAACTCTAAACAATATACATTCTGTAAATCTTTCCAATATTTCACAAACTAACAGATTAAACAAATAATTTTAAAAGCTCCTCTCTATCTGTGTTTCTTTGATTAATTAGTATTTTTAGGATCTTTTGCTCTTTTTTTTTTTTTTTGAAGGAGTTTTATTTATTTTGCTGTTCTTTTCCCCTAGAGATGATTATCTACTGGGGATATAAAATGTTTGCCTTGTATCAACAGTTTTGTCTTCCAATTTCCACTATTTTTTCAAATTATTCTTTACGATTAGGCTTTACATAGCTTCTATATTGTAATTCTGGGTCAAATATCACAAACATCTACAAGAAACAGCTCTCTCTTTCTGACTTATCTATTCATTTTCCTCATAGATCATATTGTCTTTTAAAAATTGTGTGATACTGAATCCAACTATTGATACAAAAATTTTGCATATGATGGGAATCAATTTTCATTTCCTTCAAATGAAAAACTAATTGATTTAAAGTCTAGCCCCTCCTCACTAACTGAAATACCAGCTCTGGAACAGAATGGAAGTCCACTTTTCCATTTGTGTGATCACTTTCTGCTCTTTCCACTTGTCTATTGATCTAATACTGTATAGCTTTGTTAGTCACTCACTCCTGTCCAACTCTTTCTGACCCTGTGGACTGTAGCCCCCAGGCTCGTCTGTCCATGGGATTCTCCAGGCATGAAGAAGATTGAGTAGCCATTACCTTCTCCAGGGGATCTTCCCAACCCATGGATCGAACCTGTGTCTCCTACACTGCAGGCAAATTCTTTACCATTTGAGCCACCAGGGAAGTCAATCCACCAAGGAGGCTTTACCATGCTTTATCAGTTTTGATACCTAGTAAGAAATGATGATGAAAGAGATGCGAATACCAGACCGCCTGACCTGCCTCTTGAGAAACCTGTTTCAGGTCAGGAAGCAACAGTTAGAACAGGACATGGAACAACAGATTGGTTCCAAATAGGAAAAGCAGTATATCAAGGCTGTATATTGTCACCCTGCTTATTTAAATAACTTATATGCAGAGTACATCATGAGAAATGCTGGGCTGGAGGAAGCACAAGCTGGAATCAAGATTGCCTGGAGAAATATCAATAACCTCAGATATGCAGATGACACCACCCTTAAGGCAGAAAGTGAAGAAGAACTGAAGAGCCTCTTGATGAAAGTGAAAGAAGAGGGTAAAAAAGTTGACTTAAAGCTCAACATTCAGAAAACTAAGATCATGGCATCTGGTCCCATCACTTCATGGCAAATAGATGTGGAAACAGTGGCTGACTTTATTTTTGGGGGCTCTAAAATCACTGCAGATGGTGATTGCAGCCATGAAATTAAAAGGCACTTACTCCTTGGAAGGAAAGTTATGACCAACCTAGGTAGCATATTAAAAAGCAGAGACATTACTTTGTCAACAAAGGTCTGTCTGGTCAAGGCTATTGTTTTTTCAGTTGTCATGTATGGTGTGACAGTTGGACTATAAAGAAAGCTGAGTGCTGAAGATTTGACACTTTTGAACTTTGGTGTTGGAGAAGACTCTTGAGAGTCCTCCTTGGACTGCAAGGAGATCCAACCAGCCCTTCCTAAAGGAGATCAGTCCTGTTCATTGGAAGGAGTGATGTTGAAGCTGAAACTCCAATACTCTGGCCACCTGATGCGAAGAGCTGACTCATTTGAAAAGACCCTGATGCTGGGAAAGATTGAGGGCAGGAGGAGAAGGGGATGATAGAGGATGAGATGGTTGGATGGCATCACCAACTCAATGGACATGAATTTGTGTGAACTCCAGGAGTTGGTGATGGACAGGGAGGCCTGGTGTGCTGCAGTTCATGGCAAAGAGACAGACACAACTGAGTGACTGAACTGAATTAAAGAAAGTATCAAATATCAAATGTCAAAAAATCAAATATCTCCTTTGATTAATTCAGAAATGTCCTGTCCATTGGAGGTTTATACTAGGAAAAATTTAGTTAAGAAAGAAAAAAAAAAATTTGGATTTTTCATCTGAATTAAGTTGTTATGCAGATCTGTAAAGGAAGATCTGAAAGCTTTGCAATGCTGAGTCTGCTTTTTCATAAAAGCGATATCCCTACATCTGTTTAATTTTTATTTAATTCTTTTAAACAGTGTATGTGATATTCTACATAAAATTTGCCACATAATTTGTTAGTTTCATACCATAAGTAATTAATATTTTTGACTGATCCAGTAATGGGATCCTTTTTAAAAATGACTCATCTACACATTTATAGTCAATATAAAAAATGTAATTGAGCTGTGTATAAGATGCAGAAAATGTGGACAAATTTTTTTCACTCAAATGTTATTCATTTTTCTATATTTCTGTATTATTTTGGTTTTCTAGGTCAATGATGCTAAACAGTCAATGGTAGCAGTTTTCTTTCTTCCTTCCTAGGCCTCATCTCCCTTCCCTCCCTGCCCCCTCCACTCCTAAAACCTCAATGTTAATAAGAAAGAGTAAAAATGAAAATTCTTTCAGCATTCTTGATTTTCAAGTAAGTAAAGTTTTGCAATTAAACTTGATATTGATATTTTTCCTGTTTTGGCAAATGCTACCAGAAAACATGGAGACAGTTCCAAGTTCCTCTCTATTCCTGATCTATCAAGAAATGCTATAATTAAGTAGTGGTTATTCATCTGAGGGTTTTTTTTTTTTTTGGTTTGTTCAAGTGATCATATGGTTTTTTTTATCCTTAATCTGTTACTATTAAAAATAACATTTGTTGATTTTCTAATTATAAGCTATTCTTACATTAGTTTGAAAAAAAACAATTATGCATATTTCATTAACATATTCTCTACACTTTTCTTGGTTTACTGATAATTTGTTTAAAAATTTTGCTTCTATATTTATAAGCAATGTTATCACATAATGTTTCTTTCTCATACCATTCTTGATCATTTTTCAATACCATGTTAGAGATGTTTTAATTTTAGACAGCATCCAGTAGTCATGTACAGATGTGAGGTTTGACCCTAAAGAAGGCTGAGTGCCACAGAATGAGTGCTTTCAAACTGTGGTGCTGGAGAAGATTCTTTTTTTTTTTTTTTAATTTTACTTTATTTTACTTTACAATTCTGTATTGGTTTTTGCCATACATTGACATGAATCCGCCACGGGTGTACATGAGTTCCCAATCCTGAACCGCCCTCCCACCTCCCTCCCCATATCATCTCTCTGGATCATCCCAGTGCACCAGCCCCAAGCAGCCTGTATCCTGTATTGAACCTAGACTGGTGATTCGTTTCTTACATGATAGTATACATGTTTCAATGCCATTCTCCCAAATCATCCCACCCTCTCCCTCTCCCACAGAGTCCAAAAGTCTGTTCTATACATCTGTGTCTGTTTTGCTGTCTCGCATACAGGGTTATCATTAGCATCTTTCTAAATTCCATATATATGTGTTAGTATACTGTATTGGTGTTTTCCTTAAGAGTCTCTTGGATTGCAAGATCAAACCAGTTAATCCTAAAGATCAACCCTGAATTTTCATTGAAAGTATTGATGCTGAAGCTGAAGCTCCAATATTTTGGCCACCTGATATGAAGAGTCAGCTCATTGGAAAAGACTCTGATGTTAGCAAAGATTGAAGGTAAAATGAGAAGAAGGGTGAGAGAAGATGAGGTGGTTAGATATTATCAATGATTCAATAGCCATGAATCTGAGCAAACTCCAGGAGATAGTGGAGGACAGAGGAGCCTGGTGTGCTGCAATCTATTGGATCACAAAGAGTCAGATATGACTTAGCGACTGAACAACAGCAAATCATCCTCATACCAAAACCAAACAGGGACATCACAAGAGAGCAAAATTACAGACCAATATCCATGATGAATGTAGATGCAAAAGTCTCCACCAAAATATTAGCAAACCTAATTTAACAATACAGAGGACATATGCCACGATCAATGAGATTTATTCCACTGGTGTAAGGATGATTCAACACAGGCAAATCAGTCAACGAGATGTGTCACATGAAAAGTATTCTCAATAGATACAGAAAAAGCATATGACAAAATTCAAATCTGTTCATGATAAAATCTCTCAATGATGTAAGTATAGAGGGAATATACCTCAACATAACAAAGGCCGTCTATGACAAGCCCACATTTAGCATCATTTTCAATGGTGGAAAGCTGAAAGCTTTGCCTCTAAGATCAGAAATAAGACAAGGATGTCCACTCGCACCTCTTTATCTAGCATAGTACTGGAAGTCCTAGCCAGAGCAATCAGACTGGAAAAAGGAATAAAAGAAATTCAAATCAGAAAGGAAGAAGAAAAACTGTCACTGTTTGCAGATGACATAAGATGACATACAAAAATCTTAAAGGCTTCACCAAACAAAAACAATTGTTAGAACTAATAAATTCAGTTAAGTCGCAGGATACAAAATCAATATACAAAATTTCCTCATACCGAGCAGTTCTCAGACACCAGAATTCAATTCAGTTAGGGCACTATCTACCTAAAGACAGCATCAGATTCCACAGATTAAGGTTCAGTCCCACAAGACTGCCCTCCGTACCACTTTAGATGCCAGTCACAAGTCTCCATTTTACCTGTGTGTCTGACCAAGTGGTTCTAAATCATAGATTTCCAAAGCCCCTTCTCAGATTTGATTAATTTTCTAGAGCAGCTCAGAGAACTCTGGGAACCTACATAACTCACTAGCTTATTGCTTATTGGTTTATTACAAAGGATACCTCCCCAGTGGCTCAGTGGTAAAGAGTCTACCTGCAATGCAGGAGACCTGGGTTCAATCCCTGGGTCTGGAAGATCCTCTGGAGAAGGAAATGGCAACCCACTCTGATATTCTTGCCTAGAGAAGCCTGGCAGAGGATAGAGGAGCCTGGCAGGCTACAGTCCATGGGATTGCAAAAGAGTCAGATAAGACTGAACGACTAAACAATAATAACAAAGGACACTCAGTAATATGAATCAACAGCCAGATGAAAAGGCGCGTGGAGCAAGAATCCCAGACAAAGGAGATTCTGCCTCGGAGTTTGGGGCACAGGTTGGGAGCACAGGGAGCCATTCCAGTTCACCAACTGGAAAGCTCTCCAAACCCCATCTTTCTGGGTTACTATGGAGGTTTCATTACCTAGGCATGACTGATTAAATCACTGGCCATTGGCTATTGGTTAAAATTCCAGCCCCAGACACGACGGAGTGACTAAGCACAGTACATCCACGCAGTAACATCTTTACAATTTTAAGTCTTTCCATATTTGAACATGATATATTTATCCATTTATTTGGGTCTTCTTTAATTTTTATCAATAATGCTTTGTAGCTTTTATTGTAGAATCTTGCACATTGATCGCTAGACTTATTTGAATTTTTATGCTTTTATAACTAGCACATTTTCTTTTAATTTTCACTTATATTTGTTTGTATAAAAATAGATTTTTATACTATCTAGCCAGGCATTTTTTGTTAAATTCATTATTAATTCTAATAGTCTACAGACCATCCTTTGTACATAGTCATATCATATCTGAATCATTACCACTTTATTTCTTCTTTCTAATTTTCTAAATAATTTTTTTGTTTCTTTTTCTTACTTATTACACTTGCAATGACCACTAGTTCAGGGTTGAATAAAACTAGTGATGTTAAGTGCAATTGTTTTCCTCCTAAATTCAGGGAGAAAAATTTTAATGTTTTGCAAACAAAATGGTATTTGCTTTTTATAACTTATTAGTGTAAGGAAACTACCTTCTGTTCTTAATGTGCTTTTTTTTTAAATGGAGCTCGAAGTTTATGAAGTGCTTTTATTGCCTCTGTCAAAAATAACATGATTTTCTTGTTTTCTCCTCCTATCATCAATTATGATAATTAATTTTTGAAGTCTAACCATTGTTGAATATCTAGAATAAACTCCATTTGGTTCACAATATATTAAGTATCTGTCTCTTATACACATCTGTGCTTAGTCACTCCGTCGTGTCTGGGGCTGGAATTTTAACCAATAGCCAATGGCCAGTGATTTAATCAGTCATGCCTAGGTAATGAAACCTCCATAGTAACCCAGAAAGATGGGGTTTGGAGAGCTTTCCAGTTGGTGAACTGGAATGGCTCCCTGTGCTCCCAACCTGTGCCCCAAACTCCGAGGCAGAATCTCCTTTGTCTGGGATTCTTGCTCCACGCGCCTTTTCATCTGGCTGTTGATTCATATTACTGAGTGTCCTTTGTTATTATTGTTTAGTCGTTCAGTCTTATCTGACTCTTTTGCAATCCCATGGACTGTAGCCTGCCAGGCTCCTCTATCCTCTGCCAGGCTTCTCTAGATCATTTTTTTTACATTAATTTTGAAAGGTTCACACTTTTCTCTGAAAGAAAATTTTCAATATAGAAATGCTTCGTCCCTAAATAGTTTATAAGTTACTGATTAAATTGTCAATGCCTGAAGTTTATTTTTAAATTATTATTTTGTATTTAAATCACACTGCTGATTAGTAGATATAGGGATATTTCAATTTCTTTTTGTTTTAAATACTGGTAAACTTTTTACTTTTTCAAGGGTATATTAGTTAAGACCTACTGCACTAATGTTAAACAACTCTGAAACTAAGTGGGTGGCCACAGGCTTCTGTTTTTGTTCTGATTTTTACAGATATGTAGGTTCTGCTGAACTCAGCTAGGCTTGCCTCCCTGCTGCGGGTAAAGTTCAGCTCAGCCCAGACACCTTATTCAGTTTACACAGGGCTTGTTTCTCAGTGGATAGAAAAAGGACAAGGAACAAAACCAAACCATGCAAACATATTTAAAGTTTCTGCTCACTAATTGTCAGCTCAAGTTTCATTGGTCATTTCAAGGCACAGGGCCAAGTCTAAAACCCATGCATGGGATTAAGCGGGTGGACTAGGCCAAGGGTGGAAAGATGAGCGATCTCCAGGCAGAAAATTATTCTTTTCACCAAAATTTTTTAACTTAATGTTATAAAATATTCAACATATCATATTATTATATCTTTACTGTATTAAAATGTGTTGATGTTATCTTCCTGTTCATTTCTGATCCTGTCAATCTGGGCCTTTCTTTTCTTTCTCTTTACTTTTTCAGTTAAGTTCTGTCAATATTATTGTTCTTTCCAAATACCAACGTTCAGTTTTGTTAATTTTCTTTGATACATGTCTTTTAAATGTTTCATTAGCTTTTATATTTTTCCTTAACACTTGCTTCTACTTCCCATGAGTTTAACTTGTTTCCCTTTTTCTTTTTATAGAGATATAACTGATGTATAGCACCGTACACGCTGAAGGTATACAGCATAATGATTTGACTTACATATATTGTGATATGATTATCTAACTAATGCCAGGGAGGGGGGATTTCCCTCTCTATTCCTCCTGAATTCTTGTGGCTGTACCAATAATAAAACTGACAGAAGCAGGTTAGCAGGAGAAAAAGAAAACAAATTTAATTTATGAACACAGGGGTCTCATAGAAATGGGACCTAGGAAGTGGCTAAAGCAACTTTTATACTATTTAGATGCAAACCCAGTAAATTTGTGAAAAATAGGCCACCCGTCTTTATAACTTGTTTTATTGTCTATTCATTTACATAGCACTATCTATTTCTGCTTTCATCTACAATGACAGAGTTATGTATTATAGTTGCAAAAGAGACCATATGCCCTTTGTATATAATAAGGAACTCATAGCTTAAAAAATATATTTGATAAATTTAACTCCTTTTACTCCATACCTCATTTTACTGTGCTTTGCTTTAGTGAACTTTACAGATACATGTTTTTACAAATTTAATGTTTGTGGCAACTGTGTGTCAAGCAAGCCTGAAGTGAAGTGTTAGTTACTCAGTCGTGTTCAACTCTGCAACCTCATGGGCTGTAGCCCTCCAGGCTCCTCTGTCCCACTAGAGGGACAGAGACACTGTAGACACTATTTCACTTTTTCCAACAGCATCTGCTTACTCATGACTCTGTGTCTCATTTTGGCAATTCTTACAATATTTCAATTTTTTTCCTTATTCTTATGTTTTTATGGTGGTCTATAATCAGTGATCTTTGATGTCACTAAGGCAAAATGATTACTGCTCACTGAAAGCTCAGATGATAGTTACCACTTTTTAGCAATAAACTATTTTTAACTAAAACATGTACATTATTTTTTTAGACATAATGTTATTGCATTCTGCATAAACTACAGTATAATGTCAACATAGTTTTTATATGCACTGCAAAACCAAGAAACTTATGACTCACTTAATGGAGATAGCTGCTGTATCACGGTGATCTAGGATAGAGCTCACAACATCCCCAAGTTATCCCAAATGAAGCAAACACTGCTCTATCTCTGGCCATTGAGAGCCTCTTCGCAGGCTTTGCGTCCAAAGCTCTATCTATAGCATCCCAGCTGTTCCAGGTTCATCTTCGACTTTTCCTGCCCCAGACTTAGAATCAGCCAAAGTCCTGCTTTCTTTTAATTGAAATCATAGTTTAAAACCACAATCTAAGCAATGTAAGTGTTGTCTTTTTGGCTGTTCATTTTCTATAGGCCTTCAAGAGGTATTTTTTTTTTAATAAAAATAAAATAAATAAATAAAAATAAAAAACACTACTTCTTTTTTTTTTTTTGGTGATTGTCCTTGTAGGTTCTCTACTGTGAACAACATCTGAAATGTACTTGCAAGCACCTGATGATATTTTATGATGGTAATAGGAAGTACTATTTCCTTTACTGCCTTATTTTTCATGTATATTTATTTTTTCAGCTTTTAAAAAAACTTTTAAATTTTATATTGGAGTATAGGCGATCAATAATGTTGTGATGGTTTCAGGTGGACAGCAAAGGAACTCAGCTATCATATACATGAATTCATTCTCTCCCAAACTCCTCTCCCATCTTTAAAATGAAATGATACGGATGAACTTACTTACAAATCAGAAGGAAAGAGATATTTAGTATATATTTTACCCAGATTGTTTTTTTTCCCCATGAGCATAGTTCAGGTTGGTTAGCCTCACATACTGGTGGCTCAAGTGGTAAAGAATCCACTGCCAATGCCGGAGATGCAGGTTTGATCCCTGGGTCAGGAAGATACTTAGAGAAGGAAATGGCAACCCACTCCAGTATTCTGTCCTGGGAAATCCCTGGACAGAAGAGCCTGGTGGGCTACAGTCCATGGGGTCACAGAGTCTGACATGACTTAGCCACCAAATGACAGCAACAATGTAAAAACAATGAAGTTTACTGCACCCTAACTTACAGTGTCATGCTCTGTTTCTATAGCACAGTCATAATATGAAGCTTAAAGTGCATGGCTAAGTCAATTTTTAGTCAGTCCTCTATTTGTGAACATTTAGGTTTCTTTTTCTTCGAAATACTATATTTGTATAAGAAGTGTTTTCTATAACTAAGTCTTAGTATATGTCATGATTTTCATAGTTCAAGATTCTTTCAACAGAATTGCAGGTTCACATTTTCTGAATATTTTAATGGTTATGAAATAGATTTCAAGCCTCTTTCGTGTGTATGTGTGTGTGTGTGTATGCTTGAGTGTGTATGTTTTCTATTTTACTTAACTGTAAAGAATAGAAAAGATACTGACCATGGGACATGGTCCTCTACTATTTTTCACTGTAAATTAATGAGTATTGGTAGTCTGGCTTATCAGTATGTCTAACACAAACTTGGTCAGTATATTAGATGCCCCTAGAACCTAATTAGCAGGGAGCAAACGGATAAAACTCACTTCCTGAATCTTTAACAGGAAGAAGCAAGCCTCGGAGTACCCAAGGCTCAGCCTTGAACAGCCTGAGGATACCCAACACGTGGATACCTCTTAACTGGGGCAATAACAAATGAGATAAATATGCTGAAATAGCCCTGGCAGAGCAGAGGCTGCAGACAGTTGAATCCAAGACCACACTCTCTGTCCTCATTCCTGCCCACCACTAAGAGGCAGGCTAGACTCTGGGCATCACCCCCTCTCCCCACTTGCAAACCCTTTCTCAATAACCAAGGGATGTGAGAGCTGGATCATAAATAAGGCAGAATGCCCAAGAATTGATGTTTTTTGAACTGTGGTGCTTGAGAAGACTCTTGAGAGTCCCTTGGATGGCAAGGAGATCAAACAAGTCAACCCTAAAGGAAATCTACCCTGAATATTCATTGGAAGGACTGATGCTGAAGCTCCAATACTTTGGCCATCTGATGTAAAGAGCCAACTCACTGGCAAAGACCCTGATGCTGGTAAAGATTGAGGGCAAGAGAAGGGGGCAACAGAGGATGAGATGTTTGGATGGCATTACCAATTCAATGGACACGAACTTGGGCAAACTCTGGGAGATGATGAGGGATAGGAAGGCCTGGCATGCTGCGGTCCGTGGGGTCGCAAAGAGTGGGACACGACTGAGACACTGAACAACATGTTGGAAACAGATTTCATGCGCTTAGTTGCTTCTGGGTGGAAGCAGGGTGGGGCTTTCTCTTTGTCCGGGAACCCTGATCGCGGATGTGAAGAAAGGCACGGTTTGCTTAGGAAGAGATGCGCGCCAAGTCTCCATCTGATAGCCGTTTCACAAGGCAGACTTCACGAGCGAAGCAGGTGGAGGGGTCAGGCATTAACACAGCTGGCAACCCACCCTGTTAAATTGTCCATAAAAGTGATTGTTAAAGCCAGGGGTGAAAAAAAAGAAAGAAAGAAAGAAAAAGAAAATGCAGTCTGCTGCAGATACTCCACGGCTGCTTATTCAGGAATTTCACAAAAGCCCAGGTCCGGTAATGAGGCCCTCTGGTCCTGCTCTGCGTGGGTCCAGCTCAATGTGATGGGCTGACCACGTGATCCCCGCACACGAAGGCCTAATTGATGAGGTTCTGATGCTTAAATGGAGCTCTGGTTGTAGGAGTTTCAAGGAACCGCTGCCAGTTAGGGCCCAGAGGTGAGGGGAAATTTTTACACTTCCTTCCCAGAACTCGGCTAATGACTATTATGAAATGAAAACTAATTTACAGAGAACGGACAAGGGGAGGGGAGAAGGCCTCTGGGCCAAATTCTGTAATCTGATCTTTCTCAGGAGGAGGCAGGAGAACAAAATGCCCCAGGAATGCCTTTTGCTCCTTCAATGCTGAAGACTAGCCAAACGTGTTTCGGTTCAGATGGTGGATGCGGCCTCTGTCTGGTTCTAGAAAGTGACGTTAATAGGAAAAGCAAATGCCCTGAGATGCTGGACTCGTCTCTCCATCAATTGTAAAGTGCTTCCCCCATGGCGCGGAAGCAGACAGGCTGGTTCAAATTCTGCCTTGGCAACAGAATAGCTCTGGGCAGGTTTCTTCCTTCTCTAAGCCTCATTTCCATCCGCTGTGAAATTTAGGGTGAGTTGGTGCCTTCAGCAGTATTATGAAGATTAGAGGAAATAATAATCATGCGCAGGCAGCCTGGCATACAGCTGGAGGGTCAGGCCAGTCCACCTCTGCAGGGTTGATTTCTTTTTGCTTGACTGATGGCAGGTGAGCTGGTGTTTTTTTTTTTTTTTTCTGAATAATAGCCACCCCCAGTACCACAACTGACTTTTTTTTTTTCCACAAATGTATTTATTATTATTAGTTGTTGTTGTTGTTCTGTTGCTAAGTTGGGTCCAGCTCTTTGCAACCCATTGCAGCACTCCAGTCTTCCCTGTTGTCTGCTATCTCCCAGACTCATGTCCATTGAGTCAGTGATGCCATCCAATCATCTCACCCTCTGTTGTCCTCTTCTCCTCCCGCCCTCAATCTTTCTCAGCACCAGGGTCTATTCCAATGAGTCTGCTCTCTGCATTAGGTGGCCAAAATTTTGAAGCGTCAGCTTCAGCATCTCAAGAAATTCTGAATTTGTACAAAGATACCAGATGATCTAATAAATCTTCAAGTAGGATACTTCTTAATCCCAATTAAGAAATAACACATTTGATTCTTTTTGTTGCTGTTTAGATTTAAACTATGTACATTATTAAAGGGAAAAAAGTGTGAAACACTGAAAGACTTTTAAGCTTCCCATATGTCAGACACCAAGCTGAACGTAGATGAGCTCTTATTACCCTCTTAGCATTGGGGGCCGGAGAAGGCGATGGCACCCCACTCCAGTACTCTTGCCGGGAAAATCCCATGGACAGAGGAGCCTGGTAGTCTGCGGTCCGTGGGGTTGCTAAGAGTCGGACACAACTGAGCAACTTCCCTTTCACTTTTCACTTTCATGCGCTGGAGAAGGAAATGGCAACCCACTCCAGTGTTCTTGCCTGGAGAATCCCAGGGATGGGGGAGCCTGGTGGGCTATAGTCCATGGGGTCACAAAGAGTCAGACACGACTGAGTGGCTTCACTTTCTTACCTGATATGAGTACCAGATATTATTTTAAGTAATCTAGAGAGGATGCAAAGTGTATGAGAGGTTGTGTCTAGGTTATATGCAAATACTATACTACTTTATAGATGGGAATTGAGTATCTGCAGATTTTGGTATCTGAGAGGGTCCTGGAACCAACCAGTCCCTCGTAGATCCTTAGGGATGAATCTATTCAATTGTCAGGATACCTCAAAGGCGATTCCGGGGGAAATCTTCCAAAAGTCAGCCATACTCAGGGCACAGGAGTGTTTGTGTGCTTCTGTGGCTGAGCCCGTGTGAGGAAAGCTCTGAGATGTTTCTGAGAAGGCAAACTCTCATACTCCCCACCCTGGCGGCATTTGACTGTTCCTCCTGTGGTTTTGTTTTGCTTTGTTTTTGAGAAGACTTTCATTCACTTCAGGCCTGGGACGTGGATTTCTATAATCTTTCCTCGGGTCAAACCTTTCTAGGGTGGCTCAGCTATAAAGAACCCGCTTGCCAATGCATGAGGCATAAGAGATGTGGGTTCGATCCCTGGATCAAGAAGATCTCCTGGAGGGGGGCGTGGCAACCCACTCCAGTATTCTTGCCTGGGAAATTCCATGGACAGAGGAGCCTGGAGGGCTACAGCCCATGGGGTTGCAGAGTTGGACATGACTGAGCAACTAACACTTCACTTCAGGCTTGCTTGACACACAGTTGCCACAAACATTAAATTTGTAAAAACATATATCTGTAAAGTTCACTAAAGCAAAGCACAGTAAAATGAGGTATGGGAGTAAAAGAAGTTAAATTTATCAAATATATTTTTTAAGCTATGAGTTCCTTATTATATACAAAGGGCATATGGTCTCTGTTGCAACTATAATACATAACTCTGTCATTGTAGATGAAAGCACAAATAGATAGTGGTATGTAAATGAATAGACAATAAAACAAGTTATAAAGACGGGTGGCCTATTTTTCACAAATTTACTGGGTTTGCATCTAAATAGTATAAAAGTTGCTTTAGCCACTTCCTAGGTCCCATTTCAAAAACAAACTGTTCTAGCAGCCACTTCTGCCTTTCGGTGGCCAAGAAGTCACACATATTCCTTTGCAGCACACTCCTCTCACGTCCTTAAAAATGTATGGCAAAACCAATACAATATTGTAAAGTAATTAACCTCCAATTAAAACAAATAAATTTAAAAAAATTTTTTAAATAAATAAAATAAAAAAGGAGCCACCAGTCACTCTTTCATTTTCAACCATCTCTCAGTCTAGTGCCATAGAGATTCTTCCCTTATAGCTGCTGTGGAACTCTGCTTGTTAAGGTCCTAACCACCCGTGGCCTCTTAATTGCTAAATCTAATGAATGCTTTTCCATCTTTATTTCATATATGTCCTCTCTGCCTTAGAGACCACTGAGGGGATTCTTGTGCTTGGACTCTCTGCCAGTTTACCTCTCACACACTCTCTCTCAACTGACTTTCTCAGATAAGTCTAGTTAGAATCCTAGGGCCTATTATAAGCCCTGCTAAGTCGCTTCAGTCGTGTCCAACCCTGTGTGACCCCATAGATGGCAGCCCACCAGGCTCCCCCGTCTCTGGGATTCTCCAGGCAAGAACACTGGAGTGGGGTGCCATTGCCTTCTCCAATGCATAAAAGTGAAAAGTGAAAGTGAAGTCTCTCAGTCATGTCCCACTCTTAGCGATCCCATGGAGTGCAGCCCACCAGGCTCCTCTGTCCATGGGATTTTCCAGGCAAGTGTACTGGAGTGGGGTGCCATTGCCTTCATTATAGGCCCTACTGTGTCCTACATATAACAAGGTCTGACTATATAGCACGGGGGACTGTATTCAATATCCTGTGATAAACCATATGGGAAAGGACACATTGAAGAGAATGTCTGTGTGTGTATAACTGAGTCACTTTGCTGTACAGCAGAGATTGGCACAATATTGTAGATCAGCTACACTTCAATAAAAAAGAAAAAAAAAGGAATTCTTTGAATCATGAGGATCCGCTCTGTTCCTCTGTATTTGTACCTCTGCCACTGGTCTTCTGATTTCCTCATCTTTGCTTTCCTGTTTCCATCTCTTAAAAAAATTTTTTTTTTTTGCTTCATATTGTGTGAGAGTTAAATTAGAAGACTCCCAAGTTTCTTTCCAACTCTAAAATTCAGTGTGCTTCTAAATTCTAGAGAACAAATTTTATTTTTAAAAATAATTCTAATTGAGGTATTAGACACTCAATTAGATAATTGAGCTATTCAAGTAACTCCAGATGAGTTCTTTGTAAACCCCAATACATAATACACTAGAATAAAAAGAAAATTTTCTGTAAAATCCCTTAAGACTATAGGTCCTGAACTATGTTTCCTATCTATTTGGAGTCTCTAAAATTATTTAAATGTATTTGTTTTTCTATTCTCCGAACTTGTAAAAAAAATTAACATTTAGAGTATGGGGGGTATTGTGGCTTTTTGCTTTTGACTAAAATTGTATCAACTCAGTGTAATAAAATAACATATCTGTTCAGGAAAAAATGGGGTACTTAGAGCAATTATTTCCACAAATACATTCTTCTGAACTTCTCCTTAGTTTTCCATTTATCCTATAAGATTACTATTATTTTAATAATTTCCAGGGCCTTCTTTAGAAGCTCCCAGTGTTTCTTTCCCCACTCCAGTCCTCTTGCCTGGAAAATCCCATGGATGGGGGAGCCTGGTGGGCTGCAGTCCATGGGGTCGCTGAGGGTCGGACACGACTGAGCGACTTCAGTTTCACTTTTCACTTTCTTGTATTGGAGAAGGAAAGGGCAGCCCACTCCAGTGTTCTTGCCTGGAGAATCCTGGGGACGGGGGAGCCTGGTGGGCTGCCGTCTATGGGGTCACACAGAGTCGGACACGACTGAGGTGACTTAGCAGCAGCAGCAGCAGTGTTTCTTTACCTGGCATCTTGTTGCTATTTCATGGTTGCAACTTTTCTTATTTGAAAGCAGAAAGGTAAGAGGATTTTTTTTTCCTCCTTGCATCATCTCTTTTTTTTCTGGACCATGTTTATTTATTTTATTTTGGTCTCTGTATTTCATATTATAAAGTATCATTAGCTATTTGGTAATCCTTGATTTCCAGCTCTTATTTTCGGAATCATTCTTGCAAAGCTCCTTGGAAGCTCTGAGTGTGTGGCTCACAGACCTGGAGGGATCTGGCTGGGCCAGGTCATGAGAAAACCTCTCTTGTCAGTTTCTGTAGATCTCTTCTCTTGGCAATCAAAAAAAAGAAGAAGAAGAATCTGCCTGCAATGCAGAAGAAGTGAGTTCAATCCCTGGGTCAGGAAGATCCCCTGGAGGAGGGTATGGCTACCTATTCAGGTATACTTGCCTGGAGAATTCCATGGACAGAGAAGCCTGGTAGACTACAGCCCATGGCATTGCAAAGAGTCAGACACGACTAAGAGACTAACACTTGCACACTTTTTCACACTCCTCTCGGCAGGGTCTGATTCCCCAGAAAAGACCACTAGTCTCCTACTTAGTGGTGAAGAGCTGCTTGCCAGCATTCTTGGAGCTGAACTGAATGGTAGTATAAGGCTGTCAGTATCCAGGACTCACGCATGTGTTGGCGTCCCCTGCTTTTGATACACTGACTCCTGCCCTAACTTGCCAGGTGCCCCCCGGGACAGACAGCTGCTGTTGTTTCCTCTCAAAAGACAATTCTCCAGTCTTGGACTAGAGCAAGGGAAAGACTGTCAACAATCTAATCTGGGCTGGTGAGAGCAGCTGACTGCTTCTTGAAATCAGTTGTCAACCAGTCCTCATTCATTTAGCTCCTTCCCTTCACACTGGCTTCTGGTGTGTCTGGCTTCCCCAGTTACTGAAGATTCTGATATACCTTGGGTTTGCGGCTGGCTTTCCCTCCTCATTTGGGATTCAGTTTTCTGAAGCACCTAAGGTAATTTTACTCATTGTCCATCTGATTTGCACTGGAATTTTGTTTTTGTTTCCTTCTCTCCTATCTTCCATATCTCTGGATGGTTTGCTTTTAAAATACCTTTAGAGTTAGTTTAGTGAGATTTCAGGAGGGAGTTGAAGCAGCCATAGGTGACCAATATGTCATCCAACTCCATCCTCTCTGAGTTTTTAATTCACCTGAATTAGTAGTACACATAACATCAGCAGAACCATTTTTTGAGAGTCATCATATCCTGAAGATAGCTTTATTTAGTTCTCAGACTTGATAATATGCCTGGGAGTAGCATTTTTATTGTTGTTGAAAAATTATTTTTCCTCATTATTTTAAGGAAAATCCCCACTGTCTTCTTGAAACAAATGATGCCAGTGATAAATCTCGTTTCTGTCTTCTCATTCCTTTGTAGGTTATCTTCTCAAAATCTCTGTGAGCTATTTGGACTTTTTTCATCCCTTAATCTTCTGAAATTTCTCTACTCTATCCTCAATTTGTTGTTAAATATATACTAACAGATCTCAATCTGTCCCCCACAGCTCCTAACTTTTCCTGCATTGATAGTTTGTTTTTTCACCTATGTGTTCCGTATCACTAGCTGGCCCCACTGTGTTCACACTGTTCATCTCCTTAATGTGTTGGCCTTGCCTCTTCGTTCAGGTACTTCTACTGGTGCTTAAATACCTCATACCATGAATCCTGTCTTATGCTGATGTATTAAAAAAAAAAAAAAAAACCCTCCATCTATCGATTTCCATAGAAATGTCTCCCTTCTGGTGTTGCTTTTCTTCAGATGTTAGTGTCTCACTGTGGATTGACTTTTTTCCTCTATCTTAAAATACAGGTCTTCCCTAACAACGAGAAGGTATTGCTACTGGTAGATTCTGAGGTGGCTTCCCAGGTTGCTCAGTGGTTAAGAACCTGCCTGCCAGTGCAGGAGATGCAGGACATGCAGTTTCGATCCCTGAGTTGGGAAGATCCTGCGGAAAAGGAAATGGCAACCCAGGTATTCTTGCCTGGAGAGTCTCATGGACAGTCCATGGGATTGCAAAGAGTCTGACACGACTTAGTGTCTAAGCAACAAGATTCTCAGGTGGCTGCTCAGTGGTGAGATGATTCTCTTGCTTTCTTTTGTGTCCTCAGATACAGGCCCTGTTTCTCTCTAGTCCTGCCTCCAGTTATAGCTGGCCCCTAAGTATGTGGGCAGGAGGAGCATGGAGGGAGAGGTCAAATTCTGTATTTATTTTGGATTTTTAAATTAACTAAAATAGTCCCCCAGAGCTGAGAACTCTGGTCAATATTAGGTACCCGCCCAACTCAGAAAAATAATAGATTGCATGTATATGTATAACTGAATCACTCTGTTGTACGCATGAAACTAACACAAGATTGGTGATCAACTATATTCCAACATAAAATAAAACATTAAAAATATTTTCCATAATTTCTATGGATTTGTGCAGAAATATAGCCTGCAGTTTGCTTCATGCCACATCTTTCAGCCATGTCAATATCTTTATTCAAAGACATCTTTCACAGTCACTCTTCTGTCCACTTTAATTTGGCCCCCATCTCATTACACCACCCAAACTGCCCTTGCTAAGGTGACTGATATCCTCTTTATGGAAAAATCCAGTGGAAGTTTTTACCCCTCATCTCTTTAGACTCTTTAGTAGCCTTAACTTAATTCGCAGAAGCCTCACTCTTTTCCCTTAGCTTTGGGACATCCTGGGGTCATCATTTTCCTCCTTTCTCTCTGGTTGCTTCTTCTCAGGCTCTCCTGCCAGTGCCTCTGTTCCTGGGAGATTGTGAGTGCTGGACATCTTCCGGACTCAGTCCCGAGACTTCTTTCTTCTTTCTTGATGACTTCATCTTTTGAAATAACCTTAAATCCCATCTAGTATCTGACATGATGGCTCCAAAGGAATAAGAAACTACATATAAATGTGTGTATATATATATTCATGTATGCATATACAAAACTACATATAAATATATATTTGTGTATATATATGTGTGTGTATATATGTATATATGTGTATATGTGCATATGTATATATGTGTGTGTGTATATATATGTATACTTGCATATATGTATGTGTATATACACATATATATATATATATATATTCTAAGACCCATCTGCAAAATCCACAGATGCTCAAGTCTCAAATAAAATAGTGGAATATTCACATATAACCTAAGTACATTCTCTCCTACTCTTTAAATCATCTCTAGATTACTTACAATACCCAATACAATGTAAATGCTATGTAAATAGTTGTAAATACAATGTAAATGCTATGTACATAGCTGTCTGCACATGACAAATCCAAGTTTCATTTTTTGGGACTTTCTGAAAAATGTTTTTTTCCAAATATTTTTGATCCACAGTTGGTTGAATCTGCAGATGCAGACCCTATGGATATGGAGGGGTGTGTGTTTGTGTGTAAGCATGTGCATAAAACATCTTGGGTCTTCCTTCTGTCGTTCAACAGTTCAACTTAAATATTCAAATGTCAGTGACGTGCACCTTTCCCAAATTCTTAATACAAGTACCTTGGTACAGTTCTTCAAGCTTGTTGTCACAGGCTGGTTCCTAGAGACAGACCTGATAGCTTCTCGACTTTTTGGCTAAGATCAAGCGTAGAAACAGACCTGAGATGGAGGTTAGCAATTAGTGCACAGGTCACAGAGGGAACTCTTATGGGCTCAACACCTTGGAGCTGAGTGGAAGGAAGCAGGGCTGGGCAGAAGGAGATGCTGGGCCACAGTGCAGTTCCAGAGAAGGCTTTGGGGATCCCCAAGGGAGCTGTACCTGGGATCCCCTTCAGTCTTGTCCCAGGACAGGGCGAGGAAGCTGAGGTCCCTAATGGGCAACACATTATGGTAAGGAAAGATATTGGATTTTGAGCAACAGAGTTTGGTATCAATTCCTTCCTTTTCATTTGTCAACAATGTGGTTTGACAAGTAAGTTAACATCCCTGGACTCTTGTAACCTAATCTGTACCAGTCTTGGTTGGATGACATCATCCCTGAAGTCTGTAAAATGAGATGATGGAATTTTTTGTTAAGCGAATGTCTGAGTGTCCTCTGAGTGTCCCACTCTGAATTCAACTTTAAATCTCAGATTCCTGCCTAATAATTTTTTAAAGTTTTTTTTTTTTTTTAATGTGGAAAATTTTTTTAAGTCTTTATTGAATTTGTTACAATATTGCTTCTGGTTTATGTGGGTTTTTCGGCTGCAAGGCATGTGGGCCCTTAGTTTCCCAACCAGGAGTCAAACTCACACCTCCTGCATTGGAAGGAGAAGTCTTAACCACTGGGCCACCAGGGAAGTCCCCTGCCTAATACTTAGTCTCTGCCTAAAAGCCTGGAGAACTTTTCTTCCCACCCAATCAGTGTGCCCCAGCCCAAGGCTGCACACACTTCTGAATCCCAGGCAGGTCCTTTACCCGTGGAGATGGCCCTAGACCTGTCCTGTGATGGCCTGAACCGCCTCAAGTACCAAGAAGAATAGGCAGAAAGTCTGTAGACTTCACTGCCACCAGGAACTCTCTGTATGACTCTGAAATTTACAGGCAATTGAAGAGTCTCTTGCTCAAAGAAATCTTATGCCTGTTGGATCCCTACAGCATCAGTGTGGAGACTTACCTGCACTGGGGACTCAGCAGGATCAGATTCCCTCCCATGATGAATGGAAGATGGGAAATAAACCCATGTTACCAAAATGTTTACTGTTACTTTTCTTATTCCAAGAATTTCATTAAGATAAATAAACACATATCCCCAACTCAACGTGCAACTTTTTTTGCCACTATATTATAATGTGTATGATACATGAATCATCTTTTCCTTAAATGATAATTTCTGCTTTATCTTACAGATGGGAAAATAGAGGCACAAAAATCTGTGCCTCATGTCTCAATGTTTGTTATGATGGAAATGATCTCAACAAATTGAAATGTATGGTGGAAAGGGTATACATCCCTTTCCTTAGAATTTTTCTCTTTCTTGGGAAAAACAATCCTTAAATAACTTTAGTCCAGCAGATTGCAAAACATGTTTTTGGCTGCATATTCTGAGTCTCGCATCAGACCACAATTTCTGGTGGTGAGAAAAGTTATGGGGAAGTAAAATTCTGCCTCTGATTCATTTGCTGTTACTGGAGCAATATATCCTGGGGTCCTCCAATTGCCCACAAGAGCCTTGCCTGTGTTTTAGAGGGTCTGTGTATAATGAAGGGACCATCTGCCACATGTCTGTGCCTGAGGCTAGGGTTCCAGTGTTGCTCCCCATTATCTGTAAAGTATCTCTATATTGGCTCTGTATCTGTTTCTATCAAGGGTGTGGTGCTGACGTATGGATTCAGGACAGTTTGTCCCTGGAGAGATAAGCATCTGATTATGAGACATGGGATATGAGATTATAAGAACATGGCCATAGTCATTTAACCTTTAAGAACAGAGTATAGAAAACCAGTAGCTCTGAATCTGAGACCTTATTCTATCTATCTATTTATCTATCTATCTATCATCATCTATCAAACATACAAATGCACACACAACCATAGTCGGGGCACAATCAGGATTGACATCCACAAAAGGAACATAAGAAAGAATGTAGATGCCATCGTCTCTAGCTTGTGGTGGGTGATATTATTAAAGTGATGCACTAGAGAAGGGATCATAAACCCCACGTTAATAACAGTGCCCAGAAAAGACACAATTATTAAATGGGAGTGTTTGGGAGAAAGAGCTGGAAAGATCATCCTTCTATAAGAAAAAGAAAGGCTCCTATAACCCTGATCAGGAGAGAGTGGCAGTATTCGCTTTCAGTAATGTCCTCTGAGATCATGAATAAAAGGTCTGAGAGAAGTAGCAATTACAAAAACAGGAGTGTGTGCTCCATGGAAGGTATCGCATGCGTTAGAGTTGTTTAATAACATCTTTACTGTGTCTCTCCAGTACACAAAGTCTGGAATTCCCAAATTAGCCATTGAGATTTCAAAGAGTTTTCCCAGGCACCTTTATTTCCCTTTATTAGTATGCTAGCTAGATGACTCTTCCGTGCTATCCATTTTGTAGAAAGAAAATGCTTCTGTATGTATTATATGAGTAAGAGACCAATGTGCTACACGAGGTGAAATTACCCAAGGCAGGCTCCTGCCCTGAGCACACTCACCCTTCTTAGGCTCTTGATTTGATGGATCCCTAATAGCACAGTCTACTTAGGGAATACTCCAGTGGATTGTGGGAAAGAGACACCCAGAGAACAGGCCCTTCCTCTGCCTCCGTGCCCCCCACCCCGCCCCGCCCCCCGCCTCTACCACCGTGTTGGGAATCAGGAAACTTCCTTTCAGTTACATTTAACACCTATTGCTTCAACAACCCTTAGCTGGCTGTGATTAAACATTGATGCTGTTCGTTCAGTTTGGGTTCCTGTTTTACTTTTTCACCTTTGTTACTGCTTGTGTTGCTTCTGGAGAATGGGTGCTCCTTACATTCTCCAAAGAAATGTACATAAGTGCAGTCAGACCTTAATGTTTTGCTCTTTTAAAGAATATGAGACCTCTTTTAGGTCTTCCCTTTGGCTTAGTCAGTAAAGAGTCTGCCTGTAACGCGGGAGACTGGGATTCAATCCCTGGGTTGGGACGATTCCCTGGAGAAGGAAATGGCAACCCACTGCAGTATTCTTGCCTGGAGAATTCCATGGACAGAGGAGCCTGGAGGGCTCACAAAGAGCCATGAGGTCACAAAGAGTCAGATACAACTACGTGACTAACACTTTCATTTTTAAGATCTGCTTATGGGGTTTCCCAGGTGGTTCAGTGGTAGAATCCATCTGCCAATGCTAGAGCTGCAGGAGACACAGGTTTAGTCCCTGAATCGGGAAGATCCCCTGGAGGAGGAGATGGCAGCCCACTCCAGTAATATGGCCTGGAAAATTCCTCCAAGCTCACACACCTTATAACTGCCACCACCTGTCAGCATCTTCATTCTCTACCACGCTAACCAAGATCTATATTTAAAAGTGACCTTCTTAGCAGAGTCTCATATTCTATACATTTTTATGTCTTGTGTTTGTATGCCAGCACAGTGCCTGGCACAGAGCAGACATCAGTAACACTTTAATTAATTCCATTGATGAAAATTATCCAGCATCTCTCATCTGTCATTATTCATTTAGAGATTCCACCATCACATAAATCATGACCAGTCTAATAATACTTCCATTGTTTTGTAGATAAGAGACTTTTCTAAATTTCATATAGATGGTTAATGATGGTGCTGGGCCTGAAACCAAGGATTCCTTCAGCTGCAGAGCCATATAACTGAGGTCGAAGGTGTTTATTTATTTACCAATTCAAATAAGGTATGTATTTATTTTCCTGATTGGATGTACTCTGTAAAGGAGCATGCCTGAATATGCATTTGTCTAAAGAAGGAAAGGGAAAAAAAGAGAAACTCTTAAAGCTGGCTTATACATTTGAAGTGTAGATTGAAACTAATTTATAGGGAAAAGGGTGTCTCCAAATAATTTACAACACTGTCTGTTCCTAGTGAGTGTAAACAATCCAGAGCGGTAATGAATTCTTGGTGGTTACTGAAGTCAGCCTCCAGTGGAGAAGCAAAATGATTTGCTTTAGTGGATTCCTGATGTGTTGCCTGGATGCCCAGAATTGAGGTCCAGTAGCCAGAGCAGTGCAGGGGGTGGAGAACTAAATCTTAGCTTTCCACGGTCCATAAATGTCTGGTGCAAAGACAGGGTAGAACAATTTGCTGCCCCGGTGAGATGGTCTGAAATGAAGGTTTGAGTGGGTTGTGCCTGGACCATGCAAAATGAGACTAGGTTATTAGAAATCAGCCACTACCTCCCTTGTAGATGTCAGGGAAATTGGAGGAGGGAGAGACCCCCTTCCCCCACCATATCTGACAGATGTCTCTGCCAAGCCAGGTTGCTTGTCTAGAGGTACTTGGACATATGCAAGGGGATACTTGTTGCTTTTGTTGTTCAGGCTCTGAGTCGTGCCTGACACTTGCAACCCCACAGACGGTAGCTCACCAGGATCCTCTGTCTTTGCAACCCCATGGACTGTAGCCCACCAGGCTCCTCTGTCCATGGGATTTTCCAGGCAAGACTACTGGACTCGGTTGCCATTTCCTTCTCCAGGGGATCATCACAACCCAGGCATCGAACCTGTGTCTCTTGTATCCTCTACTTTGGTACGTGGGTTCTTTACCACTGAGCCATCTGGGAAGCCCAAGGTGGCACATAGAAGCTAGTCAATGTCTTTCCTTACTCACTCATCTTCCTGAGAAGAGAAGTAGGGTGAGACTGGGAGAAGGAACTGAAGTGATGCCTCTCAGCTCCTTCCTCTGTCTCTTTTGAGTGAATTTGGTATATTTCAATGCTAAATGTACACCATTATCACCTATTGAACTTCTCAAAAATGCTCAAATCCAGGCCCTACCCTCTGAGACGAGACGATGCTTTAGTTCATCTAGGGGTGGAGCTTTGGGCATTGATAGCTTTAGCAATTCCCTGGTTGGTTCTAATGGGCAGCCAGTCCTGAAAGCAACGAGCTAATCTGTGCTCAGGAAAATGTCTGCTCTGCTCTGCTGTGTAATGTGAAGCTTGCACATGTGAAGGGCTGTTATAAACTGACATCTCCCCCCTCAAAATTCATCTGTACTTAATTCCCAGAGCCTGAGAGAGTGGCTGTATTTGGAGGGAAGGGCTTAAAGGGGTGATTAAGTTAAAATGAGGCCTTTTTGGTGGGTCTTAACTTCCTTGGTGGCTCAGACGGTAAAGCATCTACCTGCAATGCGGGAGACCTAAGTTCAGTCCCTGGGTCAGGAAGATCCCCTGGAGAAGGAAAAGACAACCCACTCTAGTACTCTTGCCTGGAAAGTCCCATGGATGGAGGAGCCTGGTAGGCTACAGTCCATGGGGTTGCAAAGAGTTGGACACGACTGAGCGACTTCACTTCACTTAATCCAATATAACTAGTGTCCTTGTAAGAAGAGGAGATTAAGACACAGACACACACAGAGGAAAGACCACAAGAGGACACAGAGAGAAGGCGGCCGTCTGCAAGCCAAGGAGAGAGGCCTCAGAAGAAACCAAACCTTCTAACGCCACTAATGGACTTCTAGCTTCCAGACTTGTAAGAAAATAAATGTTAGTTATTTAAGCCATACAGACAGTGGTATTTTGTTACATCAGCCCCAGCAAACTAATTCAAGGGTTATCTGTGATGTCTTGAGGCAACAGAAGTGAAAGCATCATTTCAGAGAAGGTTTTGGCAAATGTGGTTGTAATGACACATTTAAGGAGGAAGAAGGTCCTTATGTATGTTTACACTTTACTATCTGAGCCACCAGGGAAGTCCATTGTATTTACTAAAAGGTCCTCAAATATGTTTTCTCTGTCTCTCTGACTAACAAATGCTATCTCATAGAAATGTGAGAAAGTGATCAGCTTAGAGCCCAGGACTAGGTCTTTGCCTTCTTTGGCCCAACTCCTTCAGTTGCTATTAGTTATTTCTGCACTTGAAGCTACGTCCCATCATGCCTTACACACCCTTGAGGGCCAGAGAAGCAAACCCTAAGACAGTTTAGAAATACACTCAGCCTTTGTGCCAAGAGCATTTTGTCTTCACATTTCAGATGTGTAAGAAAAGTGGAAGTAGCTTCGGCATGCTTGTATTCCACTTATTCTAAAATATTAAAAATGTTTACATGTAGCTATCTATGAAATATATGCATAAAAGAACAATGTCAGACACAGATGTGGAGAATGGACTTGCGCCCACAATAGAGGAAGGAAAATGAAGTTGCTCAGTCGTGTCTGACTCTGAGACCCCATGGACTGTAGCTTACCAGGCTCCTCTGTCCATGGGATTTTCCAGGCAAGAGTACTGGAGTGGGTTGTCATTTCCTTCTCCAGGAGATCTTACTGACCCAGGGATTGAACCCGGGTCTCCCGCATTGTAGGCAGACATTTTACTGTCTGAGCCACCAGGGAAGTCCACTGGCAGAGGAAGGAAATGGTGGGACAGACAAGGCAGAGCAGCCTTGTCATATATACCCTGGGCGAGTGTGCTCAGTGGTGTCCAGCTCTTTGTGGCCCCATGGACTGTCGCTTCCCAGGCTCCTCTGTCCATGGGATTTCCCAAGAGAGAATACTGGAGCAACTGCCATTTCCTACTCCAGGGGATCTCCCTGATCCAGGGATCCAACCCATGTCTCTTGTGTCTCCTGCATCAGCAGGCAGATTCTTTACCACTGTGCCACCCAGAAAGCCCTAGAATTGCATCGAAAATACCAACTTGGTGAGAGATTCTTTCTGCCACTCAACCCCCACAGAAAACTAAGACTGCGCTGTCTGTGCTGGGAAAGGATCGTAAACAGTGTGCCAGCTCCTTGCAGCAGCGCCAGCCCCTGATTCCGTAAGTGGCTGCGGATGTTTTAACCAGGCGGCAAAGCACAAGTGAGTAATCTGCTCTGCAGCTGCCACGTTAATGGGTCGACCGCGTTATCACACATTTGCCTGCAAGGAACAGCAGCGCCTAAATGAATTGCTATGATTTTTAATACAGATAGAAGGGCCAACCGCCACGAAGCCAAGTTGGCAACAGACAGACCATACATGATGATGGGGCTGGTGTTTATCTCGATCCCCCCAGCTCCTGGAGACCCGCAGACTGGTGCGGAAGATAAATGAGCAAGAAGGGAGCTTGGAAGGGAGGTTATAGACTTTTCTTAGGCACTCAGATGAGAGAAAAGGGTTCCAGTGGTCACTGACTCTGCCCCAGGATGAGGCAATGATCTGTAAGTGATGGTCAGTGAGTGCGGATGGATTGGATCACTTGGTGGAGAAATGAAAAGGGATTTGGAATCAGAACTAAGGATTTGCTGCTGGTCATTACTGGTGACTTAAGACCTTGCATTTGGCTCTTTTCCCATTGTTGGAGATGATCATCATATTTCATTAACTTCCAGAGAAAGACTATTTATACTGAGACATTAATGTTCGTTGTCAAAGCCCAGCAAGGATCAATGTCAGGTTTGCTCAAAGCCATCACCTGCATACACGGGCATTTCTGTAGCTGTTGGAGGGTGCTGTGGGGTGCTGGGGTGCACATACAGAGCCAAGATTTTTTTTTTTTGATATCATCTTTTGGAGCTAAGATTCATCCTAAGGAAAGGTTGAATTGGAGGACATTTTTTCACTCCCTCATGTTATCCCATCCTCACATACATACACAATCTGTCACTCTTTTTAAGACAAAATTAGAAGACAGTAAACAATTGTCTAGGGAAGCCCTAAAGACAAAAATAAGTCACAGATGGTAGGATGTTGAGAAGTATGTATAAGAGGAGTGAAGGCTAAGCTATCTATATTTCCTTGGTGATGGGAATTAGATGTGACATCTTGAATTGTAAATATCAAGAGGAGGGGTGGGCATCATTATCTTACTAATTAGAAACTTTCACCCTTTTCCTTGGGTCCTTGAAGAGAGGAGAGTTAGGATCACTGTTACATTCTCTGAGAATGCACTGAACTTCTCCTTCACATTAATTAACAAAATTAACTTTTAAAATATTCATATGGCCAGATATTCCATTTGAAATATTAACCAATTTTGTTTTTCCTTCCAAGAAGTTCTCTTCTTTTCTCTCTTTTCCCAGATTCAAGCATTCCGTCAAGAGAGCTTGTGGAAGAGCAGGAACAAAGGAATCTTCCTGACTTTGGTTTTCAAAAGACTACGCCCTTCAGAGAATGAATGGTTAAAAGAGAGAAAAATAGTGTTTAAGTGTATTGATAAGCATATTATTAAAAATGTGGACCATGCAGTCTTAAGTGGGTCATAAAGAAATAACCTAATGTGGATAAAAAGTCATGCCAGACCTCTTTTGTGGACCTATGGCCTGTAGCCCACCAGGCTTTTCTATCCATGGGATTTTCCAGGCAAGAAAACTGGAGTGGGTTGCCATTTCCTGCTCCAGGGTATCTTCCTGACCATGGGATCAAACTTGCATCTCCTGCATTGGCAGGCAGATTCTTTACCAGTGAGCCACCAGGGAGGCCCGCAGAGAATTTTTAGGGCAATGAAAGTACTCTGTATGATACTATAAAGGTGGATACGTGTCACTATACATTTGTCTGACTCACAGGTATGAAAACCAGAGTGAGCTGTAATGTAAGCCATGGAGTTAGAGGGTAATGATCTGTCCGTGTTGGTTCATCAGTTGTAACAAATGTGTCACACTGGGGTGGGGGGTATGTTGATAATAAGGGGGATGTATGTGTGGAGAAAGGAGGCATATAAGAAATCTTCATACATTTTTCTTAATTTTCCTGTGAACCTAAAACTGCTCTAAAAAAAAAAAGTCATAAAATATCAAATGTTTCCTTCCATGATTTATTATAAGCATCTTTGTCACTTATATGCACATCTCAGAGCATGCTTGTATGTAAATGCATAGATCACACACAAAAGACATGTGGATTGACTTGTTCTGTATCTGCCCTTGAGTATGGGATTGGTTACATAACACAAAACTAAAATTATCTGGAAAAGATTATGATATCAAGATTCCCTTAGGAACACAGGCTCATATCTTATTACCCTCAGCATTTAAATGATCTTCCAATTGTCTAGTTTGAAGATTTGATGCTAATATTGAAATATATATCCTTTTGACTTGCTCTGCATGGGGACAGAGAGGAATGATCACAAAACCTCCTCATACGACTCAAGCATTACTCCTTTATAGACTTGAATTCTGCCATGAAACGTGGATTCAGAATGCAGAGCATATCCAAACTCAGTTGAAGAATTCTCCTCTACGCAGTGTTCCTACCATGGGTGCCTCTAATGCTGTAGATATACTTCCCAGCCAATTCTTTCTCCTCTTAGAACCTGTGATAAATACACTTGGTCACTCACATTTTACAAACAAACAAAACCTGAGCTAAGTAATCTTTCCCCTCCTCAGAAGGAAGTGCATCACCAGAGTTATTAATGATCTGTAGAGAACAGAGCGGAGACAAAGCTCTGTATTTTGACCAATGCATTTTGAGAAAATCCCCGAGTTTTTGTTTGTCTGTTTGCTTTTTAAGGGTATGTAGAGGACTGTCACTGAAAGGAATAAGCCCTGGCAGGAGAAATAGATGAATATTTCAACCCGGTGTTATTTTGCTTTCGGCCCAGAAAGGCAAAACACATTTTTGCTAATAGATTTTTTTTTCCTCCTGTCACATGTACTGCAGGTTATAGAACGCAAATTATGGTAAATCTCCTGCTCTTTGCATTAGACACAAATAAACAAAAAATGCCAACCGAACAAAAGAATATGATTTATAATTCTCTACAATTGCATCTCTTTCCGGGAAATATATAATCATACTGCCTCTCTTATTTTACAGCTTAGGAGAAATGGGAAAAATCACAGTTTTTTTTTTTTTTTACTTTTGCTGATAAAAAATAATAAGTAGAATAATAAAATTCATCTATTTTCCTGAGTGCATTGTGGAGAAAGAGCAAAATTCTGTGGCTGTTTATTAATCAGTTGGATTTGTAAATGCAGAGTATTTGACTTGAGTTCAATCTGCTCCAAAACAAATAGCCCCACAGCATGTTATGCATGAAACCATTTTTCTCAGATTAAAATCTTTCGAGTGGAGCCTTCCAGGCTGTGATCATGCAGGGTGCTGAAGGGTTACGGGTACTGCCATTCTGATGGAAAAGACATTTCCCTCCAATGCCATCCTCCGGGGCTGCCTCAGGCTCATCGGATATCCACAGTGCCTCTCTGTGCCTCCATTCTGAACTCTAGAAGAGAGCATTCCCTGATGGCTTGGTTGGTAAAGAATCTGCTTGCAATTCAGGAGAACACAGGAGATGCAAGTTCAATCCCTGGATTAGAAAGATCCCCAGAGAAGGAAATGGAACCCACTATAGTATTCTTGCCTGGAAGATTCCATTGATAGAGGAGTCTGGGGGGCTACAGTCCATGGGGTCACTAAAGAGTCAGATGCAACTGAGCACACACACACACACACACACACACACACACAATTGTGGTTTCAGTTGCCAACTTGTCTGTAAAAACGTAGTAGGGGGTTAGTTGAAAACAGGATCGAATTTTCCATTTCATATTTTGTCAGATATCCATTTCTGCCTGATTTTATCCAAGGACTTGATATGTTGCCTACTTTATAGTGTATTCAGTAGATCCAAATGGAGGACAGGCAGACCACCTGCCACACAGTCAGGGGAGAAAAGAGAAGTCTTACCTTGGTGTGAAGATTGAGGTGTTGATCATCATGTTGGATTAGACATCAGTGAATGTGAGCCCCCTGGTTTCTGTAGGTGCCCAGGGATGGTCTGTTGTGAATGCATCTTCCTCTGGGACCATGGCACCCCCTGGCAGCCCCGACTCTGACAAGTGTATACTGCCAGCTTCAGAGGGCAGGATTTGGAGGAGACCCCTGGATTAGGATCCCAGATCCCCTGCTACCCACCTATGCAGCCTCAATCTTATCTCTCCTCTCTGCATCTCAGTGTTCTCATCAGTAAAATGGGAAAGGGTTATGTTCCCTACCTCTAGGCAGTTTTATGGGGATTGATGCTTTTGAGCTGTGGTGTTGGAAAGGACTCTTGAGAGTCCCTTGGACAGCAAAGGGATAAAAGTCAATCCTAAGGGAAATTAATCCTGAACTTTCACTAGAAAAACTAATGCTGAAGCACCAATATTTTGACCACCTGATGTGAAGAGCTGACTCATTAGAAAAGACCCTGACACTGGGAAAGATTGAAGGCAGGAGGAGAAGGGGATAACAGGGGATGAGGTGGTTGGATGGTATCACTGACTCAATGGACATGAGTTTGAGTAAACTCTGGGAGTTGGTGAAGGAAAGGGAACCCAGGTGTGCTGTAGTCCATGCGGTTGCAGAGTCAGACATGACTGAGTGACTGAACAACAACAAAATGTGAAAAGCTGAGAACAATACTCATCAAAGAGGAAAGAGCAGATAAATATTATCTATTATTATTACTTTTCCTGACAGAGTTTGCCAGAAACATTTTTTTCAATATGTTAGGATACTTTTAATACAATAAGAAGGCATGTTCATTCCAGGAGAAAAATAGAAAATTTAGAAAAGCAAATATAAAAATCAATCTTAATCCATCATGTAGAAACAGCCTCTGCTAACATTTTGATGGATACTCTCCCAGGTTTTCAGAACTCTTGGTTGCAGGTGACAGAAACTCAAACCCCAGGTTAGGGCTCAATTGTGTCTGCTCTGCCCGCCCCCACCCTCTGACTGATGTCCCTTAAAGAAGAGATCAGGACCCAGACAAGCACAGCAGGAAGCCAGGGAGGAAACCTAAGGAGAAACTAACCCTGTCAACACCTAGATCTCAGATTTCCAGGCCACAGGCCTGCTTATAAGCATCCTGGAATTCTAACCTCAATAATAACCTAGGGAGGATTAGGCCGAGATTCTGATGAATTAACATCACGATGCTGGGTAACTTGGTTTTAGGGGCCAGCCTGGGAGAGACCATGCATACGAGGTGCCCACAGTGGGCAGACAGTGGAAAGACTGTAGCAGTGGCAGAGCTCCTGCCCCCTGGCCCCAGCACTCAGTAGGGCTCCTGCACCCTGGCCCCAGACTCAGTTCATCTCCACCCTCAAATCTTTGACTAGATCACATAGATGAATTCCAGTTTCCCTTTCTGTTATTTCAGTTTGTTCTACATTTATGCGCTCAGCCGCTGCTCCAGAATACAATCTCCTTGAGGATGGAGACCCCAGGGACCATGGCTGTTTACAGCAGGCCCCCAGGTCACTGTACATGCAATTCTCCCACTCACTGTATTTGCTGGCTCAGCACGTTTCCCCCACATACCTGAAGCTTCAGAAGCGAGCCAAGGGCTAGAGATTCAATTCTCCTTTCATCCCTAAAGGTGCTGCTTTCATTTGAGGCTGGGGCCCATTTCTATGGGAACCTGACACTCTCCCTGCCCGTAAATCAAGGATGTCAATCTTCCCTCCTGTCAAGCTTTAACCAGAGCCAATTGCACAAGAATTCGTGTTGCTCACTTCAGTGTCCTTAGGCTATTTCCTTTCTGGTTAGTCTGGCCTTGGCTAAAAGTTTTGGAATCACATTCTAGATAACATTAAACTTCCACTCCCATTCGCATTCATGCTCACAGCCCCTCAGAGTTTGACAAATTGTTTCAGTCCCCACCAAAGCCAGCTTAGCTTGGCAAATCCATCAGACCTGCCAGCATCTGCAGAGTGAGTCTAGAGGGCCAGATATCTTGTCTCAACTGGTAGCTCCTTTATAGGCAGGATGCCCATAAATTTGTAATGCTCTAAGTCACAACCAGAGCCTAGCACATTATAGGTGATAATAGTGACCATAATTATTTTTATTATGTTTTGGGTTACCTCTCCTAGGAAACATTCTGATATGCATTTCAGATGCATCAACCTTAGCTATATTTTGCACTCCACCATGTTCCATGTGTCTCAGGCACTTATGTTTAATAGCTCCTATGTGTACTCAGTCATGTCTGATCCTCTGTGACCCCATGGATTTTATCCCACCAGGCTCCTCTGTCCATGGAATCTTCCAGGCAAAAATACTGGAGTGGGTTACGATTTCCTAATCCAGTGTGTTTAATAGCTACTGATGAATATAAATGCATTTGCTACAACAGTTCAAAACATTCATTAAGTAGTTAGGGATCCTATTATGTGAAGACACTCTACTACATGGAGAAGCAGTACCAGGCACAGGGTTCTCTCTTTTTTTTTTTTTGGTCCACACCAAACAGCATGTAGGATCTTAGTTCCCTGACCAGGGATGGGACTCGAGTCCCCTGCATTGGAACCATGCAGTCTTAACTGCTGGACCATCAGGGAAGTCCCAATGCAAGGTTCTCACCCTGGGAAGATTTATAATCCCAAAGATGGGATAAGTGTGTGAGTGATTAGGAACCAGGTGTGACTAGAATCAGGGCAATCAGTGCTATAGGTAGCTGGCTTTGTGAGCTCAGCAGGGGGTGACATCATGGTTAGTTCTAGAATCAAAAAGTCCTTTTTAAGGAGGGGACAATGGAACTAGATCTCAGAATACGGCAAGATTGTAATCTGAATTGAAAGAGGCCTTTGGGTGAAGGAACATCTTTGATAAATGACCAATAGTGGAGATTTTCCTTTTTAAGAGAGAGAAGAGCAAGCTGGGGTGAGTTGAGTGTGTTGAGGAGAAAAAAAAAAAAAGAAGAGCCCTGGCCTGAGAGTTAGAAAACAGTTCTCAGCCTCTAGTCTATATGTCTATATGTCCTCAATAAGTTACTGAAAAGCCCAAGGCCAGCCTCATCTATATGATAAAAAATTTGGGTTTCAGACTCTTAAAATCTACCAGTCCTTTTTTTCCCCCTCTTGTTACGGAGCCAGTGTCCTTGTGCCTTCTAGCTGAGAGATGTTTCTATCCAGTGGTTATCAGAACACCTTTATTTAACAATAGGATGTTCCTACCCCTCCTTCTTAAAACAGCAATATCTGTCTTGTGTTACATTCTAGGTTTGGAAGTCCACGAACTTTGTTAAGTTTGGATTTGGGAATCTCGTACAAAATTATACTCTCCAAGAAGACCTTTATCTCAGAGCAGGGGACCTTCTCACTGTTCCAGAAGCATTTCATGAACCATTCTTCTCACCTACTTACTGGTTTTCAGGCTCCTGTGATTTTCAATGACATCCACCCCACCCAGCTGCTGTGCCCCAACAAGAAATCTTCAGGCTGCACCGTCTTTATGAATCCTCGCTATTCCTCCAGACGCACATGTTTTTTCCTTCCCCGATCATGTGCAGATGCTGATTTCCATTCCAGCGCTGTGGGGACTGTCACCTTTACGTCTCATTTCAGGAGCACACGCCTCATTGCTCAATAGTCCACATGCTCCTTGGTGGGCCATGCCCCATTATTGCTGAGTGTCAGCTGTGCCTTATTCAGCTCTAGAATGCCACTCTAGAAATGCTTACTGGTAAGTTACTGAATCCTGGAAAACTGAAGATGCCTCCAGCTTTAAGTGCACGTTTGATAAGCAAGGAAGCTCCTGTACATGGCCATGTTATCCTAGAGAGTGTCTGCCTTTTTTTTCTGGGGGCAGATTGAAGTGTTTGGACCTGTGGGAGAGGAAGAAAAGAAGGAAGCAAATAGATTTCCTTAGAAAGTTCTTCCTGATGTCCTAGGGTCGCATGGCTTCCCTCTGTGAAGATACTTCTGCTTTATCCGCCCTTCTTGGGATCAAGCTATTCAGAGAATTGAAGCCCATGAAGAGAAGTGAGCAATGCCTGAATACTTTTGCAGATTTTCAGTGAATGAGAATCAACCTTGTCATTTTCATTAAATGGGTTGTTAATAAGAGAAAGTCAATAGTCTATTCCACAAAGGGGTGGAGATGTTAACTGAACACTGTATAAGTGAAAGTGAAGTTGCTCAGTCGTATCCGAATCTTAGCGACCCCATGGACTGCAGCCTACCAGGCTCCTCTGCCCATGGGATTTTCCAGGCAAGAGC
>SJYT01022529.1:4462-41799 GCA_006410635.1 Cephalophus harveyi
TCTTACAATAGAATTTATCTGTGTATTTTTCATGTACAATTTTTATTTTCCATTTTATTCCTTATGAAATTAATAAATAAAGAAATGCATACTGGTAAGATATTCAAAAATATCAATGAGTATAGAATAAAAATTAAAAATTCCCCTTCCCACTTTACCAACCCTACATATTAATTTGATTCCTCTCCCCAAAATAACCATTATCCTTGCAGAATATTCTCAATTTATATTTATATACTCTCACAGATTCTATTTTTCTACTTCTAACATATCAAATAACCAAGCTATTTAAATTTTTTTCCAAGGTAAAATTAAATGAGTAAAGCAGTGACCTGAACCAAATGCTTGTGCTTCATTGTGTGGATTTAGTGACATTTATTGGCTTCTTAGAGATATTTACTTGCTTATATGTGCCTTTCTTCATTCTTAATGGTTGTAGTTGCCAAATTAGTAACCTCTCAGTAAATATTGTACTCTCATAGCTTTATTTTAGTGTTGCTTCGTTTATTTCTTCCCATATGAAATTGAGTGTTTGCCATTGTTAGTAGCATTAGATATATTTATGATTCAAATCAGTTGACCCACAGACATAGTTATGATGGATTTATGTCATCAAAGCTACTTTCAATTTTCTTTCTTGATCACTCACAATATCAGCGTATAATAACATTCAGTTATCCTTATTCTGCACATACCTGTTAGCTCATTCAAATTACTAGTCCAGATGATGAAATCATCCAATATAAGTGTTTACTAAAAGTAAAACCAAACTCCTCAACACAATTTTTCTGCTAAACCAACCTACGAATTGTGTTGAATTGATATATTTGAATAGCAAGATCTACTTATGATTAATAACTAATTACTACATAAGTAAATTAGTTTTTTAATCAAGTTTTATTTTGAGAAAGTTATAGTCTTACCCAGGCTTCCCTGGTGGTTCAGATGGGAAAGAATTCATCTGCAATGAAGGAGACCCAGGTTCCATCACTGGGTCAGGAAGAGCCCCTGAAGAAGGGAATGGCTATCCACTCTGGTGTTCTTGGGACTCCCCTGGCGGCTCAGACAGTAAAGAATTTGCCTGCAGTGCAGGTGATCTGGGTTCGTTCCCTTGGTCAGAAAAATCCCCTGTAGAAGGGGATGGATACCCACTCCAGTATTCTTGCCTGGAGGATCCCATGGACAGAGGAACCTAGTGGGCTACAGTCCATGGGGTCTCAAAGGGTCGGACACAACTGAGCAACTAACACTTTCACTTCTTCACATAGGTTTACACAAAGTTGTAAGAAGTAATAGAGATCCTCCACACCCTTTACCCAATTTCATCTTGTAAAACTTGTAGCATCTTGTAAAACTCTCACAGTATCACAACCAGGATATCCACAGTGAATATTTCCATCACTACGTAGACCCTTTCTATTCCCTTTCAGAGTAACATCCACTTCTCTTCCAACCCCACCACTTCCTCAGACCTTGGCTACCACTGATCTGTTCTCCATGTCGGTAATTTTGCCATTTCAAGGATGTGGAATCATACAGTTTGTAACCTTCTAGAACTGGCTTTTTTCATCCACTCTAATTTTCTGATGATTCATCCAAGTAGCTGAGAATATGTGTAAATAATTTGGTTTTTATATTGCTGAAAAGTAGTCCATGACATGGATGCATCGGTTTGTTGACTCACCCACTGAAGGGCATGTGTCAGTTGCAGCTTGGGGCTATTATAAATAAAGCTGGCGTGAGCACTTATGTACATAGATGAGAGAGAATGAGAGCGGACTACGACTGAAAAAGAAAGCAATTTATAAAAAGGGTGGCCTGAGAAACAAGAGGAAAATCAAGAGAGCATGATGTTGTAGAAGCCCAGGGAAGGAGATGATTTCAAGGGGACAAACGAGGCTAGAGTGTTAAGTGAGCTAAAGACTGAGACATATCCATTGATTTCAGCAGCAAGGAGGATATGGATGAGCTTGACAGCATGAAAAATCAATGCAGCGAATCAGTGGAAGCATGAATCTGCATTGGGGTGAGTTGAGGAGCAAGTGAGAAGTAATGGAGTGGCAGTAGTAGCAGTGAACAATTCTTTCCAGGGTTTTGGAAAAGGAGAAGGAAGATAAGGACTTTCTGAAAGGGAACCAGGAGAATTTTTCTTTTTAAAATTTTAACATAAGACCAATGATATGTATGCTTGCATTAGACATACATGCAAATATTCACATATGTATGAACCTATTTACAGATGCTGTAGATTTAGATACATATATAATTAAATTATTGATTACTTCTAAAGAAAAAAAATAAATAAATAAAATTTTAACATAAGATAAACAGTAACATCTTTCAGGAGGAATCTAATAACTGGGGAGAAATTGTAAGTGTTTAAAATATAATTCTCAAAAAGGTAAAATATCTTAACATAACAAATGGCAATATAAAGTCAAAGATTTTATGTAACATTAATTAATGAAGGAAGCAGTGTGATACTCTGACCTGTTCCTATAGCAGCTGAGAAGCTGAGATTGTTATAGGCAATCTAACAAAGATATGCTACGATAAGATTACTGGATTAGATACAAAACATGTTCATGTCCAACAGGCCGTAAGTCACTGAAGTTATCAGTTGTACCAGTCAGAAATTATTTGCATCTCTATTGGACAAAAATTTGCACGTTAAAATGTGTCTTCTCTAAGTCTCCAATTCTGACTTCTTATCAGTAGTAAAGATACGATGTGAATTAAGTACATTCCCCAAGACAATCTTTATCCACTTAGCTCCAACGTGATATTGAAATGTACCATCACTTTTTTGGCCTTTTTTTCAGATTTTAGATAATTTTTCTGACATGGTACGTTAGAGATACTGGATAACTGTTGAGTAAGATCTCAAAGATGATAAGAAAGTGTTCTCGTCCTGGCTGATCACTGGAATCTCCTGCAAAATATCTTAAAAGTACTTAAGTCCTAGCTCTACTCTGAGAGAATCTAATTTAATTAAAGTAGAGTGGGGCCCCAACAGCATCCAGAGATGAGAACTGTAGCAGAACATATAATAGTAGGGGCACAGTGAAAGAATTAACCCTAGAAAAGGGAGGATACCACTTGGTCTATAGAAAAGAAGCAAGGGTGAACTGGAGACGCAAAAGCATAAATTTAGAAGAAAAAGTTATGCCTGTTTCATTTACCTGGTTCTGACAATTTAGTGAGAAAGCAGATACAATTTCTTTGAATGGAATAATATTGTAATCGGGCTGAATAGATTCATCACTGTTTGTAGTTTCCTTGTTTTCATTGACAGAAACAATATTTTAAAGTAAAATTAATGGTCTCTATGGAATTTTAGTTGTTAAATTCACCCTCTTTAATTTAACTTAGGTGTTCTCCATAATAGGAATGACGCATTCTCCTTAACAAACTCCTCATTTTCTGCTGCTCTGGTTGGACTTGTACCCCTTTTTTAATTAAGATAATGCTTTGATATGCAGAACAAGAATAAAATACTGCAGGGATCACCAGGAACAGGACGAAGAAGCAATATGTGTAATTCACTTGCAAAGTTCAGCACTTGGGTAGCATCTCAGGACTCACTACCTCTGAGCACCATTGCACTGGCCTACAGTTACTTCTGCCAGACTGGGAGCTCTTAAAAGACAGGCTCTTGCCTGTTTGTCTTTTTAAAATTTCAGTCTTTGATAACATTTTTGGTATTTGATAGGTGCTTAATAATATTTGCTGAATGAATAAATAGATTTTACTTATGGTGCCCACAATTGTTCCAAAGACTACAGAAATAATTATAATTCAAACCACACAGTTTCTGAGTTAAGATTGAAAATTTCTTAATATGGCACATGCTAAAGTTCAGCAGTTTATTTATAGGACAATTTTGTTTCTGCTTCACTCCTTCATTGCTGCAAATGTTAAACATCAGTCTGTCACGCATGCAAAGTGCTCATCTAATTGGCCTATAAGAGCTCTCTCTTCCCTTTCAGCATCGTAAAAATGTTATATGGATAATCCACTTAAAGCCTCCCCTTCTGTGCTACTATATTTAAAATAGTTGTGTTGTTCATGGGGATTTATAAAATGAGTTTCTAAGAGATAAGAAATCTTAGAGTGCTTGTACACTTTCTACTTTTCCCTAAGTCTTTGAAAGGATTTATCTCAGTCACAGTGGGACTGATTTCCCTTAACACTTTTTTGACCATCTGTAGTCCAGAAATGTAGAAGCAAGAACTCTCCCAGGAAAAGCTTTAGAAAAGATGAAGTCCTTTCTGCATTTCTTCAGTGCCACTTCATGAACTTCTTCTCTCTGGGGCCGTATCTGGCTTCCTAGAGCTCCACAGTATTATTTCTAGCAGAGAGCACAGTCTCCAAGGAGGCACAGACTTTTTCTTTGCCATCTGTTCCTCCGTGGTGTTGAGTGTTTTATTCCCTAAGAACTGCACATAATGGTGTCAGGGTGTGTTATACCTTCACAAGTCAGTGTTTCTACCTTTTGCTTCTGAACAATTCGAACTTTGAATGAGAGCCTGCTGCCTCTGAAGCATTTAAGGTATTTTGTAAGCATTATTTTCAGTACTTATTCTAATCATCACTACAGCAAGTCTGAGCTATCAATGCCTTCCATTTATGGTAAAGTAAGAGTTATGGTAGTTTATGATATATCAAGTTCCCATACCTCATAAGGGATGAGTAAAGATAAAAGCTCATCTCTTCTGATAATTAGAAGATTCTTTCATAAAACATGGATAGTCAGAAGCTTCACAAGAGCATGTATCTCAGGCTGTCTTCTTAACAAAATTTCAATGAGACATAATTAGCTCATGGATATAAATATTTATACCTTATGAGGACCATATATTTTTCTGAATATTCAATTTAGTGTCTAGAAGAAAATTTGCAGCCAGAAATCAAATACACTCCCCAAGAAATCTTCTCTGAAGTGCTTCTTTGACTTTGAAAACTCAGTTTACTTAGCATTTCATTGATGACTGTTAAAACCGCATATTGAAATACTTATGGAGTAGCCATCAGGTATTGAATGCCTGCTCTATCCAATGCCATATTTCAGAGGAAGAAATGGAAGCTCATGGAGGTGAAATAATTTTCTCAAGTTCACTAAGCCAGAAAGTAATGAAGTTGAAATTTAAACCCAGGTGTGACTAGCTTTGGGCCATTTTCCACCTTGTCACCCCAACTCAACACAATCATGTGAATTGTTGTAGCTGTCAAGAACTTTGTACTCCTTGGGAAACATACATGATTCACTCAGAGCATTGTTGGGTCATCATCCACACAATTACACATTTCTTCACTTTATTCTTATGCATTTTTTAGAATGATAGCTTGAGTACAGAAATTTGCTCTTAACTCATTCATGCAGCTTTAGGGAATAGCATTAGGTTATCTCATTTTCAAAAAGTTAAGGGAAAATGAAATAATGAATGAATATAAGACTAGGAAAAGAAAACACTTTGCATGCTAACACCTAAATCTCAAAAGGCACATCAGTTTTAAAATGTGTTAAAGCAGATTAGCTTTAAAGGGTTTGGCCATTAGGGAATTTTCCATTGCAGTAATATGGCCAATCGAAACTAGTTAGAATATTTTAATAGAAGTTTTCTTTTCATTAGAATTATTTCAAGCCTGGATATAGTCTCCAACTAATAAAGATAATCATAAAATACTTCAGGGGTCCATTTAAGCAAAATGAGAGCAACTGGGGGCAAGCTGCAGGCTGTTATTCTTGACTGAGAAGAGAAAGAAGGCGGTATTTCTGCTTTTTATGGAAAATTAACTGCCTAAATGAAATGCCAGCATGAAAATAAGGGTACATAGCACTAAAATTCTGCGTCTTAGGGAATTTGTGTTCAGTTCTCCTGGAGCATGAAATGGCACGGGATCTCTTAGGCACACAGCAAGTCAGATGAGCATGGTCTCGAAGGAGGTGAGAAACAAAGAGACATAATGATATGCACTGCCACTCAAAGCTCAGATAACAACATGGTTTATTTTTGCACATGGGGAACTTCAGTGGACTTTGAAACATACTTCTTTCAATTTCACCGCATTCTTTCTGTTAAGTCAGTAGCAAATAGCAAAATAGTCATGTACATGCCCAGCTTCTAAATGAGATATGTTAAACTAAAGAAATGAGGAAAAGTGCACTCAAGACCTGAATCAGCTTTTCCCCTCCCTGAAGAATATTTCTTCTAAGAATATTAAATAATGGCACACTGAATATTTTCTTTAAAAAGTTGGGGCAAAAAATAAAATAAAGTAAAAAGTTAGGGCATAGGAGTATTCATTTTGGACCCAACCAAAAATGGGGTTAGGAACCAGGATTATAATTGTACTTAATTTCTCCCACTTAGAAAACAGGGATGACAAGATCTAACTCTTGTGTATGGGGCACAATACAAGATTCCACACCAAGAAAGTGAATATATGCTGAGTTGTTTCATACCCATTTGTGTGTTCTAGGAGAGGCGAAGAGGAGCATACTCATTCTGCAGAGAAATGACATAACAGGCATGAGAAAGGTCTGGGTTTCCCTGATGACTCAGATGGTGAAGAATCTGCCTGCAGTCCAGGAGACCTGGGTTCGATTTCTGGGTTGGGAAGAAAGTGAATATATGCTGAGTTGTTTCATACCCATTTGTGTGTTCTAGGAGAGGCGAAGAGGAGCATACTCATTCTGCAGAGAAATGACATAACAGGCATGAGAAAGGTCTGGGTTTCCCTGATGACTCAGATGGTGAAGAATCTGCCTGCAGTCCAGGAGACCTGGGTTCGATTTCTGGGTTGGGAAGATCCCCTGGAGAAGGGAATTTGTGTGTTCTAGTAGAGGTGACGGAGAAGGCGATGGCACCCTACTCCAGCACTCTTGCCTGGAAAATCCCATGGACGGAGGAGCCTGGTGGGCTGCAGAGTCGGACACAACTGAGTGGCTTCACTTTCACTTTTCACTTTCATGCATTGGAGAAGGAAATGGCAACCCACTCAGGTGTTCTTGCCTGGAGATTCCCAAGGACAGGGGAGCCTGGTGGGCTGCCGTCTATGGGGTCGCACAGAGTCAGACATGACTGAAGCAACAGCAACAGCAGCAGCAGCAGCAGCAGTAGAGGCGAGGAGGAGCAGACTCACTCTGCAGAGAAATAACGTAACAGACATGAGAAAGGTTGAAGGTCTACCCATAGTTACTAGTGACATTGTTTCCAGCCCCAGAAATTTGTTGTTGTTCAGTCACTCTGCGGCCCCATGGACTGCATGCCAGGCTGCAGAAGTATAGGTGACAGTGTTGACTAGACTGTGAGAGTGCTGAATTAGCCATCCAGGCTCACCAGCCCCTCTGGCCAGACACAGGCACCAGAGAGTACCATCTGAAAAGCACCTGACTGTGGCTGCATGGAGACCCAAGCTCCCAGTGGCTGACCTCTCCTGAATCCTGCAGCTATGTGACTGCCCACTAGTTGCATTTGTGAGCAAAAAGCCTCATTTTGAATTAACACATTAATTTTTTTGATAATATAGTGAAGATTGGTAGGTGCATTACATTAGGCAATCTACAGAAATCCTGGAGACTGTCATTTATTTTGAGAACATTTCTTACTGAATGCCTTCTCCAACCCTAACCTGTAGAGAACACTAAAAGGAAAAGATGAAAGATAGAAGAAACAGACCCTTATTCCTGAGGGCCACAGCATCTATTTCAGGAATCCTGAAGAAGAAAATTTGGGGATAATTTTAGTATACATCACAGGCTTAGAGATAAAATTCAAGATGTCTTCATATCTTTCTAGAACTAAAATCAAAGTGAAGAATGGCCTTCAGTGGTAAACCTAGAATTAAAGAAAATAAATTAAACGCAATGTAAAATAAAACACAGGGAGAATGATCTTGAGGGTCAATGCTGTTTATGCAATTATAGTTTTTTTGCTTTAGATCTTTCTGCCAGAGAATTCTATGGGACTCTGTGCCTTCAATTCTGCTGGCTTGTCAAGAACTGGGTAACGGTTACATTCATTTCACCTGAGGACCTAAAAATCTGCCAGAATTTAATGACGTTGACTAGAATGCAGGCAGAGTCACAGAGGAAACATATTTGCAAAAGTCAGAATTTCAAGAATGAATCTCAGTTTGGCCAGGAGGTTATAAAATAGCTAGGAAAACTTTTGCCTGTGGCTTTGTCTCAGAAGAGAGGGTCTGCATACATTATATCACATGTGAGCCTTACAACTACTTTGATAGTTATCCTGTTAAATGCATCCAGTAAGCGTGACTGAGAGACCACATTAGTGGTAGTGAGGACTTTTCTGTCTAACTATAGAGACATGGAGCTTCCCAGGTGGTGCTAGTTGTAAAGAACCCACCTGCCAGTGCAGAAGACACAAGAGACGTGGGTTTGATCCCTGAGTCAGGAAGATCCCCTGGAGGAGGGAATGACAACCCACTCCAGTATTCTTACTACATATCACCCTCACCTTCTTTATCTGTTCCCCGTCCTCCTTCCTATAAACCACAGTTTCATAATCTCTAAAATGGGAGTAAATTTACCTTCTCATAAATTGAGATTAGGCTTGCAAGAGTAATACACATGATATGCTTAAAATGTAACGTGTTCAGGCTTTCTAGCTATTATTGTCATTGCTATTATTTTTATTATTACTCAAATCCTTAAGAATTAGGATGCTTATAGCATTTTTTCCCCTCATTATCAATTATTCACAAACCAACTCTCTTCTACCAGAATGGGTTTTACTTAGTTCAGCTCCTCATTGCCTAAACCAGGAAATATTTTTATTGCTTATTTTCTCTAAACTCTCTGCTGCATTGAAAATGCCCACATGCTGGGCAATTATGGCTTTCAATCATCACTAGGTGCTTCTGGAAGCCACATGGAGTTGTGCAAGTTATAATATGCTTAAGTCACACATCTAGGGAAAGAGGTACCCAAAACAAGAGTGGTGTCATCTATTATGATATTTTCCAGCAGGTGGCAGTAACATGTTCTGATCTAACAAAATCCATATAGTTTCTGACAGATGGAATAGTGTCTTGAAGAGGAGGCTTTTTTTTTTTTTATTCACATAAGGTACCGTGTGGACCAGAGTAGCCCTGTTTCTCCTCTCCTGCCTTCCCTAGATAAGGTTCCTTTGCCTGTCTCCTAAATGTCAGTGACGTTCTTTCTCAGCTGTCTGGACTTAGTCAACATACTCTGATTGGGAAATTTAATATACTTTTACTGTAATAACTTGATAATAACTATCATCTTATTGCTAGTGAGTCCTAGCAATAGGACTCTAGCACAGACTTCTCTTTTGAGAAATCTACCTGCCCCCTGGATGTCTCATGTAAAAGTAATATTCAGCATGTCAAAAATGTAATTCACAGAGGAGGCTGCACCTACCAGCCCCTCAAAACTGAAACCCAGACTTCCTTTTTTAAGCAAAATAACTGTTTTATTACGCCTATTTTAATGAAAAAGTTCAATTTCACTTTCATGTGTGAAATATGTATTGGGAGAAAGAGAAGAGCGTGTTTGTGGGTTTGCCCCTATAACTTGTATCTGGAGTAATACTGTGCCCAAACTGCGAAGGTGTGGTGTATGTTTCATCTCCCAGGATTCCTCCCGGGATATCTCACTGTAGTGGGTCCAGAAAGAAACCTGAAATTGGCCTCAGCTCTCTGGGGCACTGATTGGTTTAAAGATGAGATTCATCCTGTTTTATTNATAACTTGTATCTGGAGTAATACTGTGCCCAAACTGCGAAGGTGTGGTGTATGTTTCATCTCCCAGGATTCCTCCCGGGATATCTCACTGTAGTGGGTCCAGAAAGAAACCTGAAATTGGCCTCAGCTCTCTGGGGCACTGATTGGTTTAAAGATGAGATTCATCCTGTTTTATTAGTTTCAGGGAACAATCCATATTAGAGTATCTGTGAGTTATGCTAGACTTTGTTTACTCATCTACCTCTTTAGCCTACCAGTTACTCATTTTATTCATAAATATGGTCTAACGTGCTCTCCTTCTACTTTCCTTTTCACTATGCTATTGTAGGTTTGTCCTGTCCCCAAAACGGAAAGTCTAATGATTTCCTTACAAACTCACTGTATAAGATACTATCATCTTATTCCATTGTATATTTCCCATAGAACTGATAGATACGTTTATCTAAAGTATGAATCTAATCTTGTCACCCCTACTTCATTCACTTTCAAGGATTCCTGTTACCTACAGGATGGAGTTCAACTCCAGCCCAAGAATCAGCTCTGATATAACCTTTTTGAGGAAGCTCTCTCTCACCACATCTTAAAGGAATCTTCCCTCTGTGTGTCCAGGATGCCTTAATATTTCATTATTATTACACACTCCTGTTTGTGTTAGAAGGGTCAATTAGTGTATTTCATCTGTCACTAGACTGTAAGCATCTTGAGGACCCAAGCTGCATCTTAATCATCTTTGTATTCACAGTGCCTAGAACAATGCTTGAGACATATTAAATGTTCAAATATATTTTGAATGAATCAAAGATGCTTGTGGAATGGGATGATTGGAGGAACTTCATAGAGAAGGCTGCACTGAGTTATGAGGGAAATTATATTTTTAATACACAGAGGGAGAAGGTAAAAGCTTCCAGAAAAATGGGCCAGGAAAAGGGGATTATAAACTTTCAAGAGGATTGTTCACTCATGAAGTCTTCAAGCCATGATGAGAGTTCTCTTTTTCTCTCACATTAGCAAANATGAACAGGGAGGCCTGGCGTGCTGCGATTCATGGGGTCGCAAAGAGTTGGACACGACTGAGCGACTGAACTGAACTGAGAACTACAATAACAAATACACAGACTGGGTGGCTTAAACCAGCAGTCCCCAACTGTTTTTGGCACCAGGGACCAGATTCATGAAAGACAATTTTTCTACAAATTGAGTGAGGAGGGGATGGTTTTGGGATGATTCAAGCACATTATATCTATTGTGCACCTTATTTCTATTATTATTACATCAGGTCTACCTCAAATCATCAGGCCATAGATCCCAGAGATTGAGGATCCCTAGCTTAAACAACAGAAATTTATCTTCTCACAATTCTGGAGGCCAAATTCCAAGCTCCACTCACTGGCAGGATCGGTTATCTCCAAGGCCTCTCTCTCTCCTTGGCTTGCAGACGGCCACCCTCTTGCTACCTCTGCACACGGTCGTTCCTCTGCATGTGCACGCCTGGTGTCTATTAGTGAGCCAGATTTCTTCTTCTTATAAGGATGCCAGTCCAACCGGATAAGACCTACCCTAAAGACCTCATTTTAACTTAATCACTTCTTTGAAGACCTTATCTCCAAATACAGTCACATTCTGAGCTACAGGGTATTAAGGCTTCAATGTATGAATCAGGGAGCAGAGAGAGTCACACAGTTCAGCCCAGTTCAGTAGTAAGTGAAATGAATTAATGAACATGGATGGGTGTGGTATCTGTATGTAGCGTACTAGAACAGGGGACTATAGGGACTACTTGGGATAAAAGTACCTACAGGAGTGACTAGGATGATGTTGATTTTATGGCCATACAGTCAATAAGGATTTATAATAGCAACTTGAAAATTATAAAAATTATTGATGCATTTTTTTTCCCTGGGAAGTGGTAGCTTCTATTTTGTTATTTAATATTTAAACTCATTCTGGAAAGATGAATAAAAATACCATGATAACTTATGATCCATTTTTTAACAGGAAATTGTTTTATAGCAATTTAGCAAAAATGTATATATTCTTGCTTATAAACAATAATTTTAGTACCCCAATTGTTTCTCTCATATGTCATGGATTTTTTTAAGTTTAGAATTGTTTTAGATTGTGAAAAAACTGTTTTGCATTAGACCGCTGAGTTGTATCTAAAGGAGTAATTTTAAAGTGTTGGCAGTAATTTTGGGGTTGTCATGTGTAGGGTATAAATTTTGTTTTTTCTTCTCTCCCCAAAGGAGTTAGCCTGTTTTTTTTTTAACATCTGCTCCTTTCACTCTCTCTCACATCTTTACCTTCTTTGGACATTTCTAGATTGTATTTAGTTCTGAATTTTTATTTGAATATAAAATTCAAAAATTATTTGAATCCATTCAACAAACATTTAGTAAGCCATCTGCAGTGTTCAAGGAAAGCAGTGTGTTAGATACTATGTGGGCTCTAAAGGTGAAAAAAGCATATCCTTAATGAGCTGACGGTGTAATGGGGAAAACAAGATGAGTCAAAAATGAATAGAGTGCAAATCAGAATGAAAGGCATCAAAGAGAATGCAAATACTGGAGGAGTTCTGATGTGAGAGGGATTGCTTCTCTCTATGGTCTTAGGGGAAAGCTTCCTGAAGCAAGAGCCATTTAACCTTCATGTGAAAAGATGGTTGAAATTGCTATAGTAAATACGGCAAGTAGGGACATGGGGGAGAATGTTCTTTAGAGAAACATGCACAGGTGAAGAAGCAGAAAGTACAGAGACGATTTAGGAAATACCTTTGAGAACAGCCAGAGACATGGCCAAGCATGGGCAGATGGAACTTGGTGGAGCCGTATTGAAAGATTCTAGCTGCAGAGTTACTGAGATGATACTGGGAAATCATGCAGCTCAGTTAACTCACCTGATAAACCCAACATTGAAATTATCTATCAAGTGTGGTTAAATGAGGGAGTTAGCCATGGTTTCTTTCGATCCTTCTTGAGTGATGGCATGCAATAGAGTATATAAATTATGTTGTAGTGTCCATCAGGCTTTCCCCATCTAATTATTGAATTTGCTTATTTTCTTATGTCTGTTTCTGGATGCCGTGTGAATATAAAACATCATGAGATTTAGAAATTCACCTCAATATTTGTTAAACGCCTACAGTGTATAAGGCATAATGCTACCAAAGGTGTTTAAGGAGGAATGAGACCATTTATAGCTGTAAAGGACTTGATATTTTGCCTGTCACCCCATTATAATCCATATTATTTCAGTTTGGGGGACTGATTAATAAGTTATGCTAGGAAGACAGGTTTATGTAGCAATTAAAAATATCACCTAAGAATCAAAGACACCAGCATTTGAGATGAAAATCTAGCACTTTCTACTGTGTGGATGGGGGCAACTCTCTTAAGTTACTTAAGTTCTCTAATTTTATTTTCTTTACTATAAAATAAAAGTTACTGCTGGAAATTCCCTGGTGATCCAGTGATTAAGATTTCATACCTCCACTGCAGGGGACACAGTTTCCATTTTTGGTCCAATTGGAACTAAGTTCCTGCAGGCCAATAGCATGACCAAAAAAGAAATAAGCAACAGCAACAATGAAAAAGGTATTGTTTTAATTTTAAGTATCAAAAAATAAAAGTGGCTACCTCAGAGTATTAAAGTATTAAATAAAAATATGCATGTAGAGCAAAACATATGGCATAACATAATATTCAGGAAATGCTGGCCCTTAAGATTTCTTCAAAGGGTGTTTCTCTTCTACAGCTTTCTGATTGTTGAGTAGAAAAATGAGGGCCACAGAAGCTGAACAATAGGAGATACAGTGGGTGAAGATACATTTTCTGGTTATTTATTACTGCATAACAATCCAGTCCCCAAATCTGGTGGCTTCATATGATTTATTTTTATCTGTCATGGTTCTATGGGTTGGCTTGATTCAACTGAGCAGATCTTACTCAGACCCTTTCATGAATTTTGCATGTCACATGGTCTGAGGCTATGCACGTGGTCTGAGGCTATAGGTGTCTGAAGATTCCACAGCACTCAACAGCCAAGATGGCTCATACACACTGCAAGCTGCTGATTCTCCTGTGGCCTGGAAAATCCAGCCTGGTTGTAGAATGGAGCATGTACAAATGATCTGTCCAAGTGGCTTGGACACCTCAAAGCATAGGGATGCTTTCTGAAAAAAACCATTCTCGAGACTTGGCCAGAAACTGTATAGACTCTTCAGTTGCATTTCTGAGCACCCATGCTGCTTGCAATTTCCTTCTCTCCTCCTTTCGCCTTCTCTCCCCCATCTCATTCACAAGGGCCTTTTGCTCCATGCTGTTCTCTGTTGTAAGCACTCCTGCCATATCCACTAGGTATGCCCTGACTCAAAGAAGCAGAGACATAGACCTTACTTGTCTTGGCAAAATTGACAAGGGAGGGCAAGATAACATGTGCAGAGGAGGGAAACTGTTGCTGTTTTGTGACAGTCGTTTAAAAAGTACCGTGAAAATAGGGTAGACAGCAAGGTGTCTCCATTTCTCTGATGAGGAAGCCGAGGCTAAGGGATATTAAGAGTTAGCAGGAAGAATATTATTCTTAATGAAAGAACTGGACAGTGGATTTGGCCTTCTGAGTCCATTTGGCCACTGATTCTGCATCTTCTGGGAAAACAACTATCTGCCTTTCCTCACACATCCCATCATGAATTCTCTGCAGAGATGGGAAAGATCATGAAGGCTCAAAGCTATGATCTCTTTGCCACACAACTCGCCACACATCTACATATCACCCTCACCTTCTTTATCTGTTCCCCGTCCTCCTTCCTATAAACCACAGTTTCATAATCTCTAAAATGGGGGTAAATTTACCTTCTCATAAATTGAGATTAGGTTTGCAAGAGTAATACACATGAAATGCTTAAAATGTAACGTGTTCAGGCTTTCTAGCTATTCTTGTCATTGCTATTATTTTTATTATTACTCAAATCCTTAAGAATTAGGATGCTTATATCATTTTTTCCCCTCATTATCAATTCTTCACAAACCAACTCTCTTCTACCAGAATGGGTTTTACCTAGTTCAGCTCCTCATTGCCTAAACCAGGAAATATTTTTATTGCTTATTTTCTCTAAACTCTCTGCTGCATTGAAAATGCCCACATCCTGGGCAATTATGGCTTTCAATCATCACTAGGTGCTTCTGGAAGCCACATGGAGTTGTGCAAGTTATAATATGCTTAAGTCACACATCTAGGGAAAGAGGTACCCAAAACAAGAGTGGTGTCATCTATTATGATATTTTCCAGCAGGTGGCAGTAACATGTTCTGATCTAACAAAATCCATATAGTTTCTGACAGATGGAATAGTGTCTTGAAGAGGAGGCTTTTTTTTTTTTTTTTTATTCACACAAGGTACCGTGTGGACCAGAGTAGCCCTGCTTCTGACTGTTTCTCCTCTCCTGCCTTCCCTAGATAAGCTTCCTTTGCCTGTCTCCTAAATGTCAATGACGTTCTTTCTCAGCTGTCTGGACTTAGTCAACATACTCTGATTGGGAAATTTAATATACTTTTACTGTAATAACTATCACCTTATTGCTAGTGACTCCTAAATGTTTCACTCTAGCACAGACTTCTCTTTTGAGAAATCTAGCTGCTCCCTGGATGTCTTCATCTGGATGTCTCATGTAAAAGTAATATTCAGCATGTCTAAAACGTAAATCACAGAGGAGGCTGCACCTACCAACCCCTCAAAACTGAAACCCAGACTTCATCTTTAAAGCAAAATAACTGTTTTATTACCCATATTTTAATGAAAAAGTTCAATTTCACTTTCATGTGTGAAATATGTATTGGGAGAAAGAGAAGAGCGTGTTTGTGGGTTTGCCCCTGTAACTTGTATCCGGAGTAATATTGTGCCCAAACTGCGAAGGTGTGGTGTATGTTTCATCTCCCAGGATTCCTCCCGGGATACCTCACTGTAGTGGGTCCAGAAGGAAACCTGAAATTGGCCTCAGCTCTCCGGGGCACTGATTGGTTTAAAGAAGAGATTCATCCTGTTTTATTAGTTTCAGAGAACAATCCATATTAGAGTATCTGTGAGTTATGCTAGACTTTGTTTACTCATCTACCTCTTCAGCCTACCAGTTACTCATTTTATTCATAAATATGGTCTAATGTGCTCTCTTTCTACTTTCCTTTTCACTATGCTATTGTAGGTTTGTCCTGTCCCCAAAACGGAAAGTCTAATGATTTCCTTACAAACTCACTGTATAAGATACTATCATCTTATTCCATTGTATATTTCCCATAGAACTGACAGATACATTTATCTAAAGTATGAATCTAATCTTGTCACCCCTACTTCATTCACTTTCAAGGATTCCTGTTACCTACAGGATGGAGTTCAACTCCAGCCCAAGAATCAGCTCTGACAGAACCTTTTTGAGGAAGCTCTCTCTCACCACATCTTAAAGGAATCCTCCCTCTGTGTGTCCAGGATGCCTTAATATTTCATTATTATTACACACTCCTGTTTGTGTTAGAAGGGTCAATTAGTGTATTTCATCTGTCACTAGACTGTAAGCATCTTGAGGACCCAAGCTGCATCTTAATCATCTTTGTATTCACAGTGCCTAGAACAATGCTTGAGACATATTAAATGTTCAAATATATTTTGAATGAATCAAAGATGCTTGTGGAATGGGATGATTGGAGGAACTTCATAGAGAAGGCTGCACTGAGTTATGAGGGAAATTATATTTTTAATACACAGAGGGAGAAGGTAAAAGCTTCCAGAAAAATGGGCCAGGAAAAGGGGATTATAAACTTTCAAGAGGATTGTTCACTCTTGAAGTCTTCAAGCCATGATGAGAGTTCTCTTTTTCTCTCACATTAGCAAAATTGATCGTGAGGAGGTTTCTTCTCCTCTCTCTCACATTTTGATGATTTCCATTTCTTTCTGAGCTTTTCTTTATGAAGGCATAAAACTTCCCTTTTAAAAAATTTCTCTAAAGGCAAGAACCCATTGAGTCTAGAAATGTACTTAAGCAAGCTCAGCACTTTAAATATAGGCAAGTCTAAACATTCTCATTAATCCATGCTCATCTTCCACCCCCTCCCACCTCAGCAACCTTTTCACTCATGTATCCATACTGAGACGAAAAACTAATAGTGTCATAAGGCAGACCACTTTCCCTTGAAATGTCTGGGAAGATGTTCTGACTGTTTTAGGTGATCTTATATAGCTCCATGGTCTCTTGGGAACTAGATGGCTAGATTGTGATTAAAAGTTGGCATTTTCCATTCTCATATTTAAAACACATATATTTCATCTTCTAAGACAAATTATTCAGTATGTTAAATATATAAATGTATATAAATAACAAAAAAAAATTTCATTCTCTTTTAAGCTTAAATTTCTCCTACTTCCGATGGCTTTCCTGGCTTCAAGGTGTTTTAAAGCTAGAAAAGGTTGTAAACATTATTGAGAGATTTGACTTATTTCGATATTATTTAAACCAGAGCTTTCACCGGCACTTCTGGAGCCACCTCTCCATCATCGGCAGCCTCCTCTGTGCCCTCAACTTCCGCCACAGCTGCTTTCTCTACTTTCTTGCCTTGACAGAAGGGTGACTCTCCCCCCAAAAACTACCATCCCTGAATCCTCCCCCTTGTGTACTTGGAGGCATTGCTCTTTCTGGCCACTCCTTTCCCACTCTCTTGTTAAAATTCTGATCGTCTGAGGTTCATAATGTACCCTCTTGTCCCCTTTCATTACTGTCTTAATTAATTTCAGTTAAGTTTCCCTTGTTTACCAGGGAAGTTGAAACTTAACTTACAGTTATTCTCAAGCTTCCAAGCCCTCTCACTAACCTGAGAAAGCACAGCCTCTGAGTTCCTCTTCCTCCTTTTTAACAATATTCTCCTCTACTCTACTTTAGCTTCCGTATTCATGTTCACAACAAGATCCTAGAAACTGTATCTATTTTACTTCCTAAATCACTGAAGCAAATACCTCACTCACCTTCCTTTCCAATTTGCTTCACCAAATATTCAAAGTTTAAATGTTCTTTAAATTCACCAGGATTCTAGTCTGTTGATCTTTTTTTTTTTTTTTTTTGTCTTCTGATCCACCCTTCCTTTACTTTCTGCCCTTTCAATTCATCTTACTTCCCATGGTTTCATTTCAATCACTTTCTTATTTCTCTTGATGGGAACCTAAATACCCTGAAACCTCTCCCTTCCCACGCCTTAGCCTACCCTACAACACACATTTTATTTTGATTTTTTCCTCACATAACCTCTACCAGGTTGAAGTCAGCAACTATCCACTTTCTCATTGCCTAAAGTAGAACTATGGAGAATTTTCAGACAAAGTCACTCAACAGCATCTAACAATACCCCTGTAAACTCAATATTATCAACCTCAAATGGGCATCCAGGGCTTCATTAGGCCTGGCCATCTGTCTGCTCATCTCACTTCTCTGTATCCCACAGCAATGAAATTAAACTTCTTTCATTGTCTTCTCAATGCTCTTCCTGCTTCCATCAGACCTCACATTCTAGCAATGAAAACAGACGATCTCAGATTGGGATGTTCTTATTTTCAAGCTACCAAGCCTACAAATTATCTATATCTGTATTTATTTCACCTTCCTTCCCCTCAGTGACAACCAGAATGCTTATGTTCTCTTATCTTTGGGTTATATTTGATCCCATGTTTTGGGTCCCATTCTCTTTCCCCTCTCAGAAATTTTACATCATTGATTTTCCTTGTCTCTGCAGCATAGCCAACCAGCTTCTCCATCTCACTTAATCCATTCAACTGACTTTTCAACACATGCACGTCTCTCTCTTTACCACAGAAATAAAACACGTCTCTCAAGTTACTGCTCTATTTCTTCCTTTCACTTTAACTCTAAACTATATAAGAAATTATCTTCACCCACTATCTCTCAGTCAGTTCTTCACCCATTTCAACCTGCCTTCTAGCTTTTTACTTTCACCAAAACAATTTTGCTCAACAGTTTACATCCATGTTGCTACAAAGTATGTATTTAAGTTTCTGTCTAATTTTACTCCCAATAAGAATGTAATATTGTTAAAGATAGTCCTCCCTTCTAATTTTCTTCTAACATTCTTCTTGCCTGCTATTACTTCTCTGCCCTAATATTAAATGTCAGCATTTTTCAAGGCTCAATTCTGGATGTTTTCCTCATCACACTTGAAGAAAGTTCATGCACAGCCACTGTTTCAATTACCACCATAAGACAGATGACTAACAGATTACTTGTTCATTAAGACCTCTCCACTAAGCTCCAGGGCTACAAATGCAGTCCTTTTGGATATCTTGCTACCCAACTCATGGTCTATTTTTTTCTGCCAAACCAGTCTTCTTCTGGTGCTTTCACATCATTTAATCATACCACAACTCATTTAGTTATGTACAGGAAGAAGAAAAATGAAATTCTCTCTCTCTCAAACCTCAGACAATCCATCATTTAGCATTGTCAATTTTACATCCTAAAAAGCGTTCAACTTAGTTCACTGCTCTTTATTTCCATCACCACCCTTTGTCATCACTTGCCTGGAGCACTACCATACTCTCATAATTTATCTGACACTGGTCCAGCCTATTCTGAAGCAGCAGCTCTCAATCAGGGATGGCTTTGCTCCCCATGGGAAACTTAGCAATGTCTGAATTCACCTTTGATGGTCACAGCCAGGGGCCAATGCTACTGGCATCTAGTGGGTAAAATGGAAGAAGACTTGCTAAGCATCCCACAATGCACAGAATAGGCTCCTCACAATATAGAGTTACCTGGTTCAAAACGTCAGTAACGCCAAGGGAAGGCCTCACTGACTATTATGACCTTAGCTGAGTTACTGAAGAATTTTAAGCCATGTGTGTATGTGTGTGTTTGCGTATGTGTGTGTACATATGCACACATGACAGAATCAGGGCTACCATGTGAAAAGCTAGAGTAGGTTTTGTCAGAGTAGGATGTTGATCCTTCAAATATCAGCCAAAGTTCTTCTGGGGTAAGGGTGGAGGGGACACTGTTTGTGATTTTCCTCACTAGGCTAATTCTTCTATTTTAGACAGAGTGTATGTATCTCCTCTTCCTTACCTGTACATAGTTGCATATTTATGTTGATTTATGTGCTGCTGTCTTTTGGGTTGCACAAAGTCGGACATGACTGAGGCGACTTAGCAGCAGCAGCAGGAGCATGTGGTTTACTATACTTTGTCTCCTTGACTAGACTGGAAGCTACAAAAAATGAATCACATTTTTAAATTTTGTTTTATTTTATTTCAAATGAAATTACACTACAAATAGTTGATTGTTGGATATTAGATGTTCGGTGACTAAATCTTTTCCTATAATATATGACAAAACTTGGTCCCAGATATATTAAGTGACCTGAACAAGATCACACAGCTAATAAGTAGTGAAGGGAAGGCTTGAATCTCAGTTTCTCATAATCAAAGGCTGTGGGTATTTTCCCCCTCTAAACTGGTGTTCTGTGCATTTATTTAAGCCTGTGGATTTTTACTCAGAGTAAATCTTTTGTAGGAACACAGTGCATAAAACAGATTAAAAGAGATTACAGCAGATCACTGATTAGAGACAACTCAATTCAACCTTATCTAAGAAGTCCTTTTCTATACAGGCCCCTTCTTACCATTTGACAGGGTGCTAAGGAAGTTGCCACACTCTGACATGAATCTGATGATCAAGGCTTGGAAATGGGTCTACTTGTCCATATTTGAATTGTCTGTGGGGCCCTTTACTGCCTCAGTATATGAGGCACTCTTGATAGTTGTGAATTCAGAGTTGAAAATACCAATGAAATATATTGGTATCAGCCATCACTGGCTGAAATTTGCTTAAACAATTTCACCAAATCACATTTTGTGTTTATATATGAAACAGAGAGATGATAATTTCACATCACCTATCAGGAGACACAAGAGACAGGGGTTCAATCCCTGGGTTGTGAAGATCTCCTAGAGAAGGAAATGGCAACCCACTCCAGTATCCTTGCCTGGAGAATCCCATGGACAGAGGAGCCTGATGGGCTGCAGTCCATGGGGTCACAAAGAGTTGGACATGACTGAACGATTGAGCACACGTGCACATCAAGTGCGTGGACCACTTTCAGCATTCTGGCCATTATCAAAACAAAAATTTTCTGAACAAGAATCATGACTTTTAAGGCATTTTTATTTTTTCTTTGCTTATCTTAGTTTATTTTTGCCAGTGCAAGGAGCTGGATTAAATTGCTGAAATAAGAGCAAACAAACATGCTGCATCCGTTTCACAGCAGTCGCTTCATGTGACAGTAGGAGAAGACACCAGGCTGAACTGAGAAGAGAGTTCTCTACTTCTCTACTAGCTCAGGCAAGCAAGCCACCTGCCATGGCTTATCTGACGCTGTATCCTGATGACAGAAAGCAAACTACTGTTAGGAGCATTTGGGTTTTTGCTAATAGTTGGAAATAGAAATGTTAAAGGCAATGCCTTTTTAAAAAATGGAAACTTCTTTACCATTGTTTGACTCCTGTAAATGTTTTTAGTTCCAGTTAAACATTCACAGTAAAGAAGACAGTATGTATCATATATTGGAAGGAGGGGTACTGAACGATGAGATGGTTGATCACATACCACTATTTTCTAATTATATATATGAACTTCATGGGAAATAGATGGAGAAACAGTGGAAACAGTGTCAGACTTTATTTTTACCCTTGGACTGCAAGGAGATCCAACCAGTCCATTCTGAAGGAGATCAGCCCTGGGATTTCTTTGGAAGGAATGATGCTAAAGCTGAAACTCCAGTACTTTGGCCACCTCATGCAAAGAGTTGACTCATTGGAAAAGACTCTGATGCTGGGAGGGATTGGGGGCAGGAGGAGAAGGGGACGACCGAGGATGAGATGGCTGGATGGCATCACTGACTCGATGGACGTGAGTCTGAGTGAACTCCGGGAGTTGGTGATGGACAGGGAGGCCTGGCGTGCTGCGACTCATGGGGTCGCAAAGAGTCGGACACGACTGAGCAACTGAACTGAACTGAACTGAGTGTATATATATAAATGTTATAAATGTAGTATATGTATGTATATATACTGTGTGTGTGAAAATTAGAAAACATAAACATGCTAAGAAGTTAAGAGGTTATTTTTCTGAAAACCTTGCCTATCTAACCATGTCAGAGACACAGAAAATATACCAACTCTAAGAAATGTTTTAGAGTTTTTATCTGTCTTTCAAACTTGATTTATTCATGCCAGTTTATTTAAAATGTAACAAAAGTAAAGAGCAATTCATCAGTTCTTTATCTGAATGGTCATGGTTTAGAAAATACAACTTCATGTACAAAAATATAAAAGTTGTGAGTAGCTATTAAAGTTTTTTCAACATATTACTTGATTTAAAAAAATACACTTTGCTTCTCAAGCTGTCTTGGCTCATTTACATTTCACAATTTTTTATTCAAAATAATTAGTCTGATTGATGGGGTTTGCTTGATTGGATTGTGTTAATCTATAAAGCAAGGATGAGCAGACTCCCTGTATTTGAAATATCCTTTACACATTTTTCCTTTGGGAAATTTTTATCTCTCCAATTTTGAATTACTGTCTCAAAGAAGTAATTTCATAATCTCTATGAACGGCCAAACTGTACTTACTACTGTATGGTAGTTGAATAGGTTTATAATTTGGCAACTCTATAATTACTAAGATTATCACTATAGGATGAGCATGATATTAAAGAAAAACTCATTTCCTTCTGTCTTAAGCATATGACGTTGATATATATAGCTATTTTTTTAAATCCCTTAAAGACATTTCTCAGGCCTTAGGAAGTTGCATCTATTAACATGTATTAGGTTATATTTTGACTCTTATTTCTACTTTCTCTCTTTTATGAGAACAAAACAAGCCACATGAAAGAAAAGCTAATTTGGAAAGTGGAACTAGTTCCAGAGAAGTAAGCTAAGTGTCAGATATGTGTTTACAGTGTTTGGCTAAGTTATCAACATTTTACCCGAAGCATATTGGAAAGCATCACTCATAGAAACCTCCTCCCTCACTCACTCCCGCTTTTTAAACCCCATAAAAACCACATCTGTTTCCCACTGATAGCTTTTAACACATATCCCTTTAATGTCTTCTAACAGGAAACGGAAATTGAGAGAAATTTGTGTTCACCAACATTTAAGACTCACCCTGGGAGCCAGTCCGATGATCCTGTGAAAGATTCAGGCAAGAAAGACAAGGAAACACCTTTTGACAAGATCTCATCTGAAAGTGGTCACAGTCACATCTTTGAAGGTTAGCATAATTTCTTTATATTTCTTAGGGTTATACATTGTATAGCATGAGTGGTTAATAAGTAAAATCTTTAAAAGTTTTGTTTAAAAATTGGGAAGGAACAGCTCAAGAAACACAATTCAGGGGAGAATTGTATATTTAAATACTTCTCTCTATATATCATATTCTGGAGAAGGCAGTGGCAACCCACTCCAGTACTCTTACCTGGATAGTCCCATGACGGAGGAGCCTGGTGGGCTGCAGTCCATTGGGTTGCTAAGAGTCAGGCATGACTGAGTGACTTCACTTTCACTTTTCACTTTCATGCATTGGAGAAGGAAGTGGCAACCCACTCCAGTGTTCTTACCTGGAGATTCCCAAGGATTGGGGAGCCTGGTGGGCTGCCGTCTACGGGGTCACACAGAGTTGGACATGACCGAAGCGACTTAGCAGCAGCAGCAGCATATATCATATTTGCTTTGATTTTTAAAAATAAAATATCTTTTAATTGATTATAAGCCAGTACAATATGTGTTTTCAGTATTAGGCTTTTGGAGCCACGCATTTGACCGTTACTTGACTTTTCCTTTTCTAAAGGGAAAAACATATTTGTCTCCCTGTGGGAAATAAAAGAATAAAATATAAGTAATTGTCAATGGCAAAAAAAAAAAATGTAAAGCCTTCAGCATCTCTTTTTCAGACAATTAAACTAAATGTGCTTAATGAATTCAGAATAAAAAGTGACATGAGAGTGTCATAATTTAAGGGAAAACCTCATAAATTTGATCAATGTTCTGCAAATGTCATTAAAAAGTTAATAGCTCATATGTTAGAAATTACAGTATCAGTATAATTTCAACTATGACAGAACTGCAAAATATAAATAATTTATTGTAAAATATGGATATAATTTATCATTTCTGATTAGTCATATTCTGGGTTTTTCTATTTTAGCCAAGTAATGCATATTATAGTATTTGTGATTTTTGTTACTAATCACAATTAGTACAACTTTTAGGACACTTTTGATATATATATTTATATATAGCCAACCGTCAAGATGCCAGTCGAAAGTAATGTGGAATAGTCTTTGGAATATGATAGACAAGTCACAATTTGGGAAAGTAAATGATGCTCTACTTTAAAACTTTGCTGTTCTAAGTGTCTTCTGTGAATCAGACCAGGAGCATCCCTTGGAGGCAGATTACAAATGCAGAACCTTGGGCTCCTCATCAGTCTTACTGAATTAGAATCTGTATGTTAACAAGATCCTCAGATGATTCGTGTGCACATTAAAGTTTGATAAGCTATAATCTATGACAGTACAAACTGAAACTCAGAATAATTTACATATGATTTAGCCTATTCTGTTTCCAATTGATTTAAGTATGTAATCTGGAGTGGGAGATGATGTGGGAAGAATAAAAGAGAGCTTTCATTCTTTTTTTGGTGTTGGTGGGGAGTAGTTTTCTAATGAGGGCCAGGCATGGATTTCAAAATACCTTCAAATTGGGATCTCAATATCTATTTTTCATTTTCAATTCATTTTGGTATGCCCAGTAGATATCCTAATATGATTAGTATTAGTCTTGAAGAATTTACTCCATATATTTCTGGCCTTGTGATTAAACTTTGTGTGCACTTGGCTGAATGCTAAGAATTAGATTAGCAGAGGCCAAAAAAAAAAAAAAAAAGGGAAGCTTTAGTGAATGATTTATGTCTGATGATGCTGGCCTGTGGAGATCTTAGCACAGAGAGGCTGGCAAACTAATCAAAGTTACACGAGATAAACAGCTCCACTCATCTTACCTTACTCCTTCTCTCTTCTGTTTTCTTTCATTTCCATGCAAAGCTTTTCAAAAGCCTCTTAACTTTACAAGCTTAGAAAAGGTAGTCTGAAGGGTATTATTTATTATCAAGGTATGACTTAAATTTTAGAGTGACCACAGATTTAAATTTCTAGGTATATTGAAAATCTCAAACAACTAAACTAAAACAACAACAACAACAAAAAAAGCCAGAGTGGAGAAATTGCACTAAAGATGAACGTAGCAACTAACTGAATTTTTATTTTATATGTACCTGCACAAGACCTGAATCCCCCCGCATCACTACTTTTTAAGAGAAACTTCTTTCATTATAGGATCCTTTTAATTCTTCCATGGTACCCCAAATTTTTCTCTCTGATGGAATAATCATAAGCCCTTTTATTTTTTTTTTAATTTTATTTTTACTTTATTTTACTTTACAATACTGTACTGGTTTTGCCATACATTGACATGAATCCACCACGGGTGTATATTAGCTCCCAATACTGAATCCCCCTCCCACCTCCCACCCCATATCATCTCTCTGGATCATCCCCGTGCACCAGCCCCAAGCATCCTGTATCCTGTATCGAACATAGGCTTGTGCTTCGTTCTTACATGATAGTATACATGTTTCAATGCCATTCTCCCAAATCATCCCACCCTCTCCCTCTCCCACAGAGTCCAAAAGTCCGTTCTATACATCTGTGTCTCTTTTGCTGTCTCGCATGCAGGGTCATCATTGCCATCTTTCTAAATTCCATATATATGTGTCAGTATACTGTATTGGTGTTTTTCTTTCTGGCTTACTTCACTCTGTATAATAGGTTCCAGTTTCATCCATCTCATTAGAACTGATTCAAATGAATTCTTTTTAATGGCTGAGTAATACTCCATTGTGTATATGTACCACAGCTTTCTTATCCATTCATCTGCTGATGGACATCTAGGTTGTTTCCATGTCCTGGCTATTATAAACAGTGCTGCAATGAACATTGGGGTACATGTGTCTCTTTCAATTCTGGTTTCCTCGGTGTGTATGCCCAGCAGTGGGATTGCTGGGTCATAAGGCAGTTCTATTTGCAGTTTTTTAAGGAATCTCCACACTGTTCTCCATAGTGGCTGTACTAGTTTGCATTCCCACCAGCAGTGTAAGAGGGTTCCCTTTTCTCCACACCCTCTCCAGCATTTATTGCTTGTAGACTTTTGGATCGCAGCCATTCTGACTGGTGTGAAATGGTACCTCATTGTGGTCTTGATTTGCATTTCCCTGATAATGAGTGATGTTGAGCATCTTTTCATGTGTTTGTTAGCCATCCGTATGTCTTCTTTGGAGAAATGTCTGTTTAGTTCTTTGGCCCATTTTTTGATTGGGTCATTTATTTTTCTGGAGTTGAGCTGCATAAGTTGCTTGTATATTTTTGAGATTAGTTGTTTGTCAGTTGCTTCATTTGCTATTGTTTTCTCCCATTCAGAAGGCTGTCTTTTTACCTTGCTTATAGTTTCCTTTGTTGTGCAGAAGCTTTTAATTTTAATTAGATCCCATTTGTTTATTTTTGCTTTTATTTCCTGTATTCTGGGAGGTGGATCATAGAGGATCCTGCTTTGATTTATGTCGGAAAGTGTTTTGCCTATGTTCTCCTCTAGTAGTTGTATAGTTTCTGGCCTTACGTTTAGATCTTTAATCCATTTTGAGTTTATTTTTGTGTGTGGTGTTAGAGAGTGATCTAGTTTCATTCTTCTACAAGTGGTTGACCAGTTTTCCCAGCACCACTTGTTAAAGAGTCATAAGCCCTTTTAATACTTAGAGTTAACTTATAATCTTGACAAAGCCAATACAATCAAAGGGTATATTCATATCGTTGTTCTGCTGCACAGAGATAGAATTTATTCCAAGAAGGTAAACACAAGTGTCTGAATAATTGTAATATTTGAAAGATATCAGAGTTTATACAATTATATGAGTGACTGTAATGGCCTCACATATTAGTTAAACCTCTTAAGTAGCCTCAAGCATTTCATACTTGAAGGTAGCATTTACTTATAGCTCTTTTATAGACAGTAGCATTTTTAAAATAAACTAACAATAGATTATTAACATGTAGTTACCTAATGGCCTGCATTGTTAGAATTTAGTAAAATCGATGTAAATTGATAGTCCCATCTCAGGACTCAGGAACGGAGATGCCGAATGGATTAGCCCTGTCCCTTATCTGAACTGCAGGTCATAGGGAGCAGCTCAGAAGAGCACTGGGGTTTCCCCAGACTCCTTTCCATGTCTGATGATCCATCCGGCTTGTGTTTAATTGCCCTCACCATCCTTCTTAAGTTTGCTAAGATTTCCTCACTGGTGTATTAGTGTCAAATAACATATAGTGCTGTGTGTACATGTGTGTGCATTATGTTCATATTTTCTGTGGAATGTACTCTAGTAGTTAGTTGTTCCAATGCTTCTAGGAAGACTTGGCTCATTTGAAATTAAATGTCAAGCATGACGAATCCATAATTTGACAAATTTGGGTGATATGATAGGTGTGAGAAAAGACAAATTCATATAAATGGTTTTTGACTGAAGTGTTGTAATGATATTAAAAATCTGATTTATGGAATTTCCTTCAGAAATTTAAAAACCACTAAGTTGGAAAGTAAATAATGAGGGTCTTAGATACTGATTTACATGGTTTGATCTACTTCAGTTTGATCCACATGTACATAGTATACAATATCGACTTTTTCTGCTGAAAATTTCTGGACCAAGAGATGCTTCAAATATCACAGGTGATTGGGTAATGTTCATAAATTTTAGATTAATTGGGATTTTTTTATATGACAGTTGCCTACTTTTCACTTTTATTCTCTAAACCATCATTTTAATATTGCTTTTTTAAATTATCAACATGTAAAATGCTAACAGATAAAATATACATTCAGAGTTACTCTTTCAAGGCTTTTGTGATTAAACCTTAAGATATTACCTGGTATATTTCTTGTTTTATTATGCCAAATTAAAGCTAAATTTATTTTTATTCTCATAATGGCCATTCATCTTCCCTGATAGAGTTCTGGGTTCTGTTTGTTCAAATCTTCCACTACTCTATAAGTGGCGGGATCCTTTCAGTTATTAATGTTTCCACAATATTGATATATGTGCACTGCATATACTTGTGTGTGATTATTATTCACATGTCTCGTTTGTTCTTTAAAATTAGATGTTTTGATGTTTTTAATTAATTTAGTTGTAGGCTAATTACTATACAATATTGTGGTGGTTTTTGCCATCTGTTGACATGAAGCAGCAAGAGGCATACATGTGTCACCGCCCATCCTGACCCTCCTCCCCCCTCCCTCCCCATCCCATCCCTCTGGGTTGTCCCAGTGCACTGGCTTTGAGTGCCTTGTTTCATGCATCAAACTTGGACTGGTGATCTATTTCACATATGGTGATATACTTGTTTCAATGCTATTCTCTCAAATCATCCCACCCTCGCCTTCTCCCACAGAGTCCAAAACTCTGTTCTTTATATCTGTGTCTCTTTTGCTGTTTTACAGATAGGGTCGTTGCTGCCATCTTTCTAAATTCTGTATACATGCGTTAATATACCGTATTGGTGTTTTCCTTTCTGACTTACTTCACTCTGTATAATAGGCTCTAGTTTCATCCACTTTGTTAGAACTGATTCAAATGTGTTCTTCTTTATAGCTGAGTAATATTCCATTGTGTATATGAAACACAACTTTCTTATCCACTCATCTGCCGATGGACATCTAGTTGCTTCCATGTCCTAACTATTGTAAACAGTGCTGCGATGAACATTTGGATACACATGTCTCTTATAAAAGTGTTCCACGTGTGTATACTTCAATGTGGTAACACCAGTAGCAAATAACCACTAATGACAATTAAGAACTTCAAAAGTACCTGCTAGGATGGAGCAATTTGTGAGTTTTACTGAATTTTAATTAATTTAAATGCAAATAGTTACCATTTTGGTCATTATAGTTTTAGTAGATGTAATTTCTTCAAAAAACTCATCATCCACCTTTCTCATAGGAAGGGATCCAGATGATAGTTAATTTTAACTTACCCTTTCTCTGCAAATTTATCCTTCTAAAAATATAGGTGGGTAAGTATAAAGAAAGTCTATGTCAGCAAAATAAACAAGTAAGTATTAGTAACTGTCTTCTGTGCTCTATTTCCTAGTGATAAAATTAAGAGAAACATAGTTTCACCTGTGTCCCCTTCTCAATGCACTATAAAACAATGGTGCTATTATAGGAACAGACATTTCTACTGTGAGGCTATATGATTTTCCTATAATATCTTTTCTAGAGCTTAACTGTCTTAGGAATATGAATCCGCTCGGGTCAGGAAGCAAACCATTCTCTAAATACCTAAGGTCAACAAAGTTAAATGAAATACAGTAACAGGATGCCTTAAAATTAACAGAACCATTCCTTTAATTTAAAAAAGGGCTTCATTTTGAAGTTCATAAATAAATTAGACATTTAGTCACAGAGCAGTTCCAGCGACAGCCATCAGCACCATTTGTTCTGCTCTGACTGATGTGTTCTCTCTAATGAAACTCAAAATACAGGCTTTTAGACCTAGTCTCTGGGCACACCATGGTGAACCCAAGCTTCTACTCAACACCAGCTTCTACTCCCAGACCTGCTTCCTTACCTGCTTGTACCTTCTTTCATGCCCCCAGGTAATCTCCTATAAAATAGCCATATTATTTTAATTCATAGAGGAGACCTGCCATCAGTAAAAATATTGTCAGTGAATCACCATTTAAAATAATCTCACAGTGACGTCCTTTACAAAGTGAAGGCTCCTTTTGTCATATCAAAAGGATTTGCTATGTTTGATCTCTTTACTCAGTTTGAGGTTGCTCTTTTTCTTTCTTAAAGTGGGTTTCCCCTGCAGTTTTTCAATGACTCCCATATGTTCCTTTTAGTCCCTTTTATAGTCAGTAGGCTCCTTTTGTCATATCAAAAGGATTTGCTATGTTTGATCTCTTTACTCAGTTTGAGGTTGCTCTTTTTCTTTCTTAAAGTGGGTTTCCCCTGCAGTTTTTCAATGACTCCCATATGTTCCTTTTAGTCCCTTTTATAGTCAGTGAGTCAAAACAAAGTCCAGAGTTAAATTATGGACTCTGCTGGAAGGGGCGGCTGGGGGTTTGCTATTCTGAGGAAACTGCAGTGAAGGGTCTATTCATGAGGTCTTTCACATGGTAGCTATAAATCAGCACCTTGGAATGCTGGAAAATTTCCCTTGGTTAATAATCAGAATCCCAGGAAATCATTTTGAGCTGGGACATGGTCATACTTAATTTTAAAACATGATGCCATCAAAGAAAGAGAACAACAAATATAAATATCCCACTTGAGAACCATTCATTCATCTTGTGTATTGGAAGAACTAAATATTATTTTTTAAATATTCTGATTATAGAATCAGAAATGTATATCTATTCCTGGAGAATGTTTTTGATGCACTGTTTTCATTTGTCCATTCATTCATTCATCAAATTTTTTTGATTGTTTATTTGAGCCAGGTACTAGTCTACATGCTTGGGAACATCCATGAATAAAATAGACTAAGATGAGGGAAAAGAAAAAAAAATCTGCCTTCATGCAGCTTGTATTCTAACAGGGAGAAACATACAATGCACAATAAAAATAGTTAAGTAAATTATATATCAGAAGGCAATAAGTACTATAGAAAATATGCTGCTGCTGCTGCTGCTAAGTCACTTCAGTCGTGTCCGACTCTGTGTGACCCCATAGATGGCAGCCCACCAGGCACCCCCGTCCCTGGGATTCTCCAGGCAAGAACACTGGAGTGGGTTGCCATTTCCTTCTCCAATGCATGAAAGTGAAAAGTGAAAGTGAAGTCGCTCAGTCAGGTCTGACTGTTAGCGACCCCATGGACTGCTGCCTACTAGGCTCCTCCGTCCATGGGATTTTCCAGGCAAGAGTACTGGAGTGGGGTGCCATTGCCTTTTCCAATAGAAGATATAGATTAGGATAAAGTGGATAGGGTACTGTGAAGGTTTGCAGTTTTAATTAAGATAGTCAGGATGAGCCACAACACAAAGATGACATTTAAGCAAAGACTCAAATAAAAGATTTTTTCTCTTTCTTCATCCCTGCTGCTACTGCTGCTGCTAAGTCGCTTCAGTTGTGTCCAACTCTGTGCGACCCCATAGATGGCAGCCCACCAGGCTCCTCCGTCCCTGGGATTCTCCAGGCAAGAACACTGGAGTGGGGTGCCATTGCCTTCTCCTATGCGTGAAAGTGAAAAGCGAAAGTGAAGTCGCTCAGTCGTGCCGACTCTTAGCGACGCTATGGACTGCAGCCTACCAGGCTCCTCCGTCCATGGAACTTTCCAGGCAAGAGTACTGGAGTGGGGTGCCATTGCCTTCTCCGTCTTCATCCCTAGGAGTATACAAAGTTATAGTTTTTAATGTGTTTAAAACAGATATATTCAGGAAGGTTTGAAGCAGAATCCTCCCTGAGAGATGACAGGCCCCATGATCTGAGTTGACTATATTGTTGGTATTTACGCAGTTACTTGAAGCAAAGGTAACATGGCAGTAAAACTCTTATGGGGTTTCACAGATGGAGCTAGTGGTAAAGAATCAGCCTGCCAATGCAGGAGATGCAAAAGACCTGGGTTTGATCCCTGGGTCAGGAAGATCCGTGGAGAAGGGAATGGCAACCTACTCCAGTATTCTTGCCTGGAAAATTCCATGGACAGAGGAGCCTGGCAGGCTACAATCCATGGAACCACAGAGTCGGACATTACTGAGCAACTAAGCACACACAGAACCCTTATACCTTACCAGTGTCACCATGCAAAGCATGTGACTGTTCCTCACTTTGCTCCTCAGTACACATCTTTTACATTTGGCGTATCTATTGCTCATTTTTGGTCTCCAGAAGAAAGGCTAAGATAAGAGGCAAATGATTCAGGCAGAATCACAGGACTGGCTAAAGACTTGGAGCTCACACATGGGACCTGAACCAAGAAGTGGTTATTCTAGGGAAAGGGACATGAGAATTGTGTTACCTAATAGGTTTGAAATTAGAATGTCAGTACAAAGGTGAAACACAAGAACCCCGCATCTTAACCTGAGTTCATGTTCTCTCCAGGCTGGCACGGCTCATGTAGCTGTCAGTGTTTCCAAATAAAGGCAACGTTAGAGGGTCACGAATGTGGTGGGTCCACACTGGACAAGTTTTCATGACGGGTGCTGAAGATGCAGTCATAGCTGGGTTTAAGCACAAAGCTAGTCACAAAGGATTAATGCATGACTAAGAAAGCACGTTACTTTGAGGCAGTGATTTTTGAGGGAAAAGAAAGAGAGAATGAAGAAAGGAGGAGAGAGAGAAAGTGACAGAAACAGAAGTAGGAATAGAGGGGGAAAGGCAGGAAAAGGCAAAAAAAAAAGGGGGGGGGCGGGGGAAACAGTTCTAAAACAGTTTTTGAGAAATATCTAGAATCCAGTTACTAAATAACTGGCGTCAGAGACAAACACAGAGGGAGAGCAATAGCAACATCCATAAATTCAGCAAATGTTTGCTGAACATGTACTGTGGGCCTGCTTCTGTATTTGGTATCGGGGAGTAGGGTATATGAAGACATATTCTGTCCCTGAGCCACTTTTAAGAAAGGAAGCACGTCCACAAACAAAAATTGCCTTTAAAGGTTGAATAGTTGTATAGTAGAAGGACATCCAGAAAGTCATTTGTCCCTGGACCCAAGATGCTTTGTAGAAGTGCCGATTTTCTTTTTTTTTCTTGTTTAAGTCTTTTTGTGGAGGGGAATGGTGCTGATTGTGAAATATGATTGGAATTTGTAAAGAAGATTTTTTTTCAAAGATGTTTGAAAGGGAGGAATAGAGAAAGGGGGAAAATTCCAGGTAGATCAATTGAAAGTAAGGAATTTGGGGGGAATAGGAAAGCTTCCATATATTTTGTACTTAGCAGTTCATGTCAATGAATGTCTTTATACCCAGTGAGGTGGTGCCTGAGTAGGATCTCAATTCCAAAATGAAATAATTTAGGTTGAGATTAATATGACTCAGTTGCCAGGTTAAGAAAGCTGGTTTGAATGAAAAAGGAAGGCAATTTTTATGCATTCAGGGTTGATTAAAATGTTGATTGACATGTTTTAACAAAATTTATAAAAGTGAAGGAGTGGAGTATTTATCTATTTTTTACCACAATAAAAAACTAACATTCTAGGGATAATCCTAAGCTCTAGACATCCTAGATATGAGGAGTGGGGAAAAAAGCTACCAAGTACATTAACTAATTAGCAGTTCTTTAAAAATTTAGTTTTCAAGTATATAAGTTTTTTATGTATTTGTATTTTCAGGTTTTGAGCCAAATAGTTTTATTACAAGTGTGTATTTTTTCCACACAATCTAATATAAGAAATATCTCATTTATTTGAAATCAAAATTAATTAGAAGCATTTTGTTTTTAAGATAATATCTTATTATTTCTGTTTAATAATGCAGCTTCACATGCTCCTTAAAATATTTAGTGTCCATGGTGAATTAGAAAAATAATAACTTATCAATAAGGAATATGAAAACAAGTAATAATAGCACATGAATATGAAGTTATATTTACAAAGAGTTACATGTTTCTATATTTGGCTTTTTTTGTACAGCTATAAATATGAGGATTGAGCTAAAATAATGTTCTATGAATAAATTTTGCATGTCATAGTTATGATTCTTTATTTACAACTTCCAAAGTGATGAAATACTATATGAGGCCTCAATTAGAAGAGTACATAAAGTCCCAGCCAGAGGGGCTCAGGAATTCTTGAAGAATAACACATAACTTTGTATTGCCTAATATAAAAGACCAGTTGTTCAATTTTTTGAAGATCATCTATTTAAAAAAAATTTTCTTGCCAAACACAATAGGAAGCATCCTGTTTAATAGTTCACTAGGTCTAATATTTCAGCATGTAACATTCTAAGTAGTTCCAGATTTATTAGGGGATGCGTAATCATTCTCTAGTGACTTGTGAAGACCATCGCCTTTCAAAAGCATCAGGGAAGAATTTTATACACCACCTCCAAACCTATTTTATATCATCATGTAACAATACTTTTGACTCATTGCTTAAGTATCTTCAATCTCTATCCCCAGTGATGATGAAGTGCTCTGTGGGAAGATGATGTCAGAGCATGGAGCCCACTACTTTTAGTTATATTATGGATAGGTAACTATTAAGGAATTTTAATATCAATTTTTAATGGATCCAGGTTAGTAAACAGCTGGTTGGACAAAATATAAATCCTCTCTGGAGGAATGTACTTGGTTGACTAAGGCCTCAATAAAGTCCAGGGTTAGAGTTCCAATGAACATGAGCTCACAATCAAAAATCACAGCATAGGCAAGAAACAACACTATGTAAGAGTCAACGTGTATAACAAAACAGAACTATACCTACACAGACATCAGATGTGAATTAGAGGTTTTAGAAAGGGAGCTCTGTATAAAATTATATTAATGTAAGTATATATTTATGACTTGAGAGAGGAAAATAAACAGAAAATGTATGAGACCCATATCATAAAAGTATTTAAATTTCTGTTGACTGAAAAAAATGCACAGCCTAAAAGGTGTGAATTATGTTTTAGTTGGGGCATTATTGAAGACTTATCCAGAATACACAATACTCAGCCCAGAATATAGCTTCTTAGATATCTCTGAGAGTCTGTTCTAAAGAGGTAAGGGAAGAGCCAGGACATTGGAATTTTTGCAAAACAAACAAACAAAAAAAAAGAGTTGAACATGAAAAGATTACTGCTAATTAAAGCAAAAGCAAACATCCTAAGTTAATGAACTTAACACTTTTCTCTGTATGAGAAGATGTGAGTCTGGATTTTTTTAGGGAAGGGGGGTCATGTTGCTGGGCCTGTGGGATCTTAGTTCCCCAACCAAGAATCAAACCTGTACCCCTGCTTTGGAAGTGCAGAGTCTTAACCACTGGACCATCAGGAAAGTCTCCTCTTTTTTTTTTAAATCTGGGCTTAATGAAATTATTCCTTTGATATGCTTCTTAACTAAGTAGGGCCAGTGTCCGTTTTTCTCCGTCCTGAATCCCCCTAGGGTGTACCGTCATGGAGGGTGGCCTCAGTGGCTGATAGCTTGATAGCACCAATGTCCTTTGGTCACTGATATGGCAGGTGACATTTTTTGTCTATGGTTCTGAAAACAATATATTAACTAAATAAGAGAATAGAAAAATAGCAAATATTATAGCACATATAACCAACAAAACATGAATATCCAGGATATATGGGAAGCATCTATCAAAGAGACAACCAAATTTAAAACTGGGCGAAGTATCAGTTTCCATTTCAGTTCAGTCACTCAGTCGTGTCCAGCTCTTTGTGACCCCATGGACTGCAGCACACCAGGCCAAAAAAAAAAAAAATAGAGGAAAACAACAGAAGAGGAAAGACTAGAGATCTCTTCCAGAAAATTGGAAATATCAAAGATGGAACATTGGAAATATCAAAGATGGAACATTGGAAATACCAAAGATCGGCACAATAAAGGACAGAAATGGTAAAGACCTAATAGAAACAGAAGAGGTCAAGAAGAGATGGAAAGAATACATAGAAGAACAGTACAAAAAAGGATCTTAATGACCTGGATAACCACAATGGTGTGGTCACTTACCCAGAACCAGACGTTCTGGAGTATGAAGTCTACTAGGTCTTAGGAAACACTGCTGTCAGTAAAGCTAGTGGATGGAGGTGATGGAATTCCAGCAGAGCTATTTAAAATCCTGAAAAGTGACACTATCGAAGTGCTGCACTCAATATGTCAGCAAATGTGGAAAACCCAGCAGTGGCCACAGGACTGAAAAAGGTCAATCCTCATCCCAATTCCCAAGAAGAGCAGTACTAAAGAAATGTTCAAACCACCGGACAATTGCACTCATCTCCCATGCTAGTAAGGTCAGGCTCAAAATCCTGCATGCTAGGCTTCAACATCATGTGAACCAAGAATTTTCAGATGTCCATGCTGGGTTTAGAAAAGGCAGAGGAACCAGAGATCAACCAGAAGAACATCTACCTCTGTTTCACTGACTACGCTAAAGCCTTTGACTGTGGAGATCATAACAAGCTGTGGAAAACTCTCAAAGAGACAGGAATGCCAGACCATCTTAACTGTCTCCTGAGAAACCTGTCAAGAAGCAACAGTTAGAACCTTGTATGGAATAACTGACTGGTTCAGGACTGAGAAAGGAGAATGACAAGGCTGTTTATTGTCACCCTGTTTATTTAACTTATATGTACATCATGAGAAATGCTGGGCTGGATGAGTTATAAGCTGAAATCAAGATTGCCAGGAGAAATAGCAAGAACCTCAGAAATGCAGACGATACCATTCTAAGGGCAGAAAGAGAAGAGGAACTAAAGAACCTCTTGATGAGGATAAAGGAGGAGAGTGAAAAGGTCAGCTTTAAATTAAATATTAGAAAAACTGAGTTCATGATATCTGGTCCCATAACTTCATGACAGATAGAAGGGGGAAAGGTGAAAGCAGTGACAGATTTCCGAAAAGGGCTCTAAAATCACTGTGGATGTTGACTGCATTCATGAAATTAGAAGACAATTACTTCTTGGCAGGAAAGCTATGACAAACTTATATAGTTGTTAAAAAGCAAAGACACAACTTTGTGGACAAAGTTCTGTGTAATCAAGACTATGGTCTTTCCAGTAGTCATGTCCAGTTGTGAGAGCTGGACCATAAAGAAGGCAGAGCACTAAAGAATTGATGCTTTCAAACTGTGGTGCTGGAGAAAGCTCTTGAGAGTTCCTTGGACTGCAAGGAGATTAAACCAGTCCATCCTAAAGGAGATCGGTCCTGAGTGTTCACTGGAAGGACTGATGCTGAAGCTCCAATACTTTGGCCACCTCATGCAAAGAGTCAGCTCATTGGAAAAGACCCAGACTGGGCAAGATTGAGGGCAGGGGGAGAGAGGGGCGACAGAGGATGAGATGGTTGGAAGACATCATTGATGCAATGGGCATGAACTTGGGCAAACTCCAGAAGATGGTGGGGGACAGGGAGGCCTGGTGCACTGCAGTCCATGGGGTCACAAAGAGTCAGCACAACAGGATGACTGAACAACAATGACACTTGTTGATCCCAAGGATACAGATCGCATTGTTATGTATATCCCTTGAGGAGGAACCAGAACCCTGCTGCGTCACTGCCCTGTTTCTTGACAGTCTTTCCTTTGTTTCTGCATTCCCTCAGTCTTCTAATTAGTAACTGTTTGAATCTGCCCTTTAGAACTCTGGGAATGTCTAGAAGGTTGAAATCTTTTCTTACAAACAAGAAACAGTGACGTGGAAATCTTCTGTATCTGGGAGGGCCCCATAGGGTTCTGCTTGTTTTCAGTACTGTGAGTGGCACGTCTATATGCTTAAGAGTTGTAAAAAGCTGA
>SJYT01022529.1:42098-125457 GCA_006410635.1 Cephalophus harveyi
CCCCCACCCTCCCCCACTGGCAGCAGCAAAAAGAATTGTAAAAAGCTGTAAAGAGTTAGGTTTATGTTTTATAATAGCAATATAAATGAAAAACTATTATATTAAAGTATGGCTGTTAACTGGCCTTTTGTTGTTATTTGATTCCACATTTTGTAAAAGACTACTCTTATTTCAATTTCTACTTTGGTGGAAGTTTTTTAGAGATTTGCAAGTTTAACAAATATTAGTGAATAAAGTATTTTATTAATGTTAATAAATAAAGGTTAATGTAAAATCCTGTAACTTTAAATAAAATCTTTTTTTAGGACACAACTCAATCTATGACAGAGCATTATGTGAAGTACAAGGTCTAGATTCTTTCACAGGTTTAAAGAATGAATTCAGTGTTCATCATTTATCACCAAGCAATCTGGATTGGGTCCCAGTGGCTATGGGATGTTGTTGCATTTCAACTTGCTCTTAGTAAACAACTCAGTTATCTTAAGTGATACTGGAAATTGTTAATGGCGTAGAGAAGGTTCTCATTAAATATAAACCAATAGGCTAGATTTCTATTGAGACTAGGCCATAACATAAGATAAGAAGTGATAGGAAATGGATTCTGGGGCAGAAAAAAGGTTAACAAAAGAAGACAGATCATGAATAAAACCGATTGTCTAAGAAGCATAGGCATCTACAGTTTGAGGAAGGATGTTAATACCAATTATGTGTCAGACACAGGCACTGACAATGCAGAGATGTATAAAACATCCTCTCTCAACTCTGGTCTTAAAATTTGAGTTTCTCAAATCACCCTGCTAGCATGATTATTGGGAGAAGGCAATGGCACCCCACTCCAGTACTCTTGCCTGGAAAATCCCATGGACAGAGGAGCCTGGAAGGCTGTGGTCCATGGGGTCGCTAAGAGTCAGGCACAACTGAGCGACTTCCCTTTCACTTTTCACTTTCATGCATTGGAGAAGGAAATGGCAACTCACTCCAGTATTCTTGCCTGGAGAATCCCGGGGACAGAGGAGCGTAGTGGGCTGCTGTCTTTGGGGTCGCACAGAGTCAGACACGACTGAAGTGACTTAGCAGCAGCAGCAGCATGATTATTAAAATGCAGATTTCTCAATGCAACCTACAGCTTATAGTAAAATATAGCTTACCTCTTTGATTTAGACTCTGAATATCCATGCATTTTAATAAACTTCCCAAGTGATTTCTTTGTACTCTGATCTAGTTTGGTAAACAATATTATCTTGGGTTTTTGTTTGCTAAGGGAAATAGCACTGAGTTCTAGCAGCTCATCAGTACTAAGATTGATCCTGTATTTGGAGAGAGGCAGGAGTTGGGCTGGAGTGGGATCAAAGTTTGAGTTTTGGGTACAGGCCAATCAATGTGAAAATAACTAACAATATAAAGCACAAGAATGCAAATAAAAAATACCATAAATTCTAGATTAGCAAAAATTCTCTTTAGACAGAGAGAAACAGGGAAATAAATTCTCAAACAGATCCTGGGATCCTACCTCTCTCCCCATTATAGCCATTCAAGGAAATATGTTGTAGTTGTTTGTGTTAGTGGAATAGTTTTGCAACATCTGGGTTGAGTTAATTTATTTAGCAAATTATGGTTGAGCATCTCTTATAGACTAGGCTCAGAAGACACAAATATGAATTAAGACCATAATCTTGCTCTCTAAGAGCTCAGAATTTATAGAAGATGGATATAGATACAAATGCAACCCCTCATGGGACTAGCCCACCAGGCTCCTCTGCCCATGGAATATTCCAGACAAGGATACTAAAGTGGGTAGCCATCCCCTTCTCCAGGGGATCTTCCCAACCCAGGTCTCCCACACTGCAGGCAGATTCTTTACCATCTGAGCTACCAGGGAAGCCCAGTAAGGGCTATAGAAGTCATTATTAATTTATTCAAGCAACACATTAATGAAGTGACTACAGGATACCAGGCCCCAGATATACCATGATGAACAAAAATGTGGTTCCTGCCCATATGGATCTTTTCTGCTGGTGAATAAAGTAGGTAATAAGTATATAAAGTGATAACAAAATAAATAATGACAAATTGAGAGTAAAGGAAGAAAATTGGGCGTATGGGGTGGCTGTGGAATTACTGGGGACAAAGGAACCATTTACACGTAATCTTTAAAATTGAATTTCTCTCTAGGTTTCAGAAGAATTCGCTAAGTCTGACAAGTTATTTTCTATTTATGTGTCAGTAGGCTGTCAAATGATTGTATTAATAGAGGTGATATCAACTCTCTTTTCCTGTTGTATTTTTAAATTAACTTAGTCCTAAAGTAAGCACCAGAGGCTGACAGTTCTGTGAGAGAAATGTTTTGACCATGTACTTTAATTTCATTCAGGTTAAGCTTACTTTTTTTTTAGACCAGCTGGTTATTATTGCTTACATTGTTAGTCTTTATTTATATATATATACATAATCATTTATGTCCTCACAGCAATGAGTTTGATGTGTCTTCATGCCCAACACAACCGGGGCCTGAAGAGCAAGAGGACAAGTCAAATCATATTTAAGTAAAGCTAGAAAAGCAATATAACAGAAATCTCAGCTCTAGATAAGGTGAATAGCTATTTCATTAAGAATAAATGGGCTGGGGCTTCCCTGGTGGCTCAGTTGTAAAGAATCTGCTTGCCAGCGCCAGAGATGCAGGATCAATCCCTGACCTGGGAAGTTCCCACAGGCCAGAGAGCAGCTAAACCCATGGCCACAGCTATTGAGCCTGTGCTCTAGAGCCCAGAACTGCAGCTCCTGAGCCCAGGTACAGCAATACCAAAGCCCACACACCCTGAGCCCATGCTCTGCAGCAAGGGAACCACGGCCATGAGAAGCCCTTGCGCCACACCTGGAGAAGAGTCCAAGCAACAACGAAGACTTAGCCCAGCCAAAAGTAAATGAAGTTATTTTTAAAATAAGTAAATAAATGGGTCCATAGAGAATTGTTTGCCACATTGACGCCCCTCCCCCATGTAATCACTTTGAGAAACACATTCTACAAAACAGAAAATACCTAAACAGCCTAAAGAGAAGTTGGTATTCTGAGCCACTGGCATTAGAATAACAGATAAAATGATCCCAGGATGTTTTCTTCAGATGCTCCCTCAGATGCAACCCCTTCCTAACTGCACACACAACCTTTACAAGTATCTATATGATGATTCCACATTGTGCTATGATTTATTTGTCTGTGCTATTCACAAGTACATAGCAATATATGCCCTGCTGCTGCTGCTAAGTCACTTCAGTCATGTTTGACTCTGTGCGACCCCATAGACGGCAGCCCACCAGGCTCCCCCGTCCCTGGGATTCTCCAGGCAAGAACACTGGAGTGGGTTGCCACTACCTTCAATGCATGAAAGTGAAAAGTGAAAGTGAAGTCGCTCAGTCGTGTCCGACTCTTTGCGACCCCATGGACTGCAGCCTACCAGGCTCCTCTGTCCATGGGATTTTCCAGGCAAGAGCCCAGTGTGGACTATATGCTCAAAATACTTGTTGAATGAATAAATTAATTTTTAAATACCAAGAATCATTGAACATAATTATAATTGTGAGCATATGAGAATATGCTTTTTCATATATGGACTCATGATAAAGTAGTTGAACATGCTGATTTGGTGACGGGCATGTTTGAGTTAAATCCTATTTGGGTCACTTACAAATTGTGCAACCTTGAGAAAGTTACTTAACTTCTCTAAGCTCTAGTTTCCTATTCTTTAAAATAGTTAAGTTAATAATATGTATCTCTTAGGCATGTTGTTGGTATTGCCTAAAATATTACAGGAAAATAACCTATTACTCTGCATAGCACTCAAAATGGCACAGAAATAGTTTGCCAGCTAGGGAAAATGCAGTCCATAAAACTCCTATAAGATATATTTATAATTAGAGTGAATTATCTTAAATCATCTCTCTAAGATGTTTCCAAGTTCTTTGCATCAATAAACAATTGTAAGTTCATCAATGCAAGATAAGTTGTATTTGCATACTCAGTGCTACATAGATGTTCAAGGAATGTAGTTTGTGTAAATACATGATTTTCCAGTTTTTGACAAGGTGATTGACTATGGATTGCACTTCTAAGGCATAAATTTAGATAATAAGTTTTGAAAAAAAATTTGTATCAAATAAAGTCTGTTGTGTTCATGTTTTATGACCTGTCAATAGGAAAAAACATTTTTTTAATAACTAAGTCTTGAAGAGTAAGAGAAACTGACCTATCAGCCTGAAATGACATCTGAAGCAAAGCATAAATGGCTTTTTGGTTAGTCAATAAAAATAGATGAATGTCTCAGCTTCAAAGACAATGAAACTGACTGTTCATGATTTTCCTCTTCCAAGCTCCACTGGAAGCTTTTAGATTTCTATTTTCATCTTGCTTATGTTTTTTTTTTTTTTTTTAATTCACAGTCTAAAAATGCACATACTAAATCATCCTTACACATTCTCCCAATTCTCAATATAAACAAATCAAATGTTGCTTGGAAATGTTTACTATGCTTTGTTATTTACAACAACAAAATGCATCAATTGCAATAAAGACATGGAGACAAGCATTCTCAGCAGACACACAAGGCAGTTTATGACATCCAAATGGCATGCTTGAAAAAAGTGTTAGATTCATGAGAAAGCCTAGTGATCCTAGTTTTTATTGCTAAATTCTTCCATCAAATCTTTTCAGCTTTGATTCATTCATTCATTCCTTTACTTATCTATTTATTCTGTGTGTCCTAACAGATGTTTTCAGTGTGCTTTTGACTTAATTAATCATCTTTGGGGGGCTTCCCAAGTGGTGCAATGGTGAAGAACCTGCCTGCCAATGCAGGAGACACAAGATAAGCAGGTTTGATCCCTGGGTCAAGAAGATCCCCTGGAGTAGGAAATGGCCACCCACTCCAGGATTCATGCCTGGACAATTCCGTGGACAGAGGAGCCTGGTGACTACAGTCCATTGGGTCACAAAGAGTAGGACACGACTGAGCACACGTGCACATACTTGGGATAACATGTGACCTACTGTGTTCAGTGGGATGTTCCTATTGAAAGAGTCAGTATCTACTTTACATGGACATTGCTCTTCATTTACAGGAAGCAAAGGAAAGAAGCTTACACGTATGCTATATACAGTATACACGTATATGTATAACAGCTCAGAGACTATCCTATGTCTTCATTTTTTTTTTTTTTAAACACCAGACACACAGAGAAGGAAGTCCACCAAAAAATAAGTGATTTTCATTACTTTAAAGAAAAAATTTTGAGAATCCAGAATTTTTGCCTGTCTTTCCCCATCCACCCCTGTGATCAAAGCAGCTTGTGAAGTGTTACTAATTCCATACTCTTAGAAAAAAGCAACAAACTTCCTTGACAAGGCAACCGAAGACCATTATGAAAAGTGTTGCAATGGGAGGATCAAACAGTATCGGTGTATACAAACCCATGGACAGATGTAAGAAGAAAAAAATTATAGAGCTTCATCTTGGCCATAGTGACATATTTTAACTTGATATCTGTCTAGTCTTTTGGGTGAAAATATTGTAGGAGAGACTATTGAGCGGGAAAAAAATCTAGGAAAGCTGTTTCTTTTCTCCCTGAAAATAAAGGGCATCAAATGTGAAGTCATTTATCCACATAATAACTTAAAACAGTGTTCTAGTTGTGCTGTAACATAAACAGTTTGGCATCAGAACCATAATTTCTTAAAGATAACAAAAGAAGACTCATACATAATTAAATGTTTTCAGTCAGTTCAGTCACTCAGTCATATCCGACTATTTGCAACCGCCTGGACTGCAGCATGCCAGGCCTCCCTATCCATCACCAACTCCCAGAGTTCACTCAAACTCATGTCCATTGAGTCGGTGATGCCATCCAGCCATCTCATCCTCTGTTGTCCCCTTCTCCTCCTGCCTTTAATCTTTCCCAGCATCAAGGTCTTTTCAAATGAGTCAGCTCTTTGCATCAGGTGGCCAAAGCAGGTTACAAACAGTAACTGTTCTTACAAAATACACCTGAAAATCACTAATTAAACAGTACATCACAGTTTTATCTCGGGCTACATAGGTTTTTTCCCCCATGTTTTCTATCTCTTTTATAACTACAAATGTGTTTGAGGCAAGAGTCGAGAAGATTTTAAGATGCTGTTGAAGGATGGAAAGTAAATTTTTATTGTATAATATTTACCTTTTGCTCAATGTCTTTATCTGACATTTTTTTAGTTTAGCTCAAATGAACTTAAACATGAAATGGAATGATAGAGATATGCTCATGCATCTGTTCACCAAACCAGCATTTATGGAGCACCCACAGGGTACCAAGCCCTGTGAAAGGCACTGGGCATCCAGTAACAGCAGGACAGGAATGGGCCTGTCCTCACAGCATTTACCATGTAGTAATAATAACTCACATTTCTATTGTGCTTTCACAATATGTAATACATTTTTATAAACATTTGTGTTATCTACTTCTTATCCTTTGAGATAAGTGTTATTATTCCCAACATGTAAATGAGATTATTGAAACTGGAACTCTTTAAGATTGGGAGGTTCACAGGTAACTACAGATATGTATAGAGGATATTCAATCTCAAAAAATAGCGATTTATATATCTTTAAAAACGTTTTACTGGCGTATGATTTGGTTACAATATTTTATTAATTTCCACCGCAAAGCAATGTGAATAAGCTATACATATACATATATCCTGTCTCTTTTGAATTTCCTTCCCATTTAGGCCACCCCAGGGCACTGAGAAGAGTTCCCCGTGCTCTACGGTAGGTTCTCGATAGTATCGCTTGTGCGCACATGTCGATCCCAATCTTCCAATTCATCCCAACCCCGCCTTCTCCCTTGGCATCCGTGTTTATTGTACATACTGCTGCAGTGAACATTGGAGTGCATGTTTCTTTTTAAATTATGGTTTTACCCAGCTATATGTCCAGTAGCAGGATTGGTAGGTCACATGGTAGTTCTATGTTTAGTTTTTTTAAGCAAACTCCATGTTATTCTACCTAGTGGCTGGACAGCCACATGTAAAAGAAAGAAATTAGAACATTCCCTAATATCATGTACAAACATAAAATCAGAATGGATTAAACACCTAAATGTAAGGCTAGATACTATAATACTCTTAGAGGAAAACATAGGCAGAACACTCTTGGCATAAAGTACAACAAAATCTTTTTTTGATGCCCCTCCTGGAATAATGAGAATAAAGACAAAAATAAACAAATGGGACCTAATTAAACTTAAAACTTTTGCCTAGCAAAGGAAACCATAAACAAGACAGAGAAAGTAACCCTCAGAATGGGAGTAAATATTTGCAAATGAAGCATCTGACAAGGGACTAATCTTTAAAATGTACAAGCAGCTCATGCAGCTCAATATCAAAAAAAAAAACAACCCAATTAAAAAAAAATGAGTAGAAGACCTGAATAGTCATTACTCCAAAGACGACATACAGATGGCCAACAAATACTTGAAAAGATGCTCAACATCACTTATTATTACAGAAATGCAAATCAAAACTACAATGAGGTATCCCCTTACACCTGTCAGAATGGCCATCATCACAAAATCTACAAACAGTAAAGGCTGGAAGGGATGTAGAGAAAAGGGAATCCTCTCACACTGTTGAGAATGTAAATTGATACATCCATTTATATTTTATTGCATTTAACGGTTCTTCCAGTAAGATTTCAATCAGGAGACAAGAAACATACAGTAACTTTAACAGGGAAAGTTTAAAACAGGGAATCATTAACTATAACAGGAGATAGGAGCAAAAGAGAATTGTGCGTAAAGGAGTAAAGAAAACTCTAAGGAATACAGAAATAGAAGATATAGAAAGCAACCACAACCTCTAGAGGTAACACAGATCACCCAAGAAACTAACAAATATAGAAAGGGTCCTCTGCCCTGTAAGGCTGGGATCCAGACCTCCCTGGAGAGCGCACTACTGAGGCCCACCGGTTGGCAGAGAAGTTCATAGAGGGGCTGCACTGGGAAGCTGGGGAATCACCTGCTGGGCCTCTGAGGGAGGTACCACGGAGAGGTACCATATGCCCTGGCCACAAAGCACTATAGGAAGCTGCCAGGAGAGAGGATGCACAGAAACCAAGAGCTGGTTCTCTTCCAGGATCCCTCCAGGGTTCTCTACTGATGAAGCTTACCATCTTGCCAGCTGGCAAGAGAAAAATATTCCAGCATTGCAAGCAGAGCCACTGAGGGTAGATTTGGAGCTTAGAGGAATAAAATGATAAATGAAACATTGGTATATCAAGAACATTTAGATGAATTACATAATATCATTTATTTGTCACAGTTCACTAAGGGGATACATATTTTATTCTTCCCTAATGGATTAAATCATTTTTTAAAATATATTTCATCTATTTATTTCTAAAAGATAAAAAATTTTGAAATTACTTTGTCCATTACTATAAAGAGTAAGACTTACAACCTGGTAATCAAAAGCATTGAATTGGGCACCAGACAGTTTGGATCCAATTCTGACTGTTAGACTTTGAGCAAAATATGTTGGGAAAAATATTTAACCTCTCTCTATATTTTGGCTTGTTTGCTTTTAAAAAAGCAAAACTTCCTACATATATTTCTTATGAAGATTATATTAGATGATGTTTGCAATATATTTGGAATGCAACTGGCACATACATATGCTCACTTGCTGTTATTGTTGTTATTTGCTGCTATTATTTTCATATATTATTATTATTTCTTCCATTACAAATCTTAAATATGTAGGATAGAAAAATAAAAAATCTTATAAGCATCCTCAGAAGAAAATCAGTCATAGACAAAGTAACACTGTCAAGCTGCACTGACTTCTTCTCCAACCTATGCTCTGCTAGAAAACAGTAGAATGATGTTGCAGGTTTGAGGGACAAGAGATTATTAATAATTCTATAAGCAATCTAGTTGTTTCTAACATCTTGACTATATAGGCAATAGAATCCTAGAGGTCCAGTGGTTAAGACTCCATGTTCCCAAAGCAGAGGGCACAGGTTCGATCCCTTGTCAGGGAAGATCCCACGTGCCATATGGTGCATCACACACACACACAAAAGAAAAAGACATAAAAAATTCTAGCTACAAAAGTTCTTCCACTTCTATATTTTCAATGGCAAATGACAGCATGCTTATTTGAAAAACATTAATGAGGCTTATTGTTTTGTTAATGTTATAAATATGTGATTTTCCATTGTGAGATAAAGTTAAAAAAATATAAAAATTACTGATATTTCTACCATGGAGAATCAGGTATATTTCCTCCTAGTTTTTTTCTCAGTGGACATACATGTAAAATAACATGTAGAAATATACATTTTTAGAAATTATGTTCTACTATATGTGTGGTGACCAACAAATACTTGAAAAGATGCTCAACATCACTTATTATTACAGAAATGCAAATCAAAACTACAATGAGGTATTCCCTTACACCTGTCAGAATGGCCATCATCACAAAATCTACAAACAGTAAAGGCTGGAAGGGATGTAGAGAAAAGGGAATCCTCTCACACTGTTGAGAATGTAAATTGATACATCCATTTATATTTTATTGCATTTAACGGTTCTTCCAGTAAGATTTCAATCAGGAGACAAGAAACATACAGTAACTTTAACAGGGAAAGTTTAAAACAGGGAATCATTAACTATAACAGGAGATAGGAGCAAAAGAGAATTGTGCGTAAAGGAGTAAAGAAAACTCTAAGGAATACAGAAATAGAAGATATAGAAAGCAACCACAACCTCTAGAGGTAACACAGATCACCCAAGAAACTAACAAATATAGAAAGGGTCCTCTGCCCTGTAAGGCTGGGATCCAGACCTCCCTGGAGAGCGCACTACTGAGGCCCACCGGATGGCAGAGAAGTTCATAGAGGGGCTGCACTGGGAAGCTGGGGAATCACCTGCTGGGCCTCTGAGGGAGGTACCACGGAGAGGTACCATATGCCCTGGCCACAAAGCACTATAGGAAGCTGCCAGGAGAGAGGATGCACAGAAACCAAGAGCTGGTTCTCTTCCAGGATCCCTCCAGGGTTCTCTACTGATGAAGCTTACCATCTTGCCAGCTGGCAAGAGAAAAATATTCCAGCATTGCAAGCAGAGCCACTGAGGGTAGATTTGGAGCTTAGAGGAATAAAATGATAAATGAAACATTGGTATATCAAGAACATTTAGATGAATTACATAATATCATTTATTTGTCACAGTTTACTAAGGGGATACATATTTTATTCTTCCCTAATGGATTAAATCATTTTTTAAAATATATTTCATCTATTTATTTCTAAAAGATAAAAAATTTTGAAATTACTTTGTCCATTACTATAAAGAGTAAGACTTACAACCTGGTAATCAAAAGCATTGAATTGGGCACCAGACAGTTTGGATCCAATTCTGACTGTTAGACTTTGAGCAAAATATGTTGGGAAAAATATTTAACCTCTCTCTATATTTTGGCTTGTTTGCTTTTAAAAAAGCAAAACTTCCTACATATATTTCTTATGAAGATTATATTAGATGATGTTTGCAATATATTTGGAATGCAACTGGCACATACATATGCTCACTTGCTGTTATTGTTGTTATTTGCTGCTATTATTTTCATATATTATTATTATTTCTTCCATTACAAATCTTAAATATGTAGGATAGAAAAATAAAAAATCTTATAAGCATCCTCAGAAGAAAATCAGTCATAGACAAAGTAACACTGTCAAGCTGCACTGACTTCTTCTCCAACCTATGCTCTGCTAGAAAACAGTAGAATGATGTTGCAGGTTTGAGGGACAAGAGATTATTAATAATTCTATAAGCAATCTAGTTGTTTCTAACATCTTGACTATATAGGCAATAGAATCCTAGAGGTCCAGTGGTTAAGACTCCATGTTCCCAAAGCAGAGGGCACAGGTTCGATCCCTTGTCAGGGAAGATCCCACGTGCCATATGGTGCATCACACACACACACAAAAGAAAAAGACATAAAAAATTCTAGCTACAAAAGTTCTTCCACTTCTATATTTTCAATGGCAAATGACAGCATGCTTATTTGAAAAACATTAATGAGGCTTATTGTTTTGTTAATGTTATAAATATGTGATTTTCCATTGTGAGATAAAGTTAAAAAAATATAAAAATTACTGATATTTCTACCATGGAGAATCAGGTATATTTCCTCCTAGTTTTTTTCTCAGTGGACATACATGTAAAATAACATGTAGAAATATACATTTTTAGAAATTATGTTCTACTATATGTGTGGTGGTATTTGGTTTTGCTTTTATTAGTTATAGAAATTTTTGAAGACTTTTAAGTATATAGTAATGCTATTTGAATAGTGTTTGGTTTGCTTCTTCCTAATCAATGGATGTGAGTCTGAGTGAACTACGAGAGATGGTAATGAACAGGGAGGCCTGGCGTGATGCGATTCATGGGGTTACAAAGAGTCGGACACGACTGAGCGACTGAACTGAACTGAATCATTTGTCTCATATTTATTTTTCCTACCTTATTACACTGGCAAACACTCCAGCATGATGCCAAGTGGAAAGGATAAGAGTAGACATCCTCATCACAATCTTAATAAAGACAAAACATTCACTTTCCATCATTGTGATGTAGGCTACAGAATTTTATGTACATGCTGTTTATGAACTTTAAAAAATCTTTTTATTCTTAGTTTATTGAAAGTTTTTAATCATGAATAGGTGTTGAATGTTGTCAAATATGGTTCTTTGGTTACCGGAATGATAAATTACTTAATATTTTAATCTACAATTATGGTGACTGACTTTATTTACTTTGGAGACATAAATGGATTTGCATCATTTTTCATGAAAAAATAAGGCAAATATAAACCAGTGGGTATAAAATTATCCCATTTTTTATTAAAAAAAGAGGGTATGGAGATATATATATATACACATATAGATATGTGTTTATGTGATACATAGATATGTGTTTATGTGAGTGATACATATATTATCACTCACACAATGTGTCTTTTTACATACAAAGAACATTTCAGGATACATGAAAAACTTGACAACAATGCTTTGCCCACATAAAAAAGGTCTGGGTGTCTGGACTCCAGAGAAATTTAATTTTATTCTTACTCTCTTGTGTGAAATGTTGACTATATACAACTTTGAAAAAATACATGTCTCTATTTCTTATGGTTGTTTGTTGCATTTAGGCTTAAGTATTTTATTAGCATAGAATATATTTTTGAAATATAAGGTGTGACTTTGAAATGTTCTTTTTTTCTTTTTTCCAGTTATTTAGTTGAGTTTCTATGCTCTAGAAAACTAATTCCATTTTGTTTGCTTGATTCAGAATGATTATTTTTATTCCACTAAAAGGATATTGATTTCAGTGCTAATTTCACTATATTTGGGTTAATGTAGCTTTATAAATTGTAATTTTTGTTGGGGCTAGTGTGTCGTATTGGTTTGTCATGTTTTTTAACTCACTCTTTTTTTTTAATTTTTGTATTTATTTTCCTGATAAAATTTGGTCACTACCTTAAATGTGTTCCTCGACCACTCAACTCAAAGTGTTTTCTTCTTCATACTGCTGATTTCTTCTCCTTCATCAACTTATCCCCTATATAGGATATCTATTTGGGCATTTACTAGGGCCCATGGATGTTTTGTTCATCCTATAAACACTTTATCTATCACAGTGCTTGATATACAGCTGCTCTATTAATATTTGATGACTGACCTACTCAGTGAATGAATGTATGAGTGAGTGATTTGAATAAATTCATCAAATTCCAAAAAAAATACACACTTGATTTTATTTCCCTTGCTTTCTCTCCACTCTTGACATTTAATGTCACATAATTTATTTTAATCTGTGATTAGAACCCTGAATTATTATATTTTAAAATAAGATGCTATGAATACTAAAATGTTATTTTCCATATATGCTTTTTCAAGGATTTGGGGGAAGTTTACATTCAATTTTTTTTTTTTGGCTGCACTGTGTGGCATATGGGATTGTAGTTCCCAAATCAGGGGTCAAACCTGCCCTCTTCCTTACAGTGGAACAGATGAGTCTTGATTACTGGAGTACCAGGGAAGTCCTTGCTGCTAAGTCACTTCAGTTGTGTCCGACTCTGTGCGATTCCATAGACGGCAGCCCACCAGGCTCTCCCGTCTCTGGGATTCTCCAGGCAAGAACACTGGAATGGGTTGCCATTTCCTTCTCCAGTGCATAAAAATGAAAATGAAGTCGCTCAGTCGTGCCCGACTCTCAGGGACCCCGTGGACTGCAGCCCACCAGGATCCTCCGTCCATGGGATTTTCCAGGCGAGAGTACTAGAGTGGGGTGCCTTACATTCAGTTTTATAACTGCATTTACAATATTTGTCTGCTTTTAACTCAAATAATAAAGCTTTTATACAATAAATTTCTAATTCTTTTAATTCTTGATTTGAATCATCTTTTGTAGGCTTACAGATATATTTTAGCAGCTTCCCTACTGAGGATATATTAACCACTTGCTTTGAGAAATTTTTTATTTATTAAAAATATGTCTCTATGTGCCTCATACATAAATAACAGGTACTTGTCTATAAAGAGAATTGTCCAATCTATGTCCATCATAAAAACAAACAAAAGCAAAACCCCTCATACACAATATTGCACTCTATCATGGTACATAATGTCTCAGTGAGAACTCTGAGACTAGCTTGTCTTTTTCCTTATTCATTATTTTTTATCTTTAAAATTCAAAAATTTATAAGGGCGTATCCAGGTTTCTGGATGAGCCTTTGGTTTTGTCTTCTCAGATCTTTCTTCAGCTTGAAAACTTTTTCTTTTCTTTTAAATTTAATTATTTATATCCTTGCTATTTTTTCTTTCTTCCCCTAAACAGTTATCTTTCTTTGATCATATCCTTCATATCCATCACTATCTAGGCCATCATTTTCATCTCTTTGATTTCACTCCTGCATTACAAAAAATTTCTCAAATCTTTTCCCATTTCATCGATTGGATTCATTTTTTTTCTTACATGCTCTTTGCTATCTCAACTGCTACTTTAATTTTCTATTGAATTTTGCATTTTCTTGCAACCTACTATAGCCTTCGCTTTTCTCATTTTTTTATTTCATCCTATTCTCTCCTTAATAACACGTATTATAGTTTTATAGAGGCTTTTATTCATTAATCTTCTTGAGCACATCAAGGTTGTAAATGTTAAAATGAAGAATATAACTGTAAATTTTTCAGCTATTTTAAAAATAAGCTAATTCTCAGAATTATTCTCTCAACTGGCCTCATCAAGTCAGTACACTTTTGCCTTCCTCCAGCAGCGCCTCTTTATGACATCTTGACTTATTTACTTTACTTGCACTGTGTTGAGATTGATTCAGGCTTGCCATTTCCTTCATATAGGGTGAGGGAATTTTTTCTTTTTTTTCTTTTTTTGCCATCATGGAACACTTGGATCTTCATTCTTACCATAGTTTTTTTTTCGTTTTCTCTTTGATCTACATCTAAAAGCTTTAATTTTTGCTCCTATCCAAATTTGCTTAGTAGAGGTTAAAGCTTCTACCTTCTACCTGACAGAATTAAACTGAGATTATCAGATACAGTGTATAAACTTGCCTTTGCATGGTGCAAAGCATGACAAATTGTACAAAGTTCCTCCACCTACTGTCTAAAGTGCCCCTTTAGAACCCTAACAACCCACCCCACTTCTCCATTCTGTTCTGAGAGATGTAGTGTATGTACTGATGTATAGTAAGAGGGGAAGGAGTGGAGATGACTCAGGGCTATAGTGCGGCTTGGTCCAGAAGGTATTCACATGATATAGAGAGAAGACCTCCTAGTTTTGGTCAGAGCTACATGAGACTGTGGAGTGAGTCAGTCTTTCTCTCTTATTTTAGAGAATTATGTGTCACCTGATTCAGAGGGTTCTCTATGCAATGTGTCATCCAAAACTGCGATTCATGTCTGTCACTCGGAGGGAAACCACTATTGGATATTCTATACAAACGGCAGCATATTTCCTCCTCTTCTTTCTTCTTTTCTCTCATTTTCTTCCTTGTCTTCATCTTCTCTCTTACACAAACATAGCATCACTTTAATATTCTAGCTCTCTCATTATTAGCAATCCATGATATTTTGGATTGCTTTATTCTTTTTTACTATTTTAATTGACAGTTAATAAGTGGCTTATTAGGAATAACTAGTCATCTGTCATTTTTTAACCAAATTGTACCCTGATTTTAACTTTATCTGAATCAAATCTCATAGAGTCCCTGGAGTTCTTTAATTCATCTCCATCTTTGTTATAGAGAACATGTTTTATCCACATTATATTTAAAGAGTAGAGATGATTCACATTCTGAAGTACGTAGTAAAGGACTATTTTATATTGGGAGCCAGGTCACCAGTCTCTTGCATGCAGACCCTGATGGTGAGTCAAGAGGGTCCACATTAGGCTTATTAGTCATGTCATTCCACCAACCTGTTTGCCCTGGGCTGTTACAGATTGTGCTATTGTGTTATCATAATTATTTATAGTGTTCTGTTCACTCTCTAAAGCATTCTGGTCTGCATGATAAATTTCATGATCATCCTATATGTCATTATGAGATACAATTTAAATGTCAGTCATATATCCTTGAAGGACTTATTCATGCTTCCTTAATATTGTGATGTAATTTTAATGGAATTAAACTTAAGCAGGTGAAAATTGCTGTTAATTCAATTGAGCTACAATTCAGTTACTAATATCCTAATTCTGCTTGCATGAAAACTGAATGGGTCATGTCATCAACAATGTTCAAAGCAGATTGTTAAACTCTAATTGGTGGACTAGTACTTCACGTGTGCTAGATAATAACACAGAATTTGGAGCTTTATATATTCAAGTTCTTTCATTCTACAGATTCTAGACATTTAGTTCTTTAATTCTAAAAATCTTAGATTGGCCCCATTGGTCCAGGGATTATCTATCAGGTGACTGAAGTGCAGATGTCCCAGCTGTAAAGTTCTCACTCATCCACTCTTTTTGTCTTTAGAGTGTCCACTGTTAGTTAACTCTGCTGCAATGCACAAAAGGGGCTTTCCAGAGTCTACCTATTTTGCAGGCAATAAGCAAGACCATCTCCAAGAAAAAGAAGTGCAAAAAGGCAAAATGGTGGTCTGAGGAGGCCTTACAAATAGCTGAGAAAAGAAGAGAAGCTGAAGACAAAGGAGAAAAGGAAACATATACCCATTTGAATGCAGAGTTCCAAAGAATAGCGAGGAAAGATAAGAAAGCCTTTCTCCATGATCAATGCAAAGAAATAAAGGAAAACAAGAGGATGGGAAAGACTAGAGATCTCTTCAAGAAAATTAGAGATACCACGGGAACATTTCATGCAAAGATGGGCTCAATAAAGGACAGAAATGGTAGGGACCTAACATAAGCAGAAGATATTAAGAAGAGATGGCAAAAATACACAGAAGAACTATACAAAAAAGATGTTCATGACCCAGATAACCACAACGGTGTGGTCACTCACCTAGAGTCAGACATCCTGGAATGTGAAGTGGACCTTAGGAAGCTTCACGATGAACAAAGCTAGTGGTGGTGATGGAATTCCAGTTGAACTATTTCAAATCCTAAAAGATGATGCAGCAAAAGTGCTGCACTCAATATGCCAGCAAATTTGGAAACTCAGCAGTAGCCACTGGACTGGAAAAGGTCAGTTTTCATTCCAATCCCAAAGAAAGGCAATGCCAAAGAATGCTCAAACTACCACACAATTGCAATCATCTCACATGCTAGTAAAATAATGCTCAAAATTCTCTAAGCCAGGCTTCAACAGTACATGAACTGTGAACTTCCAGATGTTCCAGCAGGTTTTAGAAAAGGCAGAGGAACCAGAGATCAAATTGCCAACATTTGCTGGATCATCGAAACAGCAAGAGATTTCCAGAAAAACATCTACTTCTACATTATTGACTAAGCCAAAGCCTTTGACTGTGTGGATCACAACAAATTCCCATCAAGAGATGGGAATACCAGACCACCCTACCTGCTTCCTGAGAAATCTGTATGCAGATCAAGAAGCAACAGTTAGAACTGGACATGGAACAACAGACTGGTTCCAAATCGGGAAAGGAGTATGTCAAGGCTATATATTGTCACCTTGCTTATTTAACTTAGATGCAGAGTATATCATGCGAAATGCCAGGCTGGATAAAGGACAAGCTTGAATCAAGATTGTTGGGAGAAATATCAATAACCTCAGATATGCAGATGACACCACACTTCTGGCAGAAAGCAAAGAGCAACTGAGGAGCCTCTTGATGAAAGTGAAAGAGGAGAGTGAAAAACTTGGCTTAAAACTCAGCATTCAGAAAACTAAGATCATGGCATCTGGTCCCATCACCTGATGGCAAATACTTGGGGAAACAGTGGAAACAGTGACAGACTTTATTTTCTTGGGTTCCAAAATCACTGCAGATGGTGACTGCAGCCATGAAATTAAAAGTAGCTTGCTCCTTGGAAGAAAAGCTATGACCAACCTAGATAGCATATTAAAAAGCAGAGATGTTACTTTACCAACAAAGGTCTTTCTAGTCAAAGCTATGGTTTTTCCAGTAGTCATATATGGGTTTTAGAGTTGAACTATAGAGAAAGCTGAGAGCCAAAGAATTGATGCTTTTGAACTGTGGTGTTGGAGAAGACTCTTGAGAGTCCCTTGGACTGCAAGGACATTCAGCCAGTCCATCCTAAAGGAAATCAGTCCTGAACATTCATTGGAAGGACTGATGCTGAAGCTGAAGCTCCAATACTTTGGCCACCACATGCGAAGAACTGACTCACTGGAAAAGACCCTGAGGATGGGAAAGATTGAAGGTGAGAGGAGAAGGGAACGACAGAGGCTGAGATGGCTGGATGGCATTACCCACTCGATGGACATGAGTTTGAGTAAGCTCTGGGAGTTGGTGAAGTACAGGGATGCCTGGTGTGCTGCAGTCCATGGGGTCACAAAGAGTCGGACACAACTGCTGAGCGGCTGAACTAAACTGAACAAGGTGATCCCTCTCAAAGCATATCATCCAGCATACATAACAGTGATTGGATAGAATGTGTAGATTATCATCAAGATAAATAATATATCCCAAATGATCCAAACATATGAAATCAACAAAACTGAACCTAATTTCTAACACTGCTGATTATTAACTTTTGTCTCTGAAAGAGTTCCTTAACTTCACTGACCCTCAGTTTCCTAATATGAAGTTTTGATAAAACCAAAAATCTTGGCGGTGTTGTGACAATAAAGTCTATATTTATTAAGAGAAAATTAAAGAAAAAAAGATTCACTGCTTTTCTTGGAAATTTTTACTATTAATGAACAAGAAAAGAAAGTGAGCCAAATGAATTCCCAGAGAGTGTCTATACTTTTTGTCAAGGATAATAGTCTTCAACCAACAAATGGTACCAGGAAAAGTAGAATAAGGGAATAAATTCAAGATAACTGATGACCTAGTAAAGAAGCACATAGAATTTTGAAATCTCCTAATCAAAACATTTTATATCAAGCCACCAAGAACAATACAATTGTATATACATAAATGAACCTAAACTCATACATCAGTTTCCCCTCAGAAGGAGGTCTTTAGCAACAGGATGACTTTAAATATGTCAGTGGTTCTTTTCTGTTCAATATTCTTTATCATTCACTTAGATAAAACCTATATTGCATTTTGTGAAGAGAAATCTATGGTAAATGGCAGAAGCATGCTGGACTAATGGGATGGCGCCATTACCATTCACTTAGGCATAAATTTTTAAAAAATAAGAGAATGTAATGCAGCTTGTCAGTAACATATGCAAAAAAAGGCTTACATTTTAATGAGCGGTAGTTTTATGATTCAACAATAGCATGTCTACAGAAAAATCTCATGAACACTTTTTGATATTCAATATAAAATATCTGAACAAAACCTTTCTGTTTTTATTCACCTGTCTTCCAGATTATTAATCTTGTCTTTCACTGTCTCCCATCTGGTGTTAAACTATCCCTCAAGTTCTTAATTTCTGATCAGCATTGGAATGTCCATTTCATTATTATTTTGTAATTTTGATTTTATTGCAAAATTCTCCCTATTTTTATATACATCCTGTGATAGTTCCTATATTTTCTTAAATATATAAATCGTGATTGTTTTAAAGTCCTTATCGTCTAATTAACCATTTATTAATATCTGCTTTTTTCGTTTTGTATGTAGAGACAATGTTCTGTCTCCTCGCATGCCAAGTACTTTTTTTTAGTTGAAAGTCAAGCATTGCGTTTTCAAAAAACAAAGGTATAAAAATCTCCAGATGATATACTTTTGTCAGAGAGGTCAGCCTCTCCTCTGCTAGGCAGACACAGCAGAGGAAGTAGAGGGGCTGACTACTCTAAGTTTTTATTGAGAATCTGTCAGATCCTATCTCTGCTCTACTTTTCAGAGGTCTTCAGTTTGGATATGTAGTGACACATCCTGTGAAGCTTCTGAGTTTGGTAAATTGAGGAAGAGAGACTGGCTATTGTTAAATCTATTCAAGTCATTAATTTTATCACCCTATGCCTAAACAGGTCCCTCCTTTGCTGTTTCATCTGTCTTCCATCTTCTAGGGGCTGAGACAGGATCCTCACTCAGCTCCAGTTCAGTCTGCACTATCAAGCACCCCAGAGACAAAGCAAGTTGTTGAAGATTATTTAAAAGTCAATTCCCCTTTCCTTTGAGGACTTTGAGCTGTCTCCTGTCCTCCCAGTAGATCATGAAAATGTAGGCTATTCCACTTTTCTGTGTTTGGGCTATGGCTATAGCCTGCTGTCCTGTGAAATTTTGAAACTTAGCCGATATCTTGAGCAGCAAAATGAACCTGAGGTCCTGCTCCTCTCCAGTTTTACTATCCCAGTCCGGTGCAACTGCCAAAACTATTGCTGCTCTTTGTCCCCCAGCCTCAGTGCTCTTCCTGACTTAGCCTGGATTGTCAGCTTCATCTGCATCTAGAAATGAAAAATAACCTCCAGGGATAGCTTCAGATTCTTAGCTCACATTTGAAAAATCATATTTCTTGAAAGGTACTCCCTGTAGCCCTTATTGTTTGGCTGATCCTTGGTGCCTTTAATATACTTTTTTTGTAATTGATTCAACTTTTCTAATTGTTCTCAATGGGAACAGTGCATGCTGTCACTCAGTCATGTCCAATGGTTTGTGACCCTTATGGACTGTAGCCAGCCAGGCTTCTCTGTCCATGGGATTTTCCAAGCAAGAATGCAGGGGTGGGTTGCCATTTCCTTCTCCAGGGGATCTTCTCAACGCCCACTCAGCTATCATACAATCTCACAAAAGTGTTTTGCAAAAGATCAGAGAAAAGACATGAGATTCCATATATAGAAGCATTTATGCTATTGCATCAGGAGAAAAAGGAGTCAGAGGACTACCATATTACGGTATGGAGGTCGAAGAGAAAGCCCAAAAGGGTACATAGACAAGGAGCTTTAAAAATTCAGAAGACAAAACAAAACCAACTGAGGATCCATCAGAGTTTCTAGAAAGAATTTATCAAGCTTCTAGGTTCAGCTCAGCTCAGTTCAGTTCATTTCAGTCACTCAGTCGTGTCCGACTCTTTGTGACCCCATGGACAGCAGCACGCCAGGCTTCCCTGTCCATCACCAACTCCCGGAGCTTACTCAAACTCATGGCCATCGAGTCGGTGATGTCATCCAAAATCTCTTCCTCTTTCATCCCCTTCTCCTCCTGCCCTCAGTCTTTCCCAGCATCAGGGTCTTTTCTAATGGGTCAGTTCTTCACATCAAGAGGCCTAAGTTTGGAGCTTCAGTTTCAGCATCAGTCCTTCCAATGAATGTTCAGGACTGATTTCCTTTAGGACAGACTGGTTGGATCTCCTTGCAGCCCAAGGCACTCTCAGCACCACAGGTCAAAGTGTCAATTCTTCAGCCCTCAGCTTTCTTTATGGTCCTACTCTCAAAACCGTATGGAAAAATGATAGCTTTGACCACACTGACCTTTGTTGGCAAAGTAATGTCTCTGCTTTTTAATACGCTATCTAGGTTGGTCATAACTTTTCTTCCAAGGGGTAAACATCTTTTAATTTCATGGCTGCAGTCACCATCTGTAGTGATTTTGGAACTCAAGAAAATAAAGTCTGTCACTGTTTCCACTGTTTTCCCATCTATTTGTCATGAAGTGATAGGACTGGATGCCATGATCTTAGTCTTTCGAATGTTGAGTTTTAAGCCAAGTTTTTCACTCTCCTCTTTCACTTTCAAGAGGCTCCTCAGTTCCTCTTTTCTTTCTGCCAGAAGAGTAGTGTCATCTGTGTATCTGAGGTTATTTATATTTCTCCCGGCAATCTTGATTCCAGCTTGTGCTTCATCCAGCCCGGCATTTCACATGATATACTCTGCATCTAAGCTAAATAAACAAGGTGACAATATACAGCCTTGACGTACTCCTTTCCCAACTTGGAACCACTCTATTGTTTCATGTCCAGTTCTAACTGTTGCTTCTTGACCTGCATACAGATTTCTCAGAAGGCAGGTAAGGTGGTCTGGTATTTCCATCTCTTGAAGAATTTTCCACAGTTCACTGTGATCCACAACATGCTTATAGGTGCTACATGCGAACAGACCTGGAGGTCCCTGAGAATGTAACGATGATAAATATGACCCTCATCAGGCAAAGTGCCCCAGAGATTTAAAAAATGTAGAAGTCAGACTGTGTATTTGAAATGAATCCTTCTCAACTAGTAAGTGTTGTTTCAAAAGTATTCAATAACAGGGAACAATTACAGAAGCAAGGAGATGCAAAACCAAATTCAGCTTTTCTGGTAGCCACATTGAAAGCAAGTAACCTAAAGGAATGCTTCCCAGGTGGGTCAGTGGTGAAGAACCCACCTGCTAATGCAGAAGATGTGGGTTTGATCTCTGGGTCAGGAAGATCCCCTGGAGGAGAAAATGACAACCCACTCCAGTGTTCTTGCCTGGAGAATCCCATGGACAGAGGAGCCTAGAGGGCTACAGGGCTTTGGATCGCAAAACAGTCAGACATGATTTAGCAATTAACAACAACAAACACTAGAAAATATGAAAAAAAATAATTTTACTTATGTATTTAAATCAAATATATTTATTTCCTGAAAGGGCCAAAAGCTGGAAGTTTAAAGAAATATAATCTTGAATTAGACTTACAGAAACAAGTGAAGAAACCTATCACTACAGTGGAATGAGAAAGCAGGCAGTTGTGAGTAAGAAGAGAAAATACAAAGCTACAAGTCCTGTCTTTGAATAACTGACAATATTTTGAAATACTAAAACCATAATAGCATCATTAGCTTCTATATTCAAATACAAAAGTAAAGATTATTATACTTACCTTGTGGGTCAATCTCCTCATGACTAAAATCAAACTGTTGTGATTATAGATCTAGTGCCATTTTCTTAACCATATAGCAGGATAAAGTCATAATAATAATGATGATAATTTTAAAATAAATATTTTTCCTAGATTTAGACTTTCATGCGTATTATATATTGTTGTCATTTAGTTGCTAAGTCGTGTGCAACTATTTTGTGACCCTGTGGACTGTAGCCCACCAGGCTCCTCTATCCATGGGATTTTCTAGACAAGAATAGTGGATAGGTTGTAATTTCCTATTCCAGGGGATCTTCCCAACCCAGTGATTGAACCCACATGTCTTGCATTGGTAGGCAAATTCTTTATCACTTAGCCATTAAGGAATCTCCTGAGTATTAGACACACACACACACACACACACACACACACAGAGTCATTTAATCTTCACAACCATCATTTAAAGTAGGTAAACTGAGTCCCATTTAGTAATAGAGAAGTAAAGTGAAACATAAACAATGCATGAAACTTTTCAGGTCATAGAGTTTAGTTGGTATCAAAGCTATGTTAAAATCCTGTGTTCCAAATCAGCATAGAATTGTCTGCAATAATAGGAATGTGCTATCACTGCAATGTCTAATACATAGCCACCAGCCACATGTAGAAATTAAGTACTTGAAATGTGCCTAGTGCAAGTGATGAAATAAACTTTCAATCTTACTTCATTTTAATCAAGTAAACTTTTGCCAGCAACTTTGGAAAGCTCAGCAGTGGCCACAGCACTGGAAAAGGTCAGTTTTCATTCCAATCCCAAAGAAAGGCAATGCCAAAGAATGGTCAAACTTCTGCATAATTGCACTCTTGTCACATGCTGGCAAATTATGCTCAAAATTCTCCAAGCCAGGCTTCAGCAATACGTGAACTATGAACTTCCAGATGTTTAAGCTGGTTTTAGAAAAGCAGAGGAACCAGAGATCAAATTGCCAACATCTGCTGGATCATTGAATAAGCAAGAGAGTTCCAAAAAAAAACATTTATTTCTGCTTTATTGACTATGCCAAAGCCTCTGCCTGTGTGGATCACAACAAACTGTGGAAAATTCTGAAAGAGATGGGAATACCAGACCACCTGACCTGCCTGTTGAGATATCTGTATACAGTAAGGAAGCAACAGTTAGAACTGGACATGGAACAACAGACTGGTTCCAAATAGGAAAAGGAGTACATTAAGGCTGTACATTGTCACACTGCTTATTTAACTTATATGCAGAGTACATCATGAGAAACGCAGGGCTGGATGAAGCACAAGCTGGAATCAAGATTGCCGGGAGAAATCAATAACCTCACATATGCAGATGATACCACCCTTATGGCAGAAAGTGAAGAAGAACTAAAGAGCCTTTTGATGAAAGTGAAAGAGGAGAGTGAAAAACTTGGCTTAAAGCTCAGCATTCAGAAAACTAAAATCATGGCATCCAGTCCCACCACTTGATGGCAAATAGATGGGGAAACAGTGGCTGACTTTATTTTTGGGGGCTCCAGAATCACTGCTAATGGTGACTGCAGCCATGAAACTAAAAGACACTTACTCCTTGGAAGAAAAGTTATGACCAACCTAGACAACATATTAAAAAGCAGAGACATTACTTTGCCAACAAAGATCTGTCTAGTCAAGGCTATGGTTTTCCAGTAATTGTTAATGGATGTGAGAGTTGGACTGTAAAGAAAGCTGAGCACCAAAGAATTGATACTTTTGAACTGTGGTGTTGGAGAAGACTCTTGAGAGTCCCTTGGACTGCAAGGGGATCCCACCAGTCCATTCTGAAGAAGTTCAGTCCTGGGTGTTCAGTGGAGGGACTAATGTTGAAGCTGAAACTCCAATACTTTGGCCATCTGATGCGAAGAGCTGACTCATTTGAAAAGACCCTGATGTTGGGAAAGATTGAGGGCAGGCAGAGAAGGGGTTAACAAATGATGAGATGGCTGGATGGTATCTCCGACTCAATGGATATGAGTTTGGGTGGACTCCGGGAGTTGGTGATGGACAGGGAGGCCTGGCGTGCTGCAGCCCATGGGGTCACAAAGAGTCAGACACAACTGAGTGACTAAACTGCAGCTGAAACTTTGAATGATTACATGTGTCTAGTAGCTCCCACACCGGACAGCACAACCCTAAAATAATTAGATTGTGTTGGCTTCTGGCCCTGAAAAATCTGTGGGGTGTACGAGAACACTGTCTCAGAAGCTTTTTCTTAATCAGTTGGAATATCACTCCTTGACCTATTTTTAATAGAAAGTACATGTATATGGAATATTGTATATGGGAAAATGTAATGTATATACTAGTCTTTATTAGTAAACAATATGAATAGCTTACTTGTAAGCATTTGTATGAAATAAACAATATGTAAGTCAAGTGATTTAAGTCAAAGTGTGATTTTTCTCTTTATTTGGGCTTCCTGTGAGGCCGTTAGTGTACACAGTAAACCTATCAGAAGCAAATAATAGAAGAGAGGAAAGATAGAGGGTGCTGCCTGTTTTATGGTGACTGAGAAGGTATTAGATGTTGGCATTATGGAGCTCAGTTGCAATTCTAGGCGAGTTCTCCTACTTCCTTCCGGGTCAGGCCTCCAGGTTGCGCTGAGTAAGGAGAGTGGCAGCGAAGGACACCTAATACGACTCTCTAGGGAGCATGTGAGGTGACTCCTTTCCCTGGCCTGCTGTTCCTTCTGCCAAGTGCCCTTTATTCTCTCTAGAATGCCTTATCACTCCTTCCTCTCTCACTTTCCTTAAACAAGAGAGCACTTTCTTACTTACAAATATACCACAGTGGTGTTTTGCTTTGTATGTGAAGCCTCAAAAAGCAAACCAATATTTTCAATACCTAAGAGCTGTTTGTAAATAAAAACGGTGTTTCTGCTTCCTGAAAACCCAAATTCCATCATAATAAATTAGAACATTTCCTCTATGCTTTATTTTCAGATTCTTGACTCTTAAAAGGTTGAAATTACTAAAACAAATGAAACTAATTCAAGGACTGTCCGTCCTTTCCCTCATCGGTGCTGGTTATTTTTTAGGCTTTGTTCGGAAGTGGAGAGTTGGCTTGATGGTCCTGGCTGCAGAAGGAGGTTTGATTGACTGCACATGTGTTAATACCATGCATACATTACTGAGGAACTACGAGGCAGAGTGCCCTCAGAGACACACTTCTGAAAAGAGTAGTTGACTCAGGCCCCACCTATACAGAGCTCAGTTCCTAAAAATAGGTGCTAAGTTACATCCTTAGACGCAGGGCTAAAATAAATTCAGCCGTCCCATCTACTTGCTTGATAGACCCTTCAGTGGAGCTGGCCTCCACTCCACCGATTGCTTTCAGGGGACTGGGAAATTTGCTGTACAAAGGAGGAAACAGTGAAGAACTGTAAAGATATATGATATTTCCACGAACTTGGGGTTAAGTCTAAATATTGCAGAAGGTATGTGTTATGTCATCATTGATAAATGTCTACTTCCATAGCTATAATGTGTTCTTACTGATTGCTTAAGATCAAGGAAGACCACAGGTAAAATGTACTTGTTAGCAGAGGAAATATTCAGTCAGATTTTGTTCTTATGACAATATTTAGCATTACTTCAGATTATTACATCTAGAGTTTCATCTATGAATCTCTTTACAGATTAATAGTTAGTCCTTTTTTATTTTTAGTATTAAAGAATAATGAGCCAAATTTGATAAACAGACAGAGTGGAAGTTATACTTCAGTTTTTAGCTAAAAGAGAAAACTGAAAAAATTAGTTCATCTTTTATGAGCATAAATTGATCATCTATACAATGAATATGCTTAAAACTCTAAACTGTATTTCTTAAAATTTGCTGAGGGAAAAAGAGAACTTAAAATATTCTCAACTGTTGCAGCTTACTCAGAGAAATGTATGAAATGTATTCTTTATCCAGCCTTAGTTTGATTTTGTACTTCTTGCCCCAACCACCGTCTCATCTCCTCTGGGAGTATTACTGGAGTAAGGATTAAAGAATCAGGTTCTTACATGTTTTCCAGAATTAAGAAAAGCGCAGCCAGTCGGATCTGCCAGCCCTAATTATAGTAACTACAAACTTAAAGAGAGAAGACAGATTTTACTTTAAAAGTAGCATGCCCTATATACTGTTTCAAATGAATTTTTTCTGTCTTCAGTTGCCTGTGAACACCTTAACTTGGTCCTGTTGTGCCTTAAATGTTTAGAATGTTAGAGACTAAAGTGATTTGGAAGAGACATTATAACAGATTCTCTTAAATTAAGACACCAACTAAAAGCAAGGACACTTTAAGATTACATAATACAGGGTTTAAATTTAGCCAGCTGGTGCTGAACTGAAAGATATTTTATTTTTATCAGAGCTCTGTTTGGTCACTGACAAGTTGGTGGTTGTTTGAATTATTTTAAAATTTTATGTACAGAGTGCCAAAGGACGAGTAAAATATTTACCTCAGCTACCTTCAGAGCCATGAATTTTAATATGGAAGAGCACCTGTTTTGAGTTTTAGAAGCTATTACCATTGAGTTTTAGAAGCAAAAATACCGGATCAAAAATGGGAAAGTCTTGAATTCTATGCTTAAGTATTTCTCTATTTCTCTGTCTAATCTTTGACTCTTTTACCTTTTTTACTGTTAATATATAAACAAACAACTAGACCTATTTTTTTAAGTCAGTCAGCATTTCAAATGTCTACATTATGGCAAAATGCCAGCTGTTTGGGGAAAATGTAGTCTGGAGTTTGGCATGAATGTTTCTGCATGAAGTACTGGGCATCTGTGATATAACTGCCTGCAACCACCTGAAAAATAAAAAGAGGCACTGTTTAATGATCACAGAGAGCATCACTTTAGAAAATGTCAGGTGGGCCTCAAGTCTTCAGTAATTACAGAGGGAGAGAGGGTTGGTTCTCTTTCTTCAAGTTGACTTTTGGGTAAAAAGACCACAAAGTTCATGTATAATTTATTGTTGTTTACCATGGATAGCTGTATGCTAGTCAAGCATTTTGCCTCTCACATTTACCACAATTGAAAAGCTTCTGCACATCAGTATTCTTTTTTATGTGTCTGGTAAAATATTACTTACGATGAGACAATTTGGGGTTGGACTCCTGTGATAACCTTGGAACAGGGAATTGATACTCAGTTCTTCTCTCACTTTCTCTCCATCTCTCTCCTCTCTTTCTTCCTCATGCATATCACAACTCTGGGCAGTAAGAGACCATTTTGTAACACTTGTTAGCTCAAAGTCATGTCTAGATTCAGTAATTTATAGACCAGGGCAGCAACTTAATAAGTGCCTGGCAGTATAATTTCAAGACTTCTGATTGAACAGTCTGTTGGGAACAGTACTTAATTGACAATACGTTGTCCTTTTTATTTGTTTTCCACCTCCTCTTTTAAAAGCATTCGAGTTACACTTTGAAATTTAATTAAATTGTAATTTGTTTTTTCCAGCTTCTGAAACAACCACTTGCTCATTCAAATTACAGTTTCATCCTTTGCAGAGTGTGGTTAACTTCAGACTTTTCTGATTCAGGAATAACTATTTTAGAACACTGATTTAGTCCATCTTTTTTTAAGATTTTTTTTTAATGTGGGCCATTTTTTAAAGTCTTTATTGAATTTGTTATAATATTGCTTCTGTTTTATATTTTGTGTTTTTTGGCTGTGAGACATGTAGGATCTTAACTCCCAACCAGGTATCAAACCCACACCCCCTGCACTGGACCACCAGGGAATTCCCCTAGGTAAATGGTCTTCATGTGACTGTGTAAGATATGATGTTGTTGGTTTTCCTCCCTGATACCAAATGACTGATGTTTTCTAACACCAACCAGTTCTCTAATTCTCTGATAGCAACTGGGTGTACAACAATTCATTTCAGTACTCATGCTAACTTCCAGAGTTAGAGCAAAACCCACAGGTTGCCCCCACTTTAGCCTCGAATTTGGGTTACAACTCAAGAACAGTCAAGTGGAAGAGATTTATAGAGTAATGTGTGTGTGTGGAGATGGTGCACAGAACTTCCATGCCCTCTCTGGGCTCACCATCAATCAACATGTTCACCAGCCTGGAAGCTCACTAAATGCTGTTGTTTAGAATTGAGATTTCATCATGTGGGGAAATTGGCTGAATCATGGCCATTGGTAATAGGATTCAGCACCTAATCCCTCTCCCCATTTCTTAAGTGGAAAGTAGACCTTAATATTCCAATTCTCCAATTACTCAGTTGGTTTTTCTGAATGCAAACCCTGTCCTGAAATTATCTATATTTCCCCCCACAACCAACAGGAAGCCAGGAGTTACCTCATTAGCTCACATACCAAAGACACCATCAAATTCCAAGAGTTTTGGGAGCTCTATGCCAGAAATCAGGGAAACAGGCCAAATATATTTTTTTAATTATTTCACATATGTCCCACAATATTACTCCTCTGTGAAATGCTACCTATGAACTCCAGAGTGAAATATTCATAGTATTTATTTTCTTAATCATTGAAATCTTTTTTTTTGCAAATTTAACTAACATGAGTATTTTTCTATTTGTACATTATAGTCATGAAAATCACAAAGAACAGTGACAATCAGACAATGTAAAGAACAAATATTTTGCTTTCTTAAAAGAGTTGAGAGTCAGCAAATTTAATGAGTTATTTGTGTCAGTTGGATACAACAAATGACAGCATGGCTATATTTAATGACTCCTGGGACTCCATGGGCCTAAATGGTGGCGTAAAAATAATCTGGCAGTGGGCAGTGCAATAGGTAATCCAAATTCCTGGTAGAGTGGCTGTACTTCTTAAAATGTCACAAAGAATAAAAGGAATTTGTCACATAGATAACACAAAGAACCCCACTGACTTATTTGACTTAACACTTTTAAGTTCTAGATAAGAAAACTGAGGCACAGAACATTAATTAGTAACTTACAAGATTTAGGCAGAGAGAAGTAGAAACCTACTCTCTTGACTGTAGTTTATTCTGCAAAGCTTCACGCAACCATCACTCCATCCCCACTCCACCCACACAACCTGGAATACATTTCAAAGTACAACTTGATAAAGTCTTTTTGTCCCAGGTTTTGTTTTTTTTTTCATTTCATATTTCTCTCAAATTTAGGGTAAATTATGGAAAAGGAGACCTGATCCATGTATTTATTGACAACCTAAATGGCGCTTGGTTTATTTTTTAACTTTACTAATCATCTAAGTTTGCTTGTCATCTGTGCTAGATGAACTCTTCCCTCTTCCCCAGCACTTCCGCCCCATGTCCCCTGCCCTCCACCATCACCCCGTCATTGGACACGTCATTTTGCACTGTTGTTTTTGGCAGACCTTCAAGGAGGCTTGTGTCTTCTGTATTTTTCTAATTGTGTGCAGGATATATCCTGTTGCCTGGTGAGCTGAACACTTTAGATATGTCTGGCTGTTCAAAAATAAATAATTGCCAAATTGCTCCAAGCATACATATGACTTAAAGTTAATATGATACTAAAATAATTTATTTTAGGAAATTTTTGTTTGTCAAAGACCCAATTCCACCCAAATCTGAATATATCAGCATATGTGTTTCTAAATGCTTTTACTTGGTAGTCAGCAACATAGAAAAGCTAAAAGAAAAAAAAATCATATCACTGTTAATTTTAAAAGCTAAGTCCAGTGTTATAAATGATTTCAAAACATGTCAATGTTTTTCATGTAAACTTTCACAAACAGGAACTATAAATATAAAATAATGTTCAGATAATAATTACTTTACTTTCTTACTAATTCATAAGAAGTTAATTCCACTGAAGTAAGATGTAGGCAGATCACTTTATTAAGTGGTGGGTTTTTTTTAAAGCTATATAATATGTATGAAGTTTTAATGAGTAGAGTCACATTTCCCCACTGGATTGCATTAAAATCCACAGGTGCTTTATCACTATCTCTTTTGTTGTTGACTGTTTTCAGTCCATGAACTCATAACAAGAATTCAGCTTTATCTTATCTAACTACTAAGCCTTTTTGTCAAGTAATTAGACTTCAGAAGTAACTATAGTAAATAAGTGTTCCAGAGAAACAGGGAGAAATCTTTTTGTAAAGCTAAGGATCAGCTTTTAATTTATTTGCTGTATAAGTTAGAGTTTTTTATTGTCAACACAAGCATCTTAGCATCAAGTTGGAAAATCCTGGAAAGAGACAAAAATAAAATGAGTTCCTTCACATTATTTCAGTTCAGTTCAGTTCAGTTCAGTTCAGTCGCTCACTCATGTCTGACTCTTCGCGAACCCATGAATCACAGCACGCCAGGTATCCCTGTTCATTACCATCTCTGTTCACTCAGACTCACATCCATTGAGTCCGTGATGCCATCCAGCCATCTCATCCTTGGTCGTCCCCTTCTCCTCCTGCCCCCAATCCCTCCCAGCATCAGAGTCTTTTCCAATGAGTCAACTCTTCGCATGAGGTGGCCAAAGTACTGGAGTTTCAGCTTCAGCATCATTCCTTCCAAAGAAATCCCAGGGCTGATCTCCTTCAGAATGGACTGGTTGGATCTCCTTGCAGTCCAAGGGACTCTCAAGAGTCTTCTCCAACACCACAGTTCAAAACATCAGTTCTTTGGCACTCAGCCTTCTTCAGAGAACAACTCTCACATCCATACATGACCACAGGAAAAACCATAGCCTTGACTAGACGGACCTTAGTCGGCAAAGTAATGTCTCTGCTTTTGAAAATACTATCTAGGTTGGTCATAACTTTTCTTCCAAGAAGTAAGCGTCTTCTAATTTCATGGCTGCAGTCACCATCTGCAGTGATTTTGGAGCCCCAAAAAATAAAGGGTGGTCAATTCCAGCTCCAAACATTGTTTAGATTCACTGCCTCTGCTTCTGTTGGATCCTGACCTATACTCCTGAGTATTGTATAGGATGAAAGTCTGCTGTGGCAACTGGGGTGCAGCCCAGCCCAGGTTCCAGCTGGAACACAGGGGCTAGAGCTAGAGGTGCCAAAGGCAGAGCAGTGGCTGGCGCTCAGCCGCTCGGTCGCACCCTCTGTCCTCTGTGCCACCCCAGACTGCTCAGAGCAAGAACAGAACCCTGTTTTACAGCCCTGACTTCTGCAGTGCAAACTTTACCAGCCCTCTGGATCTCAGAGGGCTCAAAAGTGTTTATTTTGAGGAATATAATTGTATTATGCACGTGTGCTTCAGTCACTGACTCATTCTAGAATGGGAGTGATTTCAGGATTCATCATCCCTTCCTCATCCAGAGTTGGGCAACAGCCACAAGTTTAACTCATTCAGAGAAATGAAATTTGAAAGGAAGCCGTGTTTGTATTTAAGTTGCTTTTTTTTCCTGTAAATATCTAGTTCAGTTATTTCAATTGTTGGCTCAAAACTACAATTTATAATTTCTAATAGTTCACTCTTTAACCAGAAGCAACAAATTACCTCAAATTTCAATTTTCACTGCTTTTCTTTTAATTCATCATTTCAACCCAACTAGTCCCAGCTTCTCTACTATGTCATTTTGTTATGCGGTTACCATCTCTTTTAATTTGTGTTCCATTATGATCATGTATATACATGTATGTGTATATATATATGTATGTGTATGTATCTATGTGGGCCTCCCCAGGGGCTTAGTGGTAAAGAACCCATCTGCTGGTGTGAGTTTGATCCCTGAGTCATGAATATCCCCTGGATGAGGAAATGGCAACCCACTCCAAATTCTTGCCTGGAAAGCCCCATGGACAGAGAAGCCTAGTGGGCTATAGCCCGTGAGGTTGCAAAGAGTCAGATGTTGTTGAGCAACTGAGCACGTGTATATGTAAAATATTATACACAAGGCACAGTGTTACCCATGTCTCCATATTGCTTTTCCTTTAGTTTATGTTCTCAAAGTCCATTTAGATGTTCAAAAAAAGATGAGTAGTCTTCTAACAATAACCAATAACCACAATATCATCTATTGTGACACTTTACCTTTTGTGTAACATTGCTTTAAAAACTTCTGTTTTGTAAACATTTGTACTGATAAAGTACAAAGCTATATTTTTATAAAAACTATAGCAATAATAAACCTTTTCTATAAGATTATTCTCCCACAGATAGCTGTATGGAGTTGATATATAAAATTTCATTATTGATAATCATCTTTATATTTTGAAGTTGGAAAGTTTTTTGAAAATTTTTCAAAATTAGAAAGATTCACAAATGATGTGCATTGTTCTCTCTCTCTCTCCCTTTCTCCATCCTCTTTTTTATTTCATTTCTCTTAAAGACCTGTGGAATATATTACTTAACCCTAGCTCTATCACTATCCTTAAAATTTATGGAGTGTCCTCAGTTTACCAAAATCACAAGAACATCACCTTCTAGAGCCAGAAGAGATCTCAAAGGAAACTCACATAACACTTTACTAGGAAATCAGAAAATGCTGTGTCATGTAAACTCTAACTAGTTGAGCACAGACTTTGAAACAAGACAGTATGGGTTTGAATTCTGGCTCTTAAATCTAACCAACTGGTTGATCCTGGGTAAATTACTTAATCCATCTCTGTGCCTATTTCCTTATCTGAAAATGGAGATATTAATAGAATCTATCTCATAGATTACTGTTTTGAGGATTAAAGAAATTCATATTTGTAAAATGTCTAAAACAGTAGTGCCTGGTATACAGTAAGCGCTACATGAGTTTTTGCTATTATTATCATCATTATTATTAGTGTCTAATATATGGGGTTAGTATAATAACATTTATGTCTTTCCCAGAGAACAACTTAAGAATTTAAAGTACCAAGTTATCCTAGATGCTGCAAATTCAAAATAACACCATACTAAATAAAAACGTTTTTAAAAGAGAAAATTATCTAACCATTTTAATAGGTTGCTCTCTTGTTAAAGGCACCCTTCCTTTTCAAAGGTGCATTCTTGAGCTCAAATTAAATTTCTGTCCTCTTTGGAGTTGTAGAAAGCTATTAAATATCATTTTTCTAGTATAATCATTCCAACACTTGAAACTAATAACTTTTTGGTTATCTTCAGTGATGTCAATATCACATTACTTCAAGAAACTGAACTCTTCAACCACTTCAACCATAATGAGTCTGTCTCCTTTCTGATGGAGCTGCTCATAGCCACACATTGGACCCCCTCATTACTTTGACTTAGTTCTTAACTCTCAAAATACTCTTAGATCACAGTCTTTTTTCTTTTAGCTGCAGCTAACCTTGACCCACAGCATAGTGTTCCCATCCTCAACACATCCTGCCCATCAGCCCCTCTGCTCTTTTGCCTCATCTCTCTGCATTGTGAGTCCACTCAGTGTCTGAGTAAAGATGGAGGGAGAACTCTTACTTGGGAGGAAAGCATTGAAAGATGCAGCTGTGGGCACCTGTTCCTCAGGAGAATCTAAAGCAGAAAAGGCCAAGAGGAATCCAATAATGGAAGAGGAAGCAAAAGTTTATGAGCCAGTGAAATGGTACAGTGTATCGGGTTTGATGGATGAAGCTAAGCTACAAACAGCAAAATAAATCACAAGGTCAGAAATAAGGAAAACTAAGAACAAGACAGGATGGAACCTAGGATGGATTAGGGCACACATTTCAACTGAGGCCAAGAACAGTTCAGGAATGTTGGTGGCCTGGTGTTAAGCGCTCCTGACTCCAGGCTTCAGGCATGGGTCTAAAACTTAAAGGACCCATGCCAGACCCAATGCCCACTCAGCCTGGGCCCATTGTCAGCTACAAGATTAGAGGTTCCATTGATCTCCCATTTCATTTGTCCCCACATTCTTGAGCTAAATATACCTTATCAAAAGCCAGTTCAACATTTTCCTCATCATCTGATATATTTGCCCCCATTCCCAGGTTGTGTGTGTGTGTGTGTATTTAAAGGTTTGTGGTTTTTGCATATATGCTAATACCCAACAATCATTTTATTCACTTTTAATTGACTTCATGTCACATTCACCACTATTTCTGACAATCCCAAATGTTCTCCATTGTAATATACAACTGGAAAATTTGAAAATGAAAAGAAGTTTGTGAGTAATATTCTTTTTAAAAGTCACATTGAATTTTCAAAAGTATGGCAAGGTTGAGATTAAGTCTGAAATAGTTACTAGAGATATACATTGATACAATATGGATGAAACTGAGAGCTAATAGAATGTGTGTGGTAAGACAAAAACAGAAGACTGGGGATGGAACCCTGAAAAATGTACATGACTGGGTGTCAAGAATTGTGTGTGTGTGTGTTTCAGGAGACTGGTCACGATAGATGAGTATTACTTCTATCTGGTCTAAGCTACTCACCAATTCCACACTCAGTTTTAAGATTTTATAAAGCATACTGCAGAGAGTGCTGCAAAGCATCAACATTTTAAATTCCTTCTCCTGAGATACTTCCTGTAATAGCAAATGTTAGGCTCAGAGAGTTTCATGATGTTTTCCTCAGGTCCTGCACGGCTGGTGAATGGGGCCTGGGGATTTCTGCCCCATATGCTTTCCTTGGCAGGCTTCCAACCCAGAGCTGCACTGGGACAGTCTGAAAACCTCCTGAGGTCTTCCTCCTCGATCTCATAAAGCAAACAGGATACTACTTGTGATTAAATAGTCCCCTAAAGAAAAGTGTGTGTGTGTGTGTGTGCGCGTGTGTGTGAGTATTAGTACTTGCATGTTCTATCTGTAGTCTTGAACTTATCCACTGGAATGAGGAAGCTAGTTATTTTCTTCTGGACCAAACTGTGATGGAGATATGAATGTATCTGAAATTTTTTAGCTATAACACTTTTCTAATTTCTTTCTGCAGATATGTAATAACAAGAGAATTTCTGACAGAAATAAAACTGGGCAGAAAGCCCAAAGTTGACTTGTTTCATTTTCCAAACACATGATTTTATGCAGTTTTAATTTTCACCTGCTCATGTGGTGTCTTGCTGAGCATTTTGGGAGATGAGCTGGATTTCATTGTGGGAGGCTCACAGGTTCACAGGCAAGAAGTTTATTTCTCCTCCCTCCTGGAAGCTCTAATCCCAAATTTCACATCACTGCTCTGCTTAAATAACTTCTGTTACAGAATTTGGAACTTGTTTTCTACTCTTTAAAAAGAACTACAAGAGAAAAATTAAAATCTGTCAACAGGAACCCTAAAAAGATGTGCACTGAATTTTGCAGTATTGTTGCAAGGCAAATTCATTCAATAAATGCTTACTGGGCAAGTTATAATGTTATATGTTAAATACCTGTGAAACTGGCCATATTCATCTCAACTGTCAATTTGCTTCTTGGCAATCTAGGAATTTTAGTTCCTGGTAATAATAAAAAGTGCATATAACCTGTTCTTCCAAAAACAAAAAAAATTTTTAGGAGAGGCTCTGGCACTCATTGTTAGGAAAAGCACAAGAATATCATTCTTACAAATGGATTGTATTTCTCCTATCCCCGTATAAAGGCCCATGGGGATCATTTCTGGCCACTGTTTGATGACCAGACTTTCACATTCACATTGTGGGTATGACCATTTTGTAAACTGATGGGACTAAGAGATTCTTCGACTGAAATAATGGTAAGCATGGTGATGTATGCTACTAGAAGAATTAAGAGATGGAGCCTGATGCTGAGTCCCTGGCTAGTAATTGTTAGTTCCCGTCTGTAGCTGTAGTTAAGTGTCTAGATTTTTAAATAATCTTTAAAAATAAACAAAGAGATACTTAACTTTATAGTCTGAGTTCCTTTTCAGGTAAGTTGTCTTAAAACAGTAGAAGTTTACACTAAGTTGAAGTGCTTTGTCCAGCTGCCTAAAGGTTTTTTGGTGCCTAAAGGGAGTAGTCTTGGAAAGTGATTCTGTTTGAAAGCTGTGAAAGCCTAGCTTCATGTGGAATCTTACAAAGAAGCACAATATATAATTTTTAATTCCTTTTTAAGTTTCTTTCCCGCCCCCCCCCACAACTTTCCTCCCCTTACCTACCACCACACCTGAGTTGAAATATAATTGGTCTATCAAAACTTCTGTTTGCAAGTTTTAACTAAATTCATTGTTCACAGATGTTACTGTCTTATCGTGCACAGAAAAGAGCAACTTTCAATCCAAATAACATTTAGAGACTGATTTTTACACTTCGCCCTTTAAAAACAGGAGTGAAATCAGCAGCATAAACTGAATTCCACCACTTACAGGGCCTGATAGGATTAGGTTTTGAATCTGAGAGAAAAGAAACACATGCCAATGCCAAATTTTCAAAGATAGTAGCTATAAATAAATTAAGGGATGATGAGACTGACTGACTATGTGTCCCACGTGTATCTTAAGCAGGGAAGACTATTAAATTACTTCCACTCTTTGGACTGTTCTAGGACCAGGATATCATTAGGAAACTGACATCATCTCTTTCTTTTGAAATTACAGGCTGCGTTGATATGCAAAGGGTATTTAGGGCATGTTAATGGTGACAGGGACAGCAACCCAGCACCTGGCTGATTCAGTTCTGACGTAATTAAAATTATTATAGTTTTAATGTATAAACATCCTTGTTCTAAATTAAAAGACTGTTCAAAATGTATACAATATTATCAAGTGGCCTTTGCAATTATGGGGGACAATAATCAGAAAGGAGTCGTGCCAGGACAAACATCTGACAAGTGCTGGTTACCTTCATTTTATAGCATATTAGGAGAACCGAGAACTTTGGCAAGAGCTGTGCTTAGTCGCTCAGTGTCCGACTCTGCAACCCCATAGACTAGATGGATTCTTATTATTTCCGCTTAACATTCACAATTTTATTTTCCTACCCAGGAAACATTTAAATGATTAAAGATCGCATTGTTTGGAATGTGCTTGTAGAATTTTTCTAGTATATCACTGCTCTGAAAGAGTGAATTTACTTCCAAAGAAGTCTGTTATTTAGCAAACAAAACATTGCATTACTTAAGCATTTTCACTTTTCTCCTTGATTGCTTAGCCTTCCCAAATAATGTTCAGTAAGGAAACTGTGGAGTTAGTGAATTTTCCTTTGATGAAGTCTATTAGCCATTTAGTTCAAAAGAGAACCATATCAAAGTATGCTGTTATTTGTGGACTTAGGCAGAGAAAGCATTTTAAACAAAGACTTACTTAAGGTCATTGAAAAGTTTGTGTAAATTCAGAGACTGAATTTCTCTAAGACAAAAAGCAGACTGAATTAAAAGCATTTTGTTTTTCAAAGGAAAAGTGTGGTTAGTAGGAGAGAAGCTGCCACAGCATCAATTGTCTAAGTCAGTGAGAATCAGAAATGAATGATTCAGGCTTTCTTTTAATGCTGTCTGTCAGAATAAATCACAGATGCTAACCTTAATGGAGAGGGGAAAGTTAGAGGATGAAGAATTGAGAATTCCTAAAAATGTCTGGCTTTTCCAGATTGCAGCTAGCATAGAACTGATTTAAGTAGTAAATAATTTTCTTGCTCTGCCCAAGCTTGTTTTAAAGGTAGGCATACTGGGAAGATGTTTTTCAAAGCTGCAGATGATTAAAGGTTCATCTGCATTTTATTACTGTTGCTTATTTTTGATCTGTTGAGTGACAACAGCATACTTGGAACTAAATAAAATAGTTCAGTACACACGAACTAGCTTTGCATGAAATTTTTCCAAGCCTGAGAAATAACAAGGGATTGTTTTAGGGAAAGAACACATTCTAAGCTAGTATGCAGTAGGAATATAAAAGGAATACATTAGGAAATAATGGGTGAGAAAAAGTTAAGTTACATCAAAGAGGAAATGAGTTAGCGAGAGGTGAATTATGCAGAGACATATCAACTTTGGAGAGTTTCTAGAGCAAGACCTTAGGGAAAAAAGGGGATGGAAATCAATTTAAGTAAAGGAATATACAGATGAAATAATATAAAAAATACCTATATTCCAACTAACCAAATATAAAAGCCCCTCTTCCTTTAGCAGTTATCAAACATCTTAGTAAGGTACTTAGAAGAGATACTTAGCAGAGGTATCTAGAAATGTAGAGGTACTTAGCAGAGGTACCTAGCAATGTAGAGGTACTTACCAGAGCAGCAATGGAATGGATTGTTAAACATGGAATCCAGGATCCTTCTCTTTCTTTGCCTTTGGAGGCAGCAACAAGGATGGCAGAGTCTTAAGGAGCAGCCCAGTCATCACTACCTAACTGGTCCAGGCCAGGGTTCACTGTGCCAAGCCCACTGCTCAGAGACACCACAGGGAAATAAAATGTGTGAATAGCTTTGAGTAATGATTTCATGATTTTACCTAACAAAACAGAGGGCAGGGGGAAATGGGAAGAACCAATTGCAGGGAGAAAAGGAGGAGAACCATCCCCACAGTGTGATATACTAGAGTGATTTTCACACGTTTCACATTTTCTAGGGGACTGCCCTCTTGTTTCCTGGTGGTTCATTTAATGGTTCATTCAGTTCAGTCGCTCAGTCGTGTCCGACTCTTTGTGACCCCATGAATCGCAGCACGCCAGGCCTCCCTGTCCATCACCAGTTCCTGGAGTTCACCCAAACTCATGTCCATTGAGTCAGTGATGCTATCCAGCCATCTCATCCTTTGTTGTCCCCTTCTCCTCCTGCCCCCAATCCCTCCCAGCAGGCTAATGCCAAAAACACACAGACAGACTAATACTTTGGATATCACATTCATTGACATTCTTCTCTTTTAAACACTTTCTCCATTCCTGTGGCCATATGAACATGACTGTACACCTTTGCCCCAATCTCTCCCAGTAATTATCTACTCTTTCGTGATCTATTATATTCTCCTTGTTTCAAGTAACATGACAGATACTTGACTTTAGAAAGGAATGGAATAGCCTTGAGATTCATATGAATCAGTCAAGTCGTATCCTTTCTACTTACTAGCTTTGAGATTTGGGGAACTTTGTAACTTTTATTATTCTCAGACTTGTTTCATCTCAAATTATCTGGATAATATTACCTAGGATATATAACACCACCTAAGGAGACAGGAAGCTAGGGAACATATATTATTTACTATGTGCAAGATACTATGTAAAACTCATTACTTTAATCAGATATCCCTCAGTCCTCACAGGCGTTCAGGTTCTGGTATCATTTTCTTGTTATAGGTAAGAAGAAGAAGGCTTCCAGGGGTTAAGAAATTTGCTTAAAGTCAAAAGTAAGTGTCAGAGACAGAATAAATATCAGGCTTTCTGGGTCCAGAGTAGATGATTAATCTCCCTTGGGTTTGCCTCATGCAGGATGAAACCCAGGTAGAACAGATATAAAATGGGTTTCAAAATGAGCTTAACCCAGCCCTGTGCTGGAGGAACTTGCGTATAGGTGGAAGGGGAGAGAAGTAGGGATGACAGAGAGATTCAACAATACAATAAAAAGTAACACATAATACAAACAGAAGTGTAATTTTCAAACATTGGGAGAGCACAGTAGAGAGAGCTACTCATTGCTTGGGTTAAGTGGGAAAAATCTGAAGAGAAATTAAGCCATTATGAGGATACATGTGAGGGACATTTCAACCCCATCAATATGATTAGTCTTGATCTATTTTAATTCAGTTTCATCTCAGTATAAATGAATGTGGTTTGGGGGATGGGGATGTGGTGTGTGTGTGTCACCAAGTTCCTTTAGGATTCCCCACCTCAGGAGGACTCCATCTGCTGCATATTCACAAACGCTAACTTCCTTGGCAGGGCCAGCCTGCCAAGGGAACTTTTTATTCCTAAGTCAGCATGTGGAAATGATGCAAGCTGTTGTAGTTCTATTTTTAGACACAAGGCCAGATCAACACTTAGAACATTGTGTTTCTTGAGGATCACTCTGGGGTTTTTCTTTTCTTCTCTTTTCGAGCAAAGCAGGACTAAATACAACGGTAATTAATTTGTGCCTTGCCCTGAGCACTATGCATCGTCAACAGTTGTTGTTCAGTTGCTAAGTCATGTCTGACTCTCTGTGACCCCATGGACTGCAGCATACCATGCTTCCCTGCCCTTCACTATCTCCTGGAGTTTGCTCAAATTCATGTCCATTCAGTTGGCGATGCCATCCAACCATCTCATCCTCTGTTGCCCCCTTCTCCCTCTGCCCTCAATCTTTTCCAGCATCAGGGTCTTTTCCAATGAGTCAGCTCTTAGCATCAGGTGGCCAAAATATTGGAGCTTCAGCTTCAGCATCAGTCCTTCCAATAAATATTCGGGACTGACTTCCTTCAGGATTGACTTGATCTCCTTACTGTCCAAGGGACTCTCAAGAGTCTTCCCCAGCACCTCAATTCAAAAGCATCAGTTCTTCCAGGCTCAGCCTTCTTTATGGTCAACATTGGATGAGTAATAATGTTTACCAAATGTTTGCTAAAGCCTTAAGGGGAGAGTTTATCAAATACCCTTATTGAATACCTGGGATACAGATTTAAACATGAAGAAACTTTGATGGAATCATGCCACCACCTCCCATGCCCGGAGGCAAAACAAATCAATAGCAATGAGAGTAGTCCTGGCTTTGCATTTCCTTCCCTTACAGAAAAGCTTGACTCTGTCCCTGCTGGCTTGGATCAATACCTAACCCCATCTCAAGTTTGAGCTCTACAGTGAGTGACCACAGAAATATAGATGAAGAATTTGCTTGATTTCCAGTTCTAAACTCAAGCTTATAAGGACAAAAAAAGAACTCACTTAGAGGCACAGAAATTCAACTTACTGGTTTCCTTTTGATTTATCCCTAGATACTCTGAAATAAAGGATTTGTGTGTAGATGTTTAGGAAGCAGAAAGGGAGATTCATACCCTTAATTAAAAGCTTACTTTATAATGTTATATGTTAATGAAAAATACTTATATAAAAGATTGTGCAGAGTTAAATAGCTTTGTACTCAGAAATACCTGAACTTTTTCAAGCTCAGCTCTTTACTGTATGATTTTATCTTTTTAAATGTTACTTTTGCTATTAGTAAACTGGAAATAATACCACCCATCAGGTAGAGTTGTTATAAGAATTAGACATAAAATGATGTGTAAGAATATACATGTAAAATGGCTAACACATAATTGATACTCATTAAAAAGTAGTTATTGTTGTGATGCAATATAAGTCTCATTGTGTTAGGGAAATATCTAACAAGACTTATTTTGTAAAAGTATGCTTCATCTATAGGCATTTAATAGTTTCAATTTATTTGACCATTTCAAAGAAATTTAAGTCATTTAATTCAATTATTGATTTTTTAACTGGCCAATACTTTAAGCAATCAATTTAACATATTTAATAGCAATATGATTGAATTTTCAAATATGTCCAAACTAGCAATATTGAGCACGAATGATTATTTAATTTCCGTCTAAATTCTATACATTTACAACTGCTCTTGTACTGGGAGAACTTCTTATGTGGTGCTAGGGGCTGCAGAAAACAGAAGACAAGTCTATACAAGAAGTTGTTATTACAGTTAGAAATGGCAGTTCTGTTACTCAGAGAGATTAGAATCTAAGTGGACTTTTATACTAAGTCTTATCTATGAGTAGGTAGACATTTATTCTTTGAGGCACAAAGAAATTCAAAGATGTTTCCAACAGAGCATGGTTTGTGTATATAAATCTATGAAATGTGGGGCAGCTAGAACTGAAATATGCCATAAAAAGAATTGACTGTGTAGTGATTTCCGACTTGGTGAGGTGTATGTACATGTACAGTGGATGGTTGTATTAGTTTCCTATTGCTGCTGTAACAAATTAATGCAAACAGTTATTAACACATATAGTTCTGCTTACAATAGCACAAATCCATTCTATTACAGTTCTGGAGGTCCAAAATAAGTTTCACTGGATCAGCATCACAGTGTTGCCTGGGACCCACCCCCTCCTCCTAGAGGTTCTATGGGGGAGCTTACCTTTTGAAGCTTTTAGAATCTACCTGCATTCCTTGACTCATGGAATCTTTCCTCTGCTTTCAAAGCCAGTAGCTTAGATTTTGTATTACATCTCTCTCTCTCTCCCCCACCCCACTGTCCTCCTCCTCCTCCCCTCCCTCTCACTCCTCTTCCCCTTCTCCTTCCTCCTCCGCTTCTCCTTCCTCCTTTTCTTCTCCTTCTTCTCCTTCTTGCCCCTGTCTCACCTCTGTCGTTATCTCTCCTTTTTGACTCTGACTCTCTTGCCTCTCTTTCCCTCATGTGAAACCTTGTGGCTACATTGAACCCACCTGGACAATCTTGGATAATCTTCCCACCTTAAAATTCTTAACTTAATCACATCTGCAAAGTCCCCTTTGTCATGTATTGGGTTGACCAGAAAGTACCTTCAAGATTTTCTGTAAGATCTTGCAGGAAAATCTGAATGAACTTTCTGGTCAACCCAATAAAATATCATATGCACGGATTCTGGGGCTTCTCAGTGGTGCAGTGGTAAAGAACCCACCTGCCAATGAAAGAAAAGCAAGAGACACAGGTTCGATCCCTGGATCAGGGAGATCCCCTGAAAAAGGAAATGGCAACTCACTCCAGCATTAATGCCTAGAGAACCCCATGGACAGAGGAGCCTGGCGGGCTACAGTCCATGGGGTCGCAATGAGTCAGACATAACTGAACATACACACACACACATACACACACACTCACAGGTCTGGGGGATAAGGATGTACACATCTTTTGAGAACCTATACTTTGTTTACCGCATTGCTAAACCTTGTTTTTCTCCTCTTTAAGGCAACTGGATGTGTAGGCGCTCTTCCAGTACCTGAATAAGGAGAATAGTGCTTAGGGAAGATTTACTACGAAGGCGAGAACTAATCCTTTTTATTACCCTGAGAGATGGTCTGTTCTTGTTAATGTGTAAATCGTGCAAATCACATGAATGAATGGATTTTGGAGAGGTGACTAGAGTACACACAGCACAGTGCTTCTGGGGGGAATGGGGCCGAAGGGCGGTTGGTCTAAAAGGTGGAATATGATTTAGTGGGTTCATATGCCACAGCACGCCTTTTGTGCCATCACGTGTAACACTTTTACTCAGTTAACTCTCTGCCCTTCTTCTCCATGTTTATTTAAAACACTGTAAATTAATGCAAGATTTGCTATACACTTGCTCTTTCATTTTATTCTCCACCTATTTCTTGGTTTCATAATATTCAAATGAGGGTAAATATATAAAACTCAAATTGAGTACAAATTTGACTTGGCAGCAGCATTCTGAATGCTTAAAAGAGATGAATTTTATTATTAGCTGAGGGATATGCAAATATTAAGAATTATAGAAAATTTATTCAGGCTAATGGCTCTGAGTCTATGGTATGTCCATAGATTTGATCTGGTGTACATAAATTTGAGCTGGGTTATAAATCATATATTTAGATTTTATGGAATTTATTTCATCATTCTCCCAATTTAGTTCTAAGTCAATTTTCTGAGTACTAAGTAGTTGACTTCTTTAGAATGCATCCAGAATATAATAGCAAGGCTATTGATATGTCTCCAGAAGTACGCTTGCCTTCTTGAAGCTGACATCTGTATTTGCATCAGCTTTGAGGACTTTTGTGACACCAGCTCATTCTCTGCCTGGCTTTTAGTCTGGACTAAATAAAGGCTTCTTAAATTGTTTTTATAAAATTTCTAATAAAAAAATCTTTACAGTATTGTAAAGCAAAGTAAAGTAAAAGTTAAAATTAAAAAAAAATAAATGCACATATACACACACACACACACCAAAAAAAAATCTTTAAATTCTTATTTTTCTCCTGAGAGTTCAAATTACTATTAAACCTTAGAATTTCTTTTGAGTCATAATTATACATCAGATCAGTTTTCTAGGTCTATTTGTTTATTTTATATGTTTTTATTGCATATGCAGTGAGTCAGTTAGCAAAAAAAAACGACATCATTTTGTTGTTTGAATTTTACTTCATCTCTTTCCTTGGGAAGGTAATTGTTTGGGTTTGTCTTTTTGGACACTTGTACTTCTTGAGATATAGCATAGAATTGTACTGAAGTCACAGAACCCAGAGCCAGATTGTCTAGCTTCCTTTCCAGCTCTGAAGCTTACTAGCCACCTGATCTTGAGCAAGTTTGACAGTCTTTCTGTGTCTCTGTTTCCTTATCTGTAAAATGGAGATTAAAAATAAATATAGTCTTTACCTCATACAGCAGTTGAGAGCATTAAAAAGACTAATGTCTGACATGTAGAAAGCATTTTATACATATTTTCTATTGTTTTTTTGCTTGTGAATCATTCTTTTGAGTCATTTTTTGTCTTTTCAATAATGTTAGCTTTTTTTTCCCAACCAGTGTTCTTTACAGAAGATTAGAAAATTAACACTTCAGCCTATTTATTATACTTGTCTGTCCTCCAGTTTTCTTTTGCCTCAATACATATTTGGAAAGATTTTGTCACTTTGAATTTCTATGCTGAGAAAGTCCAACTGAACTCATTTTATGAATTAGCTATATCTCTCTAAGGAATTTTCATCATTTTAAAAATCACTTAAGTCTTGCTTTAGAAATAAGATCACGACAAAGCACTTGGTGGTGTGAATCTGGTCACATTAGGTGTTTTCTAAATATTTTCCTGACATTAACATGTGGTGAGAAACTCTTAATGTTTTCCTCAAAAGCACTGCCTAATTTTCCCAACACGATTTGTTGGTAGTGCTGCTGTTTTCTTGCTTTTCTGCATCTTCTTCTCTTCCACACGGTCACATGCCAACTCTTTCTTGTTTCAGTGCAGATGTTCCACTTCTCAGGATGCCTTCCTGACACAACGCAATGACACACCCAGGTAGATTAGGTTCTCCCCATCCCAGGGGCTCCCAGCTCAACCTGATGGAAAACCATAAACTCTCTGGGCTAAAATTCCCTGTCTCTCTTACCAATTAGACGGGAGGCTCTGGAGCCTAGTGAATATATTATGTTTATTATAATCAGTATTTGTTTAATAATAAAGAATACATAAATGACATTAAAATTAACCTTATTAAAGTATAATTCAGCTAATTTATTTTTGAAGTTTCTTATGGCAAAGATGGAAAAATATTAAAGTCATCCACAGCAATTATATTCACAACAATTATATAAAAATTCTCCTTTTTGTTACAGATGACCTTTATATGTTTCTGTTCTATGCTAGTCAGCATGCAGAAGCCCATTGTTGCTATGGCTTCATAGTGGGGTGGCATCTTCTATTTATAGAATAGCTCTTTATTTCATTGAACATATTTTTGTTTTTAACGCTACTGCATGAAAGGGATATAACCATGATAACTCCTCTTCATTTATTTTTGCCTGGCAATTTCTTGCCCAATATTTTCTTTTTAAATTTTGTCTTGCAGGTGGCGTATGATTAGACTTATTAATATTTGTCTTTGTCTTTTAGGTGAAGTTTGGCACATGTTTATTTACATTTGTTTTACACTATTCCATTTGATTTTGTTAAGTCTCTTTGTTTTCTTTTTGGCTGACTTGTTAAAAGGATTGTGTTTTGATTTTTATTGAGTTTTCACATGAGTACCAACTTGAATTCACTTAGACTGTAGTTCTCAGAGTTTTGAATTCACATAGACTCTTGAATTCACATAGACTCTTGAATTCACATAGACTCTAGTTCTTAGAGTCTTGAATTCACATAGACTCGAATTCACAGAGACTCTAGTTCTTTACTGAAACTAAAATTTCAGTAATCAGTTCTCTAACTGCTTTTAGTGTTCAGTGTTAAAAAGAAGACATCCTGAATTCTGCCTCATCATCACAGAAATCCTTCATCTGTCTGGATAATTTCTTTTCCTTGATTCTGAAATGTTTTATCAGGATTTACTATTGGCATTTTAAAATTACTTTTTATCCTGGATTGTGGTAAATACTTTAAATCTATCAATGCCCAACTTTTATTTTCAGCAAATATTTCTTCTATTTTCAGCAAAAATTCTATTTTTCATTTGTTCTGCTCATTCCTCCACCTTCCCACTGAAATGCTACTATCTTGTAGTAGCATTTTGAATTTTGCTGTCTTCTCTCTATCTTTGTCATCTTCTTTCACATTGTCATTAGTATTTCGCTATTGGTTTTCTCTTCTGCATCATATGAAAAAGAAAGTCACTCAGTCATGTCCAGCTGTTTGCGACACCATGTGCTGTAGCTCACCAGGCTTTTCTGTCCATGGAATTCTCCAGGCAAGAACACTGGAGTGGGAAGCCATTCCCTTCTCTAGGGGATCTTCTGGACCCAGGGATCAAACCCAGGTCTCCTGCATTGCAGGCAGATTTTTTACCATCTGAGCTACGTAGGGAGCCCTCTGCAACATACAGTAACTCTATTAACTGCCTTCAATGTGTGCTTTAATTCTTCTAAAAAACTTTTATACCTTTAGTTCTTTTCCCACCTTTGATAACTTTCCTTCTGATTTCACCACAGCTAGGAAATCAGAAACACCTCTGCTTATACCCGTGCTCTCAATCAGAGAGACCAAATATCAGCTTCACAACTCATACTCTAGCAAACAGTCTCTTAGTGAAATAAAGAGGTCAAAGTATTTTTTACTTTATTTCACATAGCTCATATTGCTCAGGCAAAAGGGAGAAGTAAAGAGGTGACTCAGAAAAATTTACACCATCCTTGTGCAAGCCAGTTTTAAAGCTCCTGGCATTCAATATCAGTCTTTCATCCAATAACATCCATTGACATAATCGTCTTTTCCATAAAACTTTACCCACAACTACGATTTGGGAATGGGCCTCTTGTATTTTGAAAATAATAAGACATATTTAAATTTAGAAAATGTGTTGAGATTGAATCTCGCTTTAGAAATAAGATCATGACAAAGCACTTGGCCGTGTGAATCCTGCCACATTAGGTGTTTTCTAAATAAACACTTTTATGACTTTGACAGTATTTTGAAGCAATACACTGAGCCTACCACTATGTATCTAGACATTAACCTTTATTTCCAAGTCATTATTCTAAAAAGACCTTAGAATTATGTTTATAACTTGTTATTTCATCTTTTAGACATTTGTTTAATGAGAAATAAGGATAGATTTGTCACTTTTAATGCTCTAGGAACATATCATTTATAAAATAAAAAAACCGAATTGCATCTTTGAAAATTCCTGGATACCTAATTCAAAGATTAGTTCATAGCAAATGTCTCAGTGACCCTTTTGAATTGCCACTTGATATTAGTCTCTGCATATTTCTAAGAATTCTTTCACTGATAACAGAAATTGTGAAATTAGGAGAAAATTTCAATGTGTATTCAAAACATTGACTATTCCTCATCATTTTGTATATCTGATATCTTAAACTATTATCACCTCCAAGAAAACACAGAAGGCTGACTATGCAAACCCTTCTGTGACTGATTACATGCAGATGAATAATTGCTCAACAAAATCAGGGCATTCTGCCTTATCTTGTACTACTTTGCTTTTTTAAAAATTCCTTAAACAAGGACTTTGCACAGGAAGTAAAATTCAAGGAAGCATAATAAATTTTGCAACCTAGGTAAATCTGCTTGATTGATAAATTGGTTTAGTCAGTTTCTTCATTTTTAAAAACTGCAGAAGAAAAGTACATGTTTGGGGCTCATGGCAAATAGAGACATGAAAAATAGTCACACACTCTCTCATGATTTAAGAAAACAGTAAGTGGACATAAATTGGGTCTAACTGGAGTATATAACTTCTTATATTACAAAAGGTAATAATAGAAATCTTTTCCCTAAGAACCTCAGAATTCTTTGAAAAGGCATTCTTACCCTTGGTTTCTAATAGTCTCATGATAACAGCTTAGATATTTGTTAGTGGTGTATATTCTTTCCAAGTGCTTCCCTATATGCTCCTTCTGCTTTACAGGATATATTCTATTACAGAAAGAATTAATTTTGGGGTGGATTAGCAAGTATTTTCTTATCAGCAAATAAAAACATTCTATATATAGGATTACAATAGATTCTAGGCTGGGCTGGAGAACTCATTAACTGGAGATTTGAGAGAATTCATTGAACTTTTAAAAAAGTTTATTTACTCATCTGCACAGTGAATTACCTCTAAATCCCAGAGACAAATAACTTCTAGTACAATGGTTTTGTGATGTAAATATTTATAATGCTTTCTATCAGAAATAGTCATGTAAAATTTTATTTTCCCTTCGTCTTTTTCACAGACCACTGTAGCCTTATGGCATGGTCATCCACATTCTGTTTTCCATTAGAATACTTGCAGGTCCTATTATTCCCTATTTTCTACAAGTATTTTATGACAATAGCATCTTTAGTTTCCAGTCAATTATTAGTAATGTTTTAAAAATTTATTTAATTTTTAAAGGTTATCTTCCATTTACAGTTATTACAAAATATTGGCTATGTTCCCTGTGTTGTACAGGATATCTTTGAGTCTGTCTTACACCCACTTTGTTCTGTGTTACCTTTCTCTTTAAAGTTACTGGGTTGCTAAGAGTCGGACATGACTGAGCGACTTCAATTTCACTTTTCACTTTCATGCACTGGAGAAGGAAATGGCAACCCACTCCAGTGTTCTTGCCTGGAGAATCCCAGGGATGGGGGAGTCTGGTGGGCTGCCGTCTATGGGGTCACACAGAGTCGGAAACGACTGAAGTGACTTAGCAGCAGCAGCAGCAGCAGGAAACTCAGTTAACCCTGTTTCTAATGTCAGTCGTATTCTAAAAGAGCATATCATGAGGTCAGACAACCAATGTTCCTATCTTCTTTGCCACACATCACTAAGAAAGGGACTGTCCTTACAGATGGCTAACAAATACATGAAAAAATGCTCAACATTGCTTATTATTAGGGAAATGCAAATCAAAGCTACAATGAGAAATCACCTCACACTGGTCAGAATGGCCCTCATCAAAAAGTCTACAAACAATAAATGCTGGAGAGGGTGTGGAGAAAAGGGAACACTCTTGCACTGTTGATGGGAATGTAAATTGATACAGCCACTATGAAAGATGGTGTGGATATTCCTTAAAAAAACTAGGAATAAAACCACCATATGACCCAGCAATCCCACTCCTAGGCATATACCCTGAGGAAACCAAAATTGAAAAAGACACATGTATCCCATTGTTCACCACAGCACTATTTACAATAGCTAGAACATGGAAGCAACCTAGATGTCCATCGATAGATGAATGGATAAAGAAACTGTGGTACAAATACACAATGGATTATTACTTGGCCATAAAAAGGAATGCATTTGAGTCAGTTTTAATGAGGTAGATGAACCTAGAACCTATTATACAGAGTGAAGTGAGTCAGAAGAGAAAGATAAATATTGTATTCTTATGCACATATACAGAATCTACAAGAACGGTACTGAAGAATTTATTTACAGGGCAGTGATAGAGAAACAAACATAGAGAACAGACTTATGGACATGGAGAGAGGGGAGGAGAGGGTGAGATGTATGGAAAGAATAACATGCAAACTTACATTGCCATATGTAAAATAGGTAGCCAATGGGAATTTGCTGTGTGGCTCAGGAAACTCAAACAGGGGCTCTGTATCAACCTAGAGGGGTGGGATGGGGAGGGAGATGGGAGGGAGGTTCAAAAGGGAGTGGGTACATGTATACCTGTGGGTGATTCATGTTGAGGTTTGACAGAAAACAACACAATTCTGTAAAGCAATTATCCTTCAAAAAGAAAAAAAGAGACTGTTTTACAAACCTTACAAATTTACATCAGATGTCATCAACATCAGGATAGGAACAAATGGGTGCGCTGCCTCACAGTACATTCGACAGGAAGCATCATCTTGTTTTTCAAATGAGGAAATTAAAAGACATTGACTTAGGAGGTTAAAAAACAACATGGACACAATTTATTTGCTCCAGGTAGGTTTTCTACTCCACTACCCTGCCTGTGTAGGCAGAGTCACTGATGGGGAAAAGAGAGGAAGGGAGAGAGAGAGAAACAGAGAGATTAAAACATAATGTCTTTTCTGTGATCAGAAGAAAGAGCCACAAGGCAATGGAAGCCAAATCCCTCTAATACTCAGGCAACTGATTTCCTGACCATTAATAATCTTAGGCATTTACCAGTAAGTAGGAGAAAAATTGAAGTATTTGGAAAGTAAATACTCTGTAAATTTTTGCAAAAATAAACTACTGACTTTCTGTTAAGATTGATATAAGAATGACATATTTTATGAATAATGTACAAAATGAAATTTATATCATAATGTGGAAAAATTTTAGTGGTTCATGTTCAATAAAATTTATATAGTGACCATTTACAACAAGAGGAGTATGGCTGAACATAATCAGAATTCATCTGTACAAATAGACAATGCACAGAGAAAAATAAAGACATATTTTCTTCTGCATGTGAAAGACTTTCAGTAGTTTGTGGGAATCTCTTTTTATCAGGATTATCTGGAGGAGTTATACTTTTGTGTGGATTTATAGAGTTTTCGGAAGACAGGTGAATTTTAAAAACTAATTCACATTTATTGTGAATATATCAGGTTATACAATCACAGCATGCATATGATACAATGTCTTATTCCTTTATATTTTATTTCTTTTTGATATGTGTGAAATAAAATATGAAAAAGTAAAACTTTAAAATATATCTATAATTTAATATAATAAGAAGTCCTTAAGGAAAGCCAAATACGGAGTCAAACTACAAAATACGGAGTCAAACTACAAATGATTTTTAATCTCTCCTGGGCCACACATATTATTCTCAAATTGCTGTATGTACATAAACTTTGAAGTAGCTGATGGAAAAATCAAGCAATGTAATAAGATGGTTCCGTGTGGGGACAAGGTGAGAAGACAGGGGAGCAGGGCAGGGAGGAAACAGCTTGGTGGTCTGTTAACTGGGGTTGTCTGGACCTTTGAGTCAGTGTTAGTAAACCAATTCAAATAACAAAGCACACCAAAGACCACTACCCTATGAGTCCAAAAAACAGCAGGCCTAAGGAGAAAGGCAGGGGTGTATGAATGAGTGATAAACATATCAACACACACACACACCCCATTCACTGGTTGGCCCTAGAAGGAGCCCTTGAAATGATTTTGGAATTACAATTTTTACAGAGTAAATAGTAAACCAACAAACAGAGTGATAGCAGCAAGGTGAGGTGAGGTGAGGTGAAGTCGCTCAGTCGTGTCCGACTCTTTGCGATCCCATGGACTGTAATCTACCAGGCTTCTCTGTCCATGGGATTCTCCAGGCAAGAATACTGGAGTGGATTGCCATTTCCTTCTCCAGGGGATCTTCCCGACCCAGGGATCGAACCCGGGTCTCCCGCATTGGAGGCAGACGCTTTAACCTCTGAGCCACCAGGGAAGCCCTGCAAAGAACACTGAATTAACAAAAACTAGTTTTGAAATCAACTCTGGCACCTATATTTAAATCAACATGGAGAATCACACTCACCAGGGAGGCTCCTTATATTCCTTTCACATCAGGAAACATTTCGATGTGTCTACTTATGCCTAAAAGGAACCGATTAGACCAGATGAGACTACAGTATCTCTAAGACGTTTCTGCTTCTGACATCTGTTATTCTGTGGTCATGCAATCAGGCTTTTGCTCTGTTTGCAAATATGTAATATCTAATGCCCTATATTTTTGTCAGGTAGATGGCTTTCATGGGAAAATATCAGGTGATCTGGAATGACTGGTAAAACTTATTTTTAAAGGGAACTATTAATTCTGTCTTATGTAACACATGCCTCTATGAAATAAAAGGAAAAATTCCAGTCTATAATTCTCATAGCATTCACATATTTTAGATCTATCTTAATAGATCTTTCTAGATCTATCTCCTTGAGAGTTGAAGGGTAAGGTAAGAGGCAAAGAGCAATTTTTAGACTTGCTAAAGATTTAGTCAAACCACCAAATTTGACACTTACTAATTCTGTGATCATGGGAAAGTTTTTTAATTACTTTGATTCTCCATTTTCTTTATCTATAAATTTTAGAAAATAATGGAACATACTTCATGAGGTTGTTAGAAAAGTAAATGAGATTATGCTTTTATAGCATTTAGCATAAATCCAACACATAGTGCTTCAGGAGTTTCATTAACATTATGTATCTCTTAATAAATACTTAGTGTTTATCAGAATAATGGCAGGAAAGTGGGGCAGTACTTTCATTTGCTGTTTGCATAAGCAGATGCTTCTCTATTGGCATTTTGTAGCTTTGATTGAAAGTTTAAAAAAAGAAGGTGACTGTGAAACATGGGAAATACTGTGGTATATTACAGTCTGCTTCCCAAAACCAGATGTTTTAAGTGCCTTCACTGTTCCTAAGATGATGTTATTTTCTTTTCAAAACCTGAATCATATCTGAGCATGCTACGTTTGTTTTTAGTGACTGCTGGCCCTAATAAGCCTGCGAGTGGATTTGCAGAAGACACTGCTGCGCAGAGCAAGAGTGTGTCAGACCTCCAAGAGGCGGTGTCCTTGAAGGAACGGATGGCGAGGTACCAGGCAGCTGTTTCCAGGGGCGACTGCCGCAGCTTCTCCGCCAATGTAAGCTGCTCCTGGTGCCCCTGCATTAGGCCGGCTGATTGTCTGCCTTTCACATGCCCTCTTTACATGGCAATATAAGAACACTACTGGACAATTGGATAAAGTAGAGAAAACAAAAATAATGTGTATCAAATTCAGGGTATCTGAAATTAAGCTTCAGCTCTGCCACTTACTGGGGCTTCCCAGGTGGCACTAGTGGTAAAGAACCTGCCTGCCAATGCAGGATCCATAAGGGACTAAGGTTTAATCCCTGGGTCAGGCAGATACCCTAGAAGAGGGCATGGCAATCCACTCCAGTGTTTTTGCATGAAGAATCCCATGGACAGAGGAGCCTGTCAGGCTACAGCCCCTAGGGTCACAAAAAGTCAGACATGACTACAGCCACTTAGCATGCACGCTGCCACTTACCATTTGCATAAACTTGGGCTCCTATCTTAACCTCTCTCTGAACTTCAGTTTCCTTAACTGAAAAATGGGAAGAACCACCTACTGCAGAGGGTCTCTGTGAAGAGTCAAAGAGATAATTTACATGTAAGCCGTAAGGCACTGTATAAATGTGTTATTATTGCCAAAATTATCATTTAACCTATAGCTATTCTCCTCAGGAAGGTTGGGAATTAATTTCAAAATCTTAATAATGTAGGTCTGCCTCCCATCCTCCTTGTTCACATGTATAGTTAATTTAAATTCACTGGCAATATAATTTCTTTTGCTTTTTTCATTTCTCTGTATGCACTAAATCCATTACGAGTAGCTTAATCAACACAGAAATGAGGGACATTAGCAATGTAGGCACTCTGCTAAACCAATTATGATTATAGGAAAGAGCAGGATTCAGTAAGACCACCGATATTTAGAGCCTATGCATAATAAAGTCATATTCAAAAGAGCTTGTTGGGCTCCATATTCTGTGGCCTGCAAGCCACAGGATTTGAGAAGTCATTTTATTACTAGAAGCTTTAATGGAATGTAAGGATATTCTTTTATAATTATAATCTCCAAATTAGCAAAGATGTTCATTTATCCAAAGAGAGAGAGAATAGCCAAGAAGGGTGGTATGCTAAAATAGCTACTGTGAAGCGGCCTTTTTCTTGACAAATTATTCAGAGACAAGAATGACTGTGCCAAACTCATTAACAATATTGCAATTCTAGATGACATTTCAGACTTTACATAGTAATTAAAATACATTTTTGACGCAGCATAGATGTTGAATGAATGTAGAGAAATAGATATCTAAATACTTCCAAAACAAATAGTATCCCTCCAGCGCCTCCTGCCAGTCTTCTTACATAGCACCCCCTGCTGGATCATTAAGCAACTTCACCACAAGTTAGATAATAAATTGGAAAGTTTCTTGGGGAAACAAGCTGACTTTGAAAATACCTAGATAAAGACTAGCTATTTACTAAGCTATCTTTTATCTAGGAAGACTTTTATCTTGCTAGGCATGAGGATAATATACCATAAAACAGATGTGTACAAGGCATGATTTGTATTTATATTATGTTAAAAGGAAAACATTTAAATCAGGCACATGGGAAACTAAATTTCTCACTATTTAATATAAAAAATTTTTAATTTCAGTGCTATTCTGAAGCAGGTCTATGTAAAAGGAATTTAATAGTCCCTGTCTTTCCTGCCCATGTACAGATAAAACTAACTGAGGGACAGCGATTTATGGGAGATCATGTAATTAGATAGTAACAAAGCTAGACTAGATTCAAAGTCTCTTGACTCCAGTACTCCTTTAACTATATTCAACTGCCTCTTCTTATACAGGAACGCATCTTTGGCCCAAAAAATGCCCTATTGTTTGGTTTGCCCCTAAGCTAATATTTTGATAAAAATGAGCACATATATTATCTCAGAAAAATCCTGATAAGTATCTAAGATACAGCAAAATAACTGCCTCATTTGGTCAATTGCATCAAATGTTTGTTTAATCAAAAAAGCATGGAAACTACTTATAACCAAGTGTTGTCTACATCAGTTCAGTTCAGTCACTCAGTCATGTCCGACTCTTTGCGACCCCATGAATCGCAGCACGCCAGGCCTCCCTGTTCATCACCATCTCCCGGAGTTCACTCAGACTCACATCCATCGAGTCAGTGATGCCATCCAGCCATCTCATCCTCGGTCGTCCCCTTCTCCTCCTGCCCCCAATCCCTCCCAGCATCAGAGTCTTTTCCAATGAGTCAACTCTTCGCATGAGGTGGCCAAAGTACTGGAGTTTCAGCTTTAGCATCATTCCTTCCAAGGAAATCCCAGGGTTGATCTCCTTCAGAATGGACTGGTTGGATCTCCTTGCAGTCCAAGGGACTCTCAAGAGTCTTCTCCAACACCACAGTTCAAAAGCATCAATTCTTTGGTGCTCAGCCTTCCTCATATAAATAAACCAAATATTTTATGTGCAGAATTCCGAAGTCATTGATTTGGCCCCAAACTGAATCCATTATATTTGAATCACACTGAGATAGTTTCTTTGTCCTAGATCAGTTTCTCTTTGTCCTAGAATCAGCCAGATGGTATTTTCTTGAACATAAAGGAAAGGCTGGGGCTTCCCTCAGAGCTCAGTTGGTAAAGGATCTCCCTGCAAAGGCGACTGGGGTTCAGTCCCTGGGTCAGGAAGATCCCCTGGAGAAGGAAATGGCAACCCACTCCAGTATTCTTGCCTGGAGAATCCCATGGGCAGAGGAGCCTGGCGGGCTGCAGTCCATGGGGTCTCAAGAGTCCGACATGACCTGGGGACTACACCACCACCACCAAAGGAAAGGCCTGCCTGTGAAAAAGCATCAGTCCACAGAAGCCCCCTAGAGGAGAAAGGAGAAGTAACATTTAATAAGCAACAAAACAATACATTTTGTGCTGTGCGATTTTATTTCATCTTCTTTTTTAACACTTGCTAAAAATCTGTGAGAAATATGTTGCTACTCCCCTGAGTTTATAAGAAAGAAAACTGAGGTTAAGGAACTCTAGCCCAAGGTTTTAAGGCTCATACATGGGATCAGAATCACTGTTTGTCCTATTCCCCAAATTATGTTATTTCTGTTATGCTCTAGAAACCAAGAACAGTTCTTTTAAACAAAATTGCTGATTTTCTATGTAATATACTTGCCTAGGTTTAAGTGTTATATATTTAAATTAACTTACTATTAAAATAACATTAGGTAGATTTTGTGTTAGGTATTTAAATTGACTTGTTAATAGAATAATTATTATTGGTGTACCCATTAAATTCAAAATCTTATTGCTGTGTCCAAGAATAGGAAACATAGAATAAGGATAAACATTTTTTTAAAGGTTCAACGCAAAGCAATCTAAGTTATATGGTCATTGACAATTACATGGAGTAGTTGGGATGTCAGTACATGGTGGTAACCAAGGCATAATGATTTCAATCTAAGCAAAGAAACATCACTCCAGCTCATAGTCACGGGCTGCTTCTTGAGTAATTCCTGCCATCTTACATAGGTAAATTTGCATTTACAAAGCTGAACTAAACAAAAAAACCTTTTCACTCCTACTAACTAAACTATAGCTCAAAGGGCTTTCCCCCTTAGGCCTGCAAGTGGCATCAGGAGTACTGGGTTGTATTACTAGAAAATATCAACAAACTGTATTCAATATTGCATGTGTAACATGGTCTAATTCGAAAGCACGATGCTAAAGGAAATTAATGGATATATTCATTTTTTTCTAATTCGTTCAGTAGATAAGAGGCAAGCTATTCAGTGTAAGAACTGATATTTTTGTGCAAATACACATTCAGTTCAGTTCAGTTCAGTTCATTCGCTCAGTCGTGTCCGACTCTTTGAGATCCCCACGTATTAGGAAAGTATCCATTCCTTAGCATAATTAATCAGACTTATCAGATTAATTTGCACATCATTTAGACATTGTTTATAGTTGTTGGAAAAGGTAACTTTGTTAACAAAATTTGGCTTGATTTCTGTAATTTGATATTTATATATTATCTATCCATGATCAATTGAAAAAGGTCATTTATGTAAATTAAATGATAGAAGGGATAAGAGAAATACTGTAGCCTTAATTTACCCTTCCCTTTCTTTATCTTAAATTTCAAAAGAGATGCCTTAATTTCTTGTGATTTTAACATGTATCAAGTGATAGGAATTGACCAGGATTTATGTGTGAAGTTTGTTACAGTTTGATAGAGTGTATCCCTTCTTTCCATTGAGCTAATGTGCTATTCTTAAATATTTGGCAGGCCCTGTAACTGGGGAAAGGTTATAAACTTGATAAAGCAACCACTTGAGTATCTGCCAGTAATTCAGACAATCCTGAATATTAATTTAATCTCCAGTATTTTAGACTATTGCCTGCGTGTGTGCATGCATGCACGGTCAGTCCTGTCCAACTCTTTGTGACCCCACAGACTGTAGCCCGCCAGGCTACGCTGTCCATGGGATATCCCAGGCAAGAATACTGGAGTGAGTTACCATTTACTCCACCAGGGGATTTTCCCGACCCAGGGATCAAACCCACGTCTCTTGTGTCTCCTACATTGGCAGGTGGATTCTTTACCACTGTGCCACCTCTGGAAACCCATTTTAGCGTATAGAAAACCTCAATATAGTGTTGTAATTTTAGTACTTGTTTGAGAAACTATTTCAGTCAAGATTTCAGGATCGTAAGAATCCACAGTCCAGGGAACCTCAGCTCACAAGTATCCAGTTACTCTCAGGTCTCAAGTCTTCCAGGGTTATGTCAGGACTGGGCCAGACCTCAGGAGACCTTCTGTGCATGCAGTGTCACTGAATCTCCTCCCAGTCTCATACTGGGACACATCCTAGAGGAGAGTGGGTTGGCCTGGGGCCTGTTTGCTTAACAGTTGTCATCCCACCTGGGCCTGAGTGCCTGCTGGGCTGGGGAATACACTGAATCGTCAAAACCAAAGCCTTCGAGTTACTGAGCTTCCCACAGGGACAGAGTATGTGAGACAACTTTGAGAAGTTGTCAGGTTTTTCCAAGTGACTCCTACTAGAATGAGCTTTCTCATCCGTAAACTGCCAGTGATATACTAGGATCTTTCTAAACTTAGACCCTCCCACCCAACCCAGAGTCTCATATACCAAGGCTAAGAGCTGAGTCCTAGGGTACATCCATCTCGGAGTATCTGTTTTTCTGCCTTTTTTTTAAAGGCTAGTGTTAAGACAGACAGCTGTGATTAAGACAGGCAGATATGGTTTCAAACTCCAGCTCCCATACTCACACCCTAGTTGTGAGAATTTAACAAGATGTCTTACTTCCCCAAACCTCAATTTCCTCATTTTAAAGTGAGGATGATAAATGTTCATATCTCACAGAATATGGAGACGCATCAAATGAAAAAATATATGTAAATATATAGAAGAAAATCACTCAGCACTATGTATTAAATAGTGGTTATTTGTATTAACTTTAATATTTTTTATATGATTAAAAATATGCTGCCTTAAAATAACTCCAAAGCTATTTTGTTTATCCTTAATGATTTAAGTACATTTTGGAATAAGTCAAATGTTTTTTAATATTCTTAATAATGTGTTACCTATCTAGACATTTGAAATTTTAATGACAACTTTATTATGGATTAAAATTTAAACCAGACATCAAAATCTATCTGAGATAAAGAAAATTAACTCAATACTTTGAAGATTCTTCTAACTTTATATCAGAAGACTGACACATGAAAAACCAACATGGATAGATTATTTTTATTAAGGTTTTCTGTAATAAAGTCCTTCTGAAATAATTATTTATGTTACTGTCTTTCTATTATACCACCCATTAATAACTGTCAGTGATTTTTTTTTTAATAGCTCAGAATCCTACCCTGAGATGATGTAAAGTTGAATTTTCCTTTTTCTTAATTTGTCTTAGATGCTGGAAGAATCAGAAATGTGCACAGTGCCTGGTGGTTTGGCCAGAGTGAAGAAACAATTTGAAAAGGACAAAATTGCTTCTTCCTCTAATACCTTCACTCAGTACCAATACCAACACCAGAACAGATCTGAGCAGGTAATACTACTATTAGTCAAGGATAAATCCTGTCTGGCTGAAATGCTCTTATTTCAGTGCTAATATAAAACACACACACACACACCCTCTTTGGTTGTATATTTGTTTTCATTACTCATCAAGAATGGTAATTTTGAAATGTTTTGAAAATCATCCTGAAAGCATATCAGTGTATTAACTTATTGGAGTATTTTGACATGTTTCTAGAAAATCACACTGGCATATTTTTTTCTCAGCTTGTAATGTCTCAAAAATGAAAATTAAATAGTCTAAGTTAGTCAACAGGTAAACAGAAATGTTGAGAACAATATTTACATTGAACCTCTGCCTTTACATTATAACTCATGATAAACTACCTGTTATTTCTTTGCATAGATTAAATTTGAAGCATTATTCAGCTGCTTATTTTGATGACTTTTCTGTTTTCTTAAAATTATCAAAAATTGAGTAGTGGAACCCAGATGTTATATAAAACTTAATAATGCAACCTCTAAATGCTATCTTACATAAAAGATTTATTTTCCCATTTCATTACTCCATTGTCATATATCACCAAATATTATCATGGGTTATAATGATTTTTGATTGTGAAAATATTAGTAATAAAACTCATTAGATTGAGCCTGCACTGTGAAAAATAGTAACTGCACTGTAAATAGCCTTTCTATGAGGAAGAAAGTAACTGGGATATTTCTGAAATCTTGTCATAGGACATAAAAGTATTTTTTGTTTTTATTTTTTCAGAAAAATCCCAAGGATATTTAGAGTTGTCTAAGTTTTGAATATTAAGGCAGTCAAGTGTGTATGGTGGTCGGGTAACAGGGAAAGTATATCAGATAGATTAATTAAAAGTCTGATATATGAAATAGTATTTGTTTTCTTTTTCTGGCTTTGTTTGAAAAAAATTTTTAAAGTGCAATATAAGAAGCTCAAGTTTAGGGCAAGATTTCTTTCAATTTTACCTAAAGGAAATGTAATGTAAATAAATTAAGATTGGATATTGTTGCCGTTTGGTCTCTAAGACATGTCCAGCTCTTCTGTGACCTCAAGGACCGCCCATGGAGTTTTGCAGACAAGATTACTGGAATGGGCTGACATTTCCTTCTCCAGGGCTATCTTCCCGACCTAGAGATCAAACTTGCAGGTGGATTCTTTACCACTGAGCCACCAAGGAAACCTGGGACTGGATATACTTGCAATCTAAAATATAGCTTTTGCAACATAGGAATCTAAGTGAATCAAGTATGTGTGTTTACTTGAAATTGATCAACTACATGATATATAGTCATTATTAATAATTTAAATAAATCCTATGTAGAAATATAAGTTTTTACAGATCATTTAATTTACAGGAGAGCAGTGTGATAGATTGTCAGAACTATGAGACTTGGTAGATATGAGTTCACGCACCACCTCTGACATTTATCAGCTGAGTCACATAGACCCAGAGCCACCTTCACGGGGAGCAGTTACACAGGACCCCTTGGGTGGAAGGGCCCTGCACTTATTTTCATACTCTGCTATTATCTTGAAATTCTTAGTGATTTTTGAACAAGGAACATCACATTTTCATTTTATACTGAGTATGGCAAATTATGTTGCCAGCACTACATAGTCCAAATTCATAACCCCCTCAAGTCTTAGTTTTTGTTAAAATGGAGAAACCAATGAGTGATTTGTATATTTCATGAGGTGATTGTAGTGGTCAAAGATACCAAAGGGCATTTCCATGAAAGCATTTCATCATCTGTAAAATTTGACATCAATTAGGATGCTTTATTTTGCAAAAGACCAAAAACCCAACCACAAATGTCCTAAGCTAAAAAGAATATTACAGATTCATAAAAATGCAATATTGTAGAAGGGAGATTTGATGTAATCTCTAGAGGTATACTAGAGCAGCTGGCTTGTGCCAACACTTTCATTATTAAATTTTTAGGAATTTTGTAAACCAGATAATATCATGTTAATAGCTTGAAATCAGCCATATTATGAATATTAATACCAAGGGAATTGGCAACAAATCAAGAATATTTTTCCTCCCTTCCTTCCTGCTTTCCTTCCCTTCTATTCTTCCTCCCTTTCCTCTTTTCTTTGAGAACCCTTTGTTAAGCATGTATTACATTACCATTGATTTAACTAAGGATTCACAGTATGTCTCCAGCACAGTAGCTAGGAGCACTTAGATGGAGCAAGATCGCTTGGGTCCATATCCCTGCTCCTTAACTCATTGTTGTTGTCACTTAGTTACTCAGTCATGTCCAACTCTTTGGGACCCCATGGACCATAGTCCGCCAGGCTCCTCTGTCCATGGGATTTCCAGGCAAGAATACTGGAGTGGGTTGCCATTTCCTTCTCCAGGGGATCTTCCTGACTCTGGGATAGAACCCACATTTCCTGCTTTGGCAAGTGGATTCTTTACTGCTGAGCCACCAAGGAAGCCCTCCTTAACATATTAGCTGGTGGCATTAGGCAAGTTTATATCTCTGTGTCTCAATTTCCTCAATTATAAAGCTCAGATTAGAATAGCACCCACCTGACAGGTATGTTAAGAGCATTAGAAAAGCTGTTTTTGTGAAGTACTTAAGATTGTGCTTGGACCTTATAAGCACTTTCCAAGTGTTTGTTTTAAAAACTGAATATCTCCTTGATCATATTTCTTTTCTTTTTTAACCTCTCAGCCTTACTTCCTCTCAGTTGGCCCCATTTTCACTCAGATTTTCCCCAGAAAAGACTAAAAATGATGGAGAAAAAGGAGAATCCTTTTCCCAGAAGCCTCAGGAAAAAGCCTTATAACATCTAATTGGCTCTAAATGGAATACACGTGCTTCCCCTAGAACTAAAGTACTACAGCCAGAGGATGCTGATTGGCTGAGCAGCCTCTGTGCATGTCCTCAGCATCCCCTTAGGAACAAACAATAAATAGGGGCTGGGTAAAAACCATCAAACCAAAACAATCAACCAATCAAAAACAAATCAAATCTGGGCAAAAACAATCAAATCAAAAACGATAAAAAAAATCAAAGCAATCAAGCAATATATGTGTGTGTGTGTATTGCAGATGTATTTTTCTCCTTGCAAATATAGTGTACTATTATAGGCTGTAATCCCTGCTCTGAGAACATGAAATACTAAAGTATGTAAGAGTAATTTAAAAAATTCACTAAAAATCTGAATAGCTGCATGATTCTAGGCCTGTAACGACCTCTCTCAACTTCAGTTTCATTATCTGCCTTTAGACATACTAACAATACCACATAATTCCATGAGGAATGGCTAAATCTAAGTCATGCTGCTGCTGCTGCTGCTGCTAAGTCGCTTCAGTCGTGTCCGACTCTGTGCGACCCCACAGACGGCACCCCGTTGGGCTCTGCCGTCCCTGGGATTCTCCAGGCAAGAACACTGGAGTGGGTTGCCATTTCCTCCTCCAATAATTTCATAAGGTGTAATATGAATTCCAATCCACCTCTTTTTTTCCTAATGTACTGAAGTCAGATGTTTCAAGGTAATTAGCTATTTGGAAGCAGTTTGTCTAGAAGACAGGGAACAGGACTAAACAGGTTTTGGACATTAAGCTATCTCTGAGGGTAAAGTTCTCTCTTTTACTTAATTGATTATACCTATTGAAAAAGAGGTTTAAATAGTGGGGTGAAAGCAGGTACAAGATACAGGAGCACTCACTATGCCAAACATTTTGAACTTGGAATAATGTCCTATTTATGTATTCTAGACTTCGACTTTATGGTTCTGCCTAACAGTTAGCAGCATCACTGCTAGCCTGTGGGAGTATCCTTCTGTAAATTAGAAAAAGAAACCACTCTGGACAGTCATGGTCTCTGGGTAACAGGGGTATGGAGTTCAGCTTCTTAGAAGAATGTGTTGGGGAAAACTTTATTATTATCGGTGGTTCTGGTAGTTAGTACTGTTTTTAATATCACCCATTTAGAGTCTGTTTTTCAAAGTATCCATTACTTATTCCTGTAGATAAGAATGAAATCCAACCCTCCTTAAGGGATTATGAGCCATTCAGCATGTGTCCTGTTGATATTTAGGTTAGAAATACCACATTAGCATTGTTTCTCATTTTGTCTTAGGGCTGAATTCTCAGAATTCTATGCCAGTGAAAAGCAGTAGGTTCTTAATATGAGAATGGAAAGGACCACTTAAGAGGGATATTTTTAATCCACTCACTACAACAGGCTCCATTTGGGAAAACATTCTGAATAATCCATCCCCTCATCTTTAAAAAGAGATCTTGAAGTACATGGAGCAGATATTAGGATAAATGTGTTGTTGGTAGGAAAATGCCATTCTTCTTGTCAGAGTTTATTTTCACTCACCCATTGTATGGTTGCTGGGTTGTTGTTCTTTTTAAAGACTTTCATCCTCTCTTTCTTCATTTTTAACAGCTTTATTGAGGTAACTTGCATACCATAAAGTTCACCCATTTTCAGTGTACAGATCAATGGCTGTTTAATACATTTACAGAGTTGTGTGGTGTTGCCACAATCTAATTTTAGAACTTTCCCATTCCTCCAAAAACCAAACCTTGGACTCATTAGCAATCTTAGGAGCTTCCTTCTTTGTGCCATATTCTCACATTCAGGATTTGATCTTCATCCTCTCATGCTTATTTCCTCTTCATTTTCTTTCTCTTGTATTTACACCGCACTGAGTAGCTCTTTGCATATTAATTGTGAAGTCCTAGCAGCTCTTTTCTGGAGTTGCTTCTTTTTTCCCTCATTTTAAGTGGTCTACATAGGGAAGAACAGATGGAGCTCCAAAAATCTGGTAAGTACTCAGTGCAATGCTGTGCTTAGGTAATTGCTTTCCTATGAGAACGGCTGCACTGAATCTATGTCAAGAGTCTAAAGCATGCCTGACCTCCACTCCCTGCTGCCAAGTCTGATGTGGACCAGTAGGGAGCTGCAAGACAGGGTGTATCTTTCCACACACATCTGCTGTTGCAAAAGGCCTCACATAAACAGTCGTACTCTATTAAGGTTATGTGGATTTGAAGCAATCTCTAGACAATTTTAGGTTGATAGGAAACATTTTTGACAGCTTGTGATGTATCTGACATCTGTGTGTTTTAGACTCTTTAAAGGTGACCCATAATTATTTTCTAGCAAGCTAAACATATTTTTATCAACTGTATGTCCACATTGCAAAGCATTTCTCATAAAAACTGTTTTAAGCCTGACTTTAGCTTTCTGCCACATACATAATTTTTCAAGGGCCTGGATTGCTATTAACAACCCCAACCTAACCTCTATCTCAATCAGCACACAGGATTGTGACCAAAAGAATGTCTTGAAATGTGTTGTTTTTTTTTTGAAGTTGTGTGCATGGTTTTTAAATGACTGCTGTAACTAAAGTAACCCAATCAAACTGAGGCAGTTTAGAGGAATGGTTAAGCCTATCAGTTCCAGAATCAGACAGCCCAGGTTATAGTCTCCTGAGTTAACCACATAACCTCCTCTATAAAATGAGGATTAAGTACTGTGTGTGTTAAGAATAAAACGAGGTGGTTCATGTCAAGTTCTTACCAGAACTGACCAGCAGATATGAACAGNGGAATGGTTAAGCCTATCAGTTTCAGAATCAGACAGCCCAGGTTATAGTCTCCTGAGTTAACCACATAACCTCCTCTATAAAATGAGGATTAAGTACTGTGTGTGTTAAGAATAAAACGAGGTGGTTCATGTCAAGTTCTTACCAGAACTGACCAGCAGATATGAACAGCTCAGTAAACACCAGCTACTATCAGTAGTAGTATTGCCACTACTTTGCCACTCAAAGTAGAATACGATTCATAAACTTATTTTATTTATAAGTAAAATGACAAAGAAGGATGGCATTGCTCTATGCCTCACACCTTCTTTCTTTTTGCCTTTTGGCCTGGGGAGACAGAATCATTTCCTAGAAGCTCATAGGCAATTCAAGATTAGTTTAAAATTAACATCCCTGAACATGCTTTGCAACTTGTAACCTCCGGCTACCCAGTCTCCATCTGCCTCCTCTCTTCCTGTTCATGTCCACCTTCCTATAGCTCTGTGCGTCTTGGTGAAACCATGTCCAGTGTTAACTGTTGCTATTCGGCCTGCACACAGGTTTCTCAGAAGACAGGTAAGGTGGTCTGGTATTCCCATCTCTTTACGAATTATCCACAGTTTTTGTGGTCCACACAGTCAAAAGCTTTGGCTTAGTGAGTAAAACAGAAGTAGATGTTTTTCCAGAATTCTCTTGCTTTCTCTATGATCCAGTGAATGTTGGCAATTTGATCTCTGGTTCCTCTGCCTTTTCCAAATCCAGCTTGTACATCTGCAGTTTCTTTGCTCACGTACTGTTGAAGCCTAGCTTGAAGGATTTTGAGCGTTACCTTGCTAGCATGTGAAATGAGTGCAATTGTGTGGTAGTCTAAACATTGTTTCGCGTTGCCCTTCTTTGGGATTAGAATGAAAACTGACTTTTTCTAGTCCTGTGGCTACTACTGAGTTTTCCAAATTTGCTGGCTTATTGCATGCAGCACTTTAACAGCATCATTTTTGGATTTGAAATAATTCAGCTGGAATTCTATCACCTCCAATAGCTTTGTTCATAATAATGCTTCCTAAGGCCCACTTGACTTCACACTCCAGAATGTTTAGCTCTAGGTGGGTGACCACATCATTGTGGTTATCCAGGTCATTAAGGCCTTTTTGTATAGTTCTGTGTATTCTTACTACCTCTTCTCAATCTCTTCTGCTTCTGTTAGGTCCTTGCCATTGCTGTGCTTTATTGTGCCCATCTTTGCATGAAATGTTCCCTTTGTATCTCCAATTTTCTTGAAGAGATCTGGTCTTTCCCATTCCATTGTTTTCCTCTATTTCTTTGAATTGTTCACTTAAGAAGTCTTTCTTATCTCTCCTTGCTATTCTCTTGAACTCTGCATTCAGTTGGGTATGTCTTTCCCTTTTGCCTTTTGCCTCTCTCCTTTTCTCAGCTATTTGTAAAGCCTCCTCAGACAACCACTTTGACTTCTTACATTTAATTTTCTTTAGGATGGTTTTGATTACCACCTCCTAACAGTGTTATGACGGAGAAGGCAATGGCACCCTACTCCAGTACTCTTGCCTGGAAAATCCCATGGACGGAGGAGCCTGGTAGGCTGCAGTCCATGGGGTCGCTGAGTCAGACACGACTGAGCGACTTCACTTTGACTTTTCACTTTCATGCATTGGAGAAAGAAATGGCAACCCACTCCGGTGTTCTTGCCTGGAGAATCCCAGGGATGGTGGAGCCCAGTGGGCTGCCATCTGTGGGGTCGCACAGAGTCGGACACGATTGAAGCGACTTAGCAGCAGCAGCAGCAGCAACAGTGTTACGAACCTCCGTCCATATTTCTTCAGGCACTCTGTCTACCAGATCTTATCCCTTGAATCTATTCCTGACTTTGATTTAGGTCATACCTCAATGGTCTAGTGGTTTTCCCTACTTTCTTCAATTTAATTCTGAATTATGCAATAAGGAGTTCATGATCTAAGCCACAGTCCGCTCCCAGTCTTGTTTTTGCTGACTGTATAGAGCTTTTCCATCTTCAGCTGCAAAGAATATAATCCATCTGGTTTCAGTATTGACCATCTGATGAAGTCCATGTGTAGAGTCATCTCTTGTGTTGTTGGAAGAGGGTATTTGTTATGATCAGTGTGTTCTCTTGACAAATCTCTGTTAACCTTTATGCTGAAAATGAGCAAAGAAACTAATCTGCCTGGTGGCTTAGAGGGATTTAGAAGCATTACCGTATGAAGCCCCACCCCTATCCCCTTGTTTCTCAGGCAGGCAGGACCTTGGGGGATAGTACAAATACTCATAAATAATACTAAGTTACAAGCATAGATTCAACACTTTCAAAATATTTGAATTGGTTGCTTTTCTTTCTATGATCATCTTACTGATTCTCCAAAACAAAATTTGTAGGAACAAGATTTATCCCAGTTATTGGAATATTATGACCATAGTTCCTCTTCTTCTGAATGGTACTGTGAGTTTTCCATTTCTGTAACCTATTTGTTCTTATAGAACCCATTTTCAATTTCTTTTACAGAAGACAAGTGTGCTTACAGATATACCCTTCACTTCGTTCAAGTAAAAGGAGTTAGGATTACTCAGGAGGAAAGGAATGGCATTGTGCTTATCACAGGGCCTGTGGTTGTTGAGGGAGTATCACCTGGACCCTTTCCACAAAGACACTAAATCACAGCAGAATTTCATATTCTCAGTGCTCCAACACATGATCTCAAAAAGTTTTTGATGTTGATAAAGATATAAAGATTATTTAGACATAATCCAGTTGTATGTCTTATGGGAGAGAGTAGACATTTGGGAAAGTTGGAATAGAAAAAACAATATGTATTCGTATAGCCCCTTCTTCAATCTGAATTGTCCTATTAGTTTAGAATTATAACTGTGCTCTTTGTATAATTACACCTAAAAAGCTTCTCAAGTATGTAAACAATATAGTATAACATATTTACTAAATAAACTTTCTTTTTAAATTTAATAATAAAATGACAAGATACAGAATTTTAAGTTCTGAGATTTTGCTAGTTTGTGAAGAGCAAGGAAAATTATAGCAACAATAGAGATCATTAACATTATACAATCATTATGTTTTCAGAACTTAGTAAAATCTGCAAAAAAATTTTTTTTATGAAAATAGGCATTTTCTATAAGCACTTGACATCAGAGGATATATTATTGGCTTTTTCTGCTGCTTCTGGATCTCTTATTTCTCAAAATAAACCTGTCCTCTTGGAGCTCTAAAAATGATTGGATTGAGTCAAGCCTATCTGTTCTTTTGGATGTTTATTTGTTTATTACATAATTACAAATGAATTATCCTGCTAAAAAAGCAAAACTGGAAGAACACAAGGCATGAGCAAAGAAGAAGAAGCATAAAGAGATTCTGTGCTTAGAGGAAATGCTTCTGCAGAGATATGTTTAGGAAATTCTTCATTTTTTTCCAGTTTCTTTGCAAATCTCAACATCACAGAACCCAAAAGTAAGATTACATCTCCTTCCAACAGGCTTTTCTTATGCTGCTTCTTTATCCCTCTCTGTCCTGAGTGATCTACTCAACATGGTCCAATAAACAGCTCTTTCAGTTCAGTTCAGTTCAGCTGCTCAGTCGTGTCTGACTCTGTGACCCCATGAACTGCAGCACTCCAGGCTTCCCTGCCCATCACCAGCTCCCGAAGAGCTTCATTTTCAACCTCGTCAGGACAGTGCACTTCAGGTAGCAGCCACCAGGTGGACACCAAAAGTGGGGAGCCAAGTACTCAATCCATCTTCCTTATCCTTGACTGTACGCCACGGTCTTCTAGAGACATCATTCTGCTTTGGTATCTGAAATCCCTCCATTGGATTATGCAATTCACCATATTGCACAGTGTATAGAAATATGTTTGGGGAAGGTTCGTGAGGCTTCAGTGAAGTCAAGACTTTAGGCTGGGGTCCAGTTTGTGAACCTGTTATCATAAGCATTTTTCATCATTATTCTAAAAGTATAAACAACAAATTCCCCCAATCATATTTTCGTTGTTTTGTTTTTCTTAGAGGATCTAAAAAAGGAGTATTCCTTTCTTCCCCTCAATTTCTTTTCTTTCCTGTCTTTATTATTCCCAGCCCTTTCATTACTAAAGAGGTGATCGTGACAATGACAGAGTGTACCATCAAGTCTGGGTACAGAAAATAGAGAACGAAAAAGCAGTAGTTTATGGAGATGAGGGAATGTAAAGAAATATGCGTGAGAGAATTAGAGATACTTACATACACAACTACTTTTTCTATATCAGAATCAGATACAAATGTGTTGATTTCCTCCTGTAAAAATAGTGATGAGACAATATCATTTCAGACAAAATACAGGTTAACTTATTTAAATATAATGATCATTGTCTCTGTGTTTAGCACTTATGCTCAGTATAATTTCTCTTATAATTTTGAGATATATAATCAAGTATTTATCTTTTACTGTTTCCTAGACCACTATACTTGAAGTTTTAAAGACAAGACTATCACCCCTTCTTAGTAAAGTCTATCTGAATCTCATCTGCACTGACCCCTCCTTACAGAACTAATTTGATCTTCAGTCATGAATCTCCAGCAAGTGGGTGGGTGTTCTACCCTTTACATTGCCCTGGAATTAATAAGTATAATTGGAGAAAAATCCAATGCAGATCAAAGGCTATATTCTTAAATTTCATTTCATCTGATTTGTTTCTATATATGTATAGGAGTTAAATGGCTCAATTTTTAAAAGCTATTAGATGTATACTTTTAGGCAAAATGAAACTATTTAAACATCTACTTAAAGCAACTAGTTCTTTGTCCTTTTTTTGTAGGAGTCTCTTTTCAATTTTGAGACCCCTCTAACTTTTGTATTTTTTAAATCTTTGCACATGATTACCAGTATTATATTGATAGAAAAGATGTTTCACTGAAAAACCAACCTTAAAAGAAATAAAGAAAATTGTGCAGTTACCTGATAGACTAGTAAAAACCATATTAGGGGAAAAGACTCAGTGATTTTTTAAATCAATATACAATAAAAATTACAGCAGATGACTTTTAATTTTTTAATTCTTTGAAGGTGTTCCAGTGCAGTTCTTCAGCATAAATATTTAGCTACTTGAGGATAATGACTCTCCTTTCTTGTTCCTAGTTTAAACACACTTTAGGTACATCACAAGTGCATGTTGAGCACATAACTTACTGCTTTTAGGTGTTAAAGCATTGATTCTATACTGATGGAATTATTGTTAACCTCTATACCATGGTATATGTTTGGAATTTTCAAATCTTGTGCAGCATTTTCCCTTCAACTCCTTTTACTGATTAAGTCCATGGGTAATCAACATGTAGAATTTTTAAATGGTAAAATTCTTAACAAATCAGATGTTATAAAGTGTGAAGGGCCTTGTGTATTTCCTGACATATACAACACTCAGTCGGTGATAGGTTTTTCTTTCTGTCTCCTTCAGTGCTTCCCTACACTCTACCCCAGCAGGTTACGAATCAGGATTCTAACTGCGACTGAAATTAGCTGTCATTTACTTACCTGATTTCTCACTTGAATTGATGACAAACTCCAGCTCATAATCCACCATTCCTATTTCCACTTCATTATCTTTCCATTCCTGATGTTACTAGTAGATACATTCACCAGTGCAACTGCAACTACTTACCCTTTTATTTTTCAGAAATTTCCCTCATTTTGAAGAAAACCCAAGTAACCAGAGTAATTAATTTGTAATCATAATTAATTATTACCCTGAAAGGCTTTGTTTGCACAGATTATCTTGGAATGCTTACATCAGAGCTAAATCTGTTTTATTGCACTTTCTTCTGCTTGGATTTTTATATAAGAAATTAAAATGTATCCCTCCAGTGAGTAAGACTGATGACCATAAACACTCAGAGAGATGGTGAAAGGAGGAGGCAGGTTTGTATAACAGGAACTCTTCATGATCCTTCTAGAAGAGAAATTTTACTGTCTCAGTCCTCCCAAAGGAATTTGTAAAGTCAAATGGAACATATATTACTAAGAAATAAGCCCGAATCAATTTCATCATAAGACATGAATAGTGTTTTCTACAATGAATGGCATCCCTTTTCTTGTGTTTTTAACCAGTTTCTACTCCTTGGAAGAAAAGTTATGACCAACCTAGATAGTATTTTCAAAAGCAGAGACATTACTTTGCCGACTAAGATCCGTCTAGTCAAGGCTACGGTTTTTCCTGTGGTCATGTATGGATGTGAGAGTTGGACTGTGAAGAAGGCTGAGCGCTGAAGAATTGATGCTTTTGAACTGTGGTGTTGGAGAAGACTCTTGAGAGTCCCTTGGATTGCAAGGAGATCCAACCAGTCCATTCGGAAGGAGATCAACCCTGGGATTTCTTTGGAAGGAATGATGCTAAAGCTGAAACTCCAGTACTTTGGCCACCTCATGCAAAGAGCTGACTCATTGGAAAAGACTCTGATGCTGGGAGGGATTGGGGGCAGGAGGAGAAGGGGACGACTGAGGATGAGATGACTGGATGGCATCACGGACTCAATGGACGTGAGTCTGAGTGAACTCCGGGAGATGGTGATGAACAGGGAGGCCTGGCGTGCTGCGATTCATGGGGTCACAGAGAGTCGGACACGACTGAGCAACTGAACTGAACTGAATAAGACTGCAGTGTTGATAAATAACGCTTTCTTAGGAGAGATAATGTCCTATTCATTCTTTTGGACATCTGCGCCTCCGTCTACCCCTGGGGATTTCACCATCCCATGAGGCAGAACCAGTCTCCACTAGCAGAAGCTGCAAATACCATGTACTCACTCACCTGGCCTTCCTGGTATCTAGGACTCAAGCTTGTCAACTAGACTGCACCAATCAGACACTTCCAATTCAAGCTTTGCATAAGGAAGTAAAGAAACAACATGAGAAGCAAGAACTATGCAGAAACAGTTTTGGTGATGGCTGGTAACAGGAGATTAGCTACATCAAGTTTCAAGAAATAGTCGTTGTAAAAACAAAATTCATGATATAGTATCAGTGGCTTTGGCAGTGGGTGTGTGGAGTGTCAACCACAAGGGTGGATTCACCAGAAGTTTCTGCAGCATTATTCAGCATGGTTTCTCACTATAAAACCTCCAAGTCTCATTCTCTGAGAATGTTTCGGGAATCTTATTCCTGGAGAGTCTGTGAAATACACTTCTACTGTGAACTGTTTCTTTAACAAAGTACCTTTCCTATTTATATCAGTTAGACTCTGATGCTTGGCACTGGGAGCTGTGACTGATAATATACATATATATGTGGTGGTTTAGTCACTATATTTTGAACTTCCCTGGTGGCTCAGACGGGAAAGCAACTGCCTACAATGTGAGAGACCTGGGTTCAATCCCTGGCTCGGGAAGATCTCCTGGAGAAGGAAATGGCAACCCACTCCAGTGTTCTTGCCTAGAAAAATCCCATGGACGGAGGAGCCTGGTTACAGACTGCAGTCTATGGGGTCGCAAGTGTCGGACATGACTTAGTGACTAAGTGAAAGTGAAGTAGCTCAGAAGCCTGCCAGGCTCCTCGGTCCACGGGATTCTCCTGGCAAGAATACTGGAATAGGTCACCGTTTCTTTCTCCAAGGGATCTACCTGACCCAGGAATTGAACCCGGGTCTCCTGCATTGCAGGCAGATTCTGTACCAACTGAACTATGAGGAAAATTACAAATCTTAACATTCAATTTGTTATTTACATGAGAGACACAAAACAGCACCTTTTAATGAAGAGTTAAGTGTGAAAAGAATTGTATAATAGTAGGTCAAATCCCTGTGAACTGACTCTTCATTGGATATCAGTTCATGAAAGATGAATCAGAGGAAAAACTAAATCGGTGATCTGAAAGCTACTCTCTGGCCATGCCTCTACAGAAATTTCCATGTGCTGGGGGCGAGAATGATTTAGAAAGGTTATAATATGCACAGGCACCTTTTTGCCTCTCTTTCAATAAACCTCAAAATCTACTTCTTCTCTGGTGGAAAAAGAATATACATATTGAATATATATATTACTTTTTTTTTTACTCATTTCTATAATGAAAAAATTCATGGCAAAATATATTGACATAACCAGAGACAATCTACTTTCATTCAATCTTTTTTTTTTTTTTTCTTTTGCCTTATTTACTGTATCTTGAATTACTGGGGAAATAACTGATGCAGAGTAAGTTACAATGAATATTTGTTAAGCAAATATACCAAATATTAATGTAGCACTTATAAGCCAGGTTTTCACATATGTTACTCCAATTCTCCTTGCAGTAACCTTCCGAGATAGGTACTATTTCACCTGCCCCCTATACACACACACACACACACACACACACACACACATGTATTTTTGGGCAAGAAATGAACTCATGGAAGAGCTAAGTAACTTGCCCAAAGAAAGTGAACAAATGTGATCCAAACTCAAGAAGGCTAATTCTCCAGTTCGCATACATGACCACAGGAAAAACCATAGCCTTGACTAGACGGATCTTAGTTGGCAAAATAATGTCTCTGCTTTTGAATATGCTATCTAGGTTGATCATAACTTTCCTTCCAAGGAGTAAGCGTCTTTTAATTTCATGGCTGCAATCACCATCTGCAGTGATTTTGGAACCCAAAAAAATAAAGTCTGACACTGTTTCCACTGTTTCCCCATCTATTTCCCATGAAGTGATGGGACTGGATGCCATGATCTTCATTTTCTGAATGTTGAGCTTTAAGCCAACTTTTTCACTCTCCTCTTTCACTTTCATCAAGAGGCTCTTTAGTTCTTCACTTCCTGCCATAAGGGTGGTGTCATCTGCATATATATGAAACATAATTGAGTCATGGGGCTGGAAGTGTAGCCAAAGCCTGCATAAGAGAAAAAATATATAATTTTTATTTTATTCTAAGGTAATCAAAAACCATTGAAGAAACAAGGGAGTAAGAAGAATAGATACGCATTTAAGTAATGTTCTTCCTAGCTGTATAGGATTGACATAAAGGGTGTCAAAGTTAGATTGAAGAAGGTAAGTTAAGAGACTACTGAAATAGCAGATTAAATATATGAGGGCTTAAATGGGTCAGAAATTCTAGAATAAAACAGACACTGACTCAAGAGATAATTAAAGGTAGAATTGGCAGGGCTTTTACTGATAAATCAACTGAATATTGGTGAAGAGGAGTTGTGTAATGAAAAGGTAGAATTCTTCTTTTTCTCTATTTTGGTTTGTATTAATTAACATAATATACATGTTACCCCTGGTTTTCTTTTTCTTTAGGTTATTTTCATTCTTTTTGCAAGCTTTTTACTTGCAATTTCACTACTCCTTGAGACTCCATGTTTTAGCCTCTTTTATTGTACTTTTATGTTTATTTATATCCAAATGCCCTTTTGGTTTTAAGATGCCTTACTTCTATGTTAGACTGAAATGTTGTATACATGTATATATATGTGTGTGTGTGTGAATATATAATATATATATTATACTTCTACATAAAACTTTTTAGGTGTCTTTTACTGAAAATCAAATGTTTTATTTATCCTGTTTTTTTTAGTTTGTCAAATAAGTATTGCTATTTGTATAACTAATATGTTTGATGGCTCAGTTGAGAATATATTTTTTATAAGTTCTTTTTATGAATCTTTAGCATTTTAGATGCTGAGATATGACTGTATAAATAACACTTTGGGGAAAGAAGAGGACAGAATTTTAGCAGCGAGAGCTGGCATTACTTATTCAGAAACCTCTTTTTGAAGTCAAATATTTCTACTTTTAAATTAAGTATTTTTATTAAAAATGATAAGTTTTGTTTTTTATAGCTAGATGTGACCAAAGCATAATTCTTTTGAGTCAGGAAATAGTTGATATTAATTGAATGATAACATTCAATAAAGTATGAATTAGTATGAATTCAATAAAGTATGAATTCAATTCTCTCAGAGACTTATACGACAAACCTACATAATTTGTGCATGTCTATATATTACAGATCTTAAGAGAATTTCAAGTTAAGTAAGCCATTTTTATTCCATTAGATATATATGTACATATTTTTATATATTGCACAGATATAGAGATAGACTGACAGATTATTGATATGTAGATAGGTTGGTAGATAAAACTTTTATTAAAACAATACTGACAATGCCTAGCAAAATGCTATAGAGATAGGTGGTGCTCAGCAGCTGTTGGTAGAATAAATAAATATATAGGTGAAGTGATATGAGGTCGCTCACATTTAGAGATGCAGTAATTTCAAAGGAAAAAGTTGCTACTTTAATTTTTTTACAAATGTTTTGCATCATCAGTCTCTTGGGATCCAATAGTCCAGCCAGCTTCAGGGAGCATTCATAGGTTCAGGCAGCACTAGTACTAAATGAAGTAAAACTGGAGTCTTCACTTCCAAGTATATACAGTTACAAAGGATCACGACTCACATTTGCCTTGACTCTTCTTTCTCCTTTATAGTGAAAATAAGGATAAAATATTATCTTTTATTGTCATCACAAATATATCAACTTAATTTGTTGATGTCATAGAAATTCTGCCCAATGCATTCTACTGTTGTTTTTACATAATGCTTGATAATGCATTGATTTACCAACTCGATGAATAATAACAATTTACAAAAGAAAAAGAGCATACAAATTAGTTTGTCACCAATAAGATCTTTTATAAAAAGAACATTTGAAAATAAATTTTCCTATTTTGAAAGGTTCTTTACTTTCTGTATGTGTTTGCTGCCTTTGTGTATCTTTTGGTTTCTTAATACAGGCTTCCCTCTAATGATTTCAATTGCTCTTTATAACATAGCAGCACTGCCCATGTTCTTCCGTAAACGTTCCAAACATTTGTAGTGTTATCAGGAGAACTCTGCTAAGTATACTTTGTCAGTGATTGACATATTATTGCTATATGCATCAGCTTCAGTAACCCCGCCTACCAATTATGAAATGAACAGTATCAAAGATTGTAAAAAACTTTGTAAAATTAAATCATGGGATTTTATAGAACTTTAATTTTTAAACTAGATTTTTATAAAATCATGAAGTTTTCACATTCCTAAGGAAAAAGTTATTTTTATCCATGCATTCACTTCTTGACATTTAGAGGGGAGGATCTACTCTCTACCCGGAAGATAAACATCAAGATTTGAAGATGCATGAGTTCAGGTAAAGGAGAATGTCATATTATCAAATAATGACTGTGAAATGTGATCAGTAGGTAATAGAGATATGTACTGACCATATAGGAATATGATAATAAAAGCAGGAACAGGTAACTCTGTATAGAAAAGTCAGGAAAGGTTTCAAAGAAAATACAATTTTTGAGCCAAGACTCAAAAGTGTGTAGTGAATGAGGAAAAACCCTAACATGAAGCTCAAACTATAGGGATATCAAATTGTATGCTGTAAAATTTTAAAGTAAATTTTTTAAAAAGTGAAGAGAGAAAACTCAGGGCAAAAATAAAACATGTTTGAATTCAAATATATCCAAATCTAGACAAATACAATATATCAACCACAAATTTTTATGTTCATCACTTAAAGAACTGATTATTCTTTCAAGTCTTGAATCAACTGACATTTTTGTTAACATAAACAGCACACTTTTGGTATTATTTCTGCCTGTTTGGCAATGGTACAAACCCTTCCTGGTTTTATTAAGAATGAGGTTAGTGATGGGTAAAATTGCTGAATTACTAGCATTGAGAATGAGCTATTTTTTCCACTTTAGTGAGGCAGTTATCATCTACGCTTCTGCCAGTCTTACATCACACTTTATTTTAATGGATGTACTTCTAAGAGTCACAGTAATAGTGAGTCATCCTAAAAAGACTGTCTTTTTTCTTCCCTTACTCATATGGTAGCATGAGTCTGCATTTTTATCAGTGGAAATGTACAATGCCTTTTCTTACAGTGATAAGAACAATGGCAAGTTAAGTAGGCGAAGTGCAGAATCTTTTCTGTGCTGGAAAAATCCCTTTTGGAGAAATGTACATCCATGAAAACTTTGTAATATACTTGATTAATCTATGAGCTGATATCAGATTGGCATGTTATGCAAACATTATAGCATATTTTAATTTTGCCTAATATTGTCTAGATTCCAAAATTAGAGCATATATATCATATGTTTCTTTTCAGGAATAAATGAGATTTTTTTTTTTTAAGTTAAGTGTGATTTAATAAGTTACCCATAGTAACTTATGACATACCTAGCATAAAGGAGGGCGTGAGTCCTGATTTTGGCTAATCCATCTATGAACCCAAAATTGTATTTTTCTTCTTGCAGCCAATCTATATTTGAATTTAATTTTTAAAGTATTAATACCAATTTCATGAACTGTTTCATGTGAATTTATGTATGGTGTTCTGGCCAGAATTCTTTCAGTTCAGTTTCAGTTCAGTCCTCAGTCATGTCCGACTCTTTGCGACCCCATGAATCACAGCACGCCAGGCCTCCCTGTTCATCACCATCTCTCGGAGTTTACTCAGACTCACATCCATCGAGTCAGTGATGCCATCCAGCCATCTCATCCTCGGCCGTCCCCTTCTCCTCCTGCCCCCAATCCCTCCCAGCATCAGAGTCTTTTCCAATGAGTCAACTCTTCGCATGAGATGGCCAAAGTACTGGAGTTTCAGCTTTAGCATCATTCCTTCCAAAGAAATCCCAGGGTTGATCTCCTTCAGAAAAAATAGTTGATATTAATTGAATGATAACATTCAATAAAGTATGAATTAGTATGAATTCAATAAAGTATGAATTCAATTCTCTCAGAGACTTATACGACAAACCTACATAATTTGTGCATGTCTATATATTACAGATCTTAAGAGAATTTCAAGTTAAGTAAGCCATTTTTATTCCATTAGATATATATGTACATATTTTTATATATTGCACAGATATAGAGATAGACTGACAGATTATTGATATGTAGATAGGTTGGTAGATAAAACTTTTATTAAAACAATACTGACAGTGCCTAGCAAAATGCTATAGAGATAGGTGGTGCTCAGTAGCTGTTGGTAGAATAAATAAATATATAGGTGAAGTGATATGAGGTCGCTCACATTTAGAGATGCAGTAATTTCAAAGGAAAAAGTTGCTACTTTAATTTTTTTACAAATGTTTTGCATCATCAGTCTCTTGGGATCCAATAGTCCAGCCAGCTTCAGGGAGCATTCATAGGTTCAGGCAGCACTAGTACTAAATGAAGTAAAACTGGAGTCTTCACTTCCAAGTATATACAGTTACAAAGGATCACGACTCACATTTGCCTTGACTCTTCTTTCTCCTTTATAGTGAAAATAAGGATAAAATATTATCTTTTATTGTCATCACAAATATATCAACTTAATTTGTTGATGTCATAGAAATTCTGCCCAATGCATTCTACTGTTGTTTTTACATAATGCTTGATAATGCATTGATTTACCAACTCAATGAATAATAACAATTTACAAAAGAAAAAGAGCATACAAATTAGTTTGTCACCAATAAGATCTTTTATAAAAAGAACATTTGAAAATAAATTTTCCTATTTTGAAAGGTTCTTTACTTTCTGTATGTGTTTGCTGCCTTTGTGTATCTTTTGGTTTCTTAATACAGGCTTCCCTCTAATGATTTCAATTGCTCTTTATAACATAGCAGCACTGCCCATGTTCTTCCGTAAACGTTCCAAACATTTGTAGTGTTATCAGGAGAACTCTGCTAAGTATACTTTGTCAGTGATTGACATATTATTGCTATATGCATCAGCTTCAGTAACCCCGCCTACCAATTATGAAATGAACAGTATCAAAGATTGTAAAAAACTTTGTAAAATTAAATCATGGGATTTTATAGAACTTTAATTTTTAAACTAGATTTTTATAAAATCATGAAGTTTTCACATTCCTAAGGAAAAAGTTATTTTTATCCATGCATTCACTTCTTGACATTTAGAGGGGAGGATCTACTCTCTACCCGGAAGATAAACATCAAGATTTGAAGATGCATGAGTTCAGGTAAAGGAGAATGTCATATTATCAAATAATGACTGTGAAATGTGATCAGTAGGTAATAGAGATATGTACTGACCATATAGGAATATGATAATAAAAGCAGGAACAGGTAACTCTGTATAGAAAAGTCAGGAAAGGTTTCAAAGAAAATACAATTTTTGAGCCAAGACTCAAAAGTGTGTAGTGAATGAGGAAAAACCCTAACATGAAGCTCAAACTATAGGGATATCAAATTGTATGCTGTAAAATTTTAAAGTAAATTTTTTAAAAAGTGAAGAGAGAAAACTCAGGGCAAAAATAAAACATGTTTGAATTCAAATATATCCAAATCTAGACAAATACAATATATCAACCACAAATTTTTATGTTCATCACTTAAAGAACTGATTATTCTTTCAAGTCTTGAATCAACTGACATTTTTGTTAACATAAACAGCACACTTTTGGTATTATTTCTGCCTGTTTGGCAATGGTACAAACCCTTCCTGGTTTTATTAAGAATGAGGTTAGTGATGGGTAAAATTGCTGAATTACTAGCATTGAGAATGAGCTATTTTTTCCACTTTAGTGAGGCAGTTATCATCTACGCTTCTGCCAGTCTTACATCACACTTTATTTTAATGGATGTACTTCTAAGAGTCACAGTAATAGTGAGTCATCCTAAAAAGACTGTCTTTTTTCTTCCCTTACTCATATGGTAGCATGAGTCTGCATTTTTATCAGTGGAAATGTACAATGCCTTTTCTTACAGTGATAAGAACAATGGCAAGTTAAGTAGGCGAAGTGCAGAATCTTTTCTGTGCTGGAAAAATCCCTTTTGGAGAAATGTACATCCATGAAAACTTTGTAATATACTTGATTAATCTATGAGCTGATATCAGATTGGCATGTTATGCAAACATTATAGCATATTTTAATTTTGCCTAATATTGTCTAGATTCCAAAATTAGAGCATATATATCATATGTTTCTTTTCAGGAATAAATGAGTTTTTTTTTTTTAAGTTAAGTGTGATTTAATAAGTTACCCATAGTAACTTATGACATACCTAGTATAAAGGAGGGCGTGAGTCCTGATTTTGGCTAATCCATCTATGAACCCAAAATTGTATTTTTCTTCTTGCAGCCAATCTATATTTGAATTTAATTTTTAAAGTATTAATACCAATTTCATGAACTGTTTCATGTGAATTTATGTATGGTGTTCTGGCCAGAATTCTTTCAGTTCAGTTTCAGTTCAGTCCTCAGTCGTGTCCGACTCTTTGCGACCCCATGAATCGCAGCACGCCAGGCCTCCCTGTTCATCACCATCTCTCGGAGTTTACTCAGACTCACATCCATCGAGTCAGTGATGCCATCCAGCCATCTCATCCTCGGCCGTCCCCTTCTCCTCCTGCCCCCAATCCCTCCCAGCATCAGAGTCTTTTCCAATGAGTCAACTCTTCGCATGAGATGGCCAAAGTACTGGAGTTTCAGCTTTAGCATCATTCCTTCCAAAGAAATCCCAGGGTTGATCTCCTTCAGAACGAACTGGTTGGATCTCCTTGCAATCCAAGGGACTCTCAAGAGTCTTCTCCAACACCACAGTTCATTGCATTTATTTGTGTAATTGGATTTTTTCCTGATCATTATGACGATCCATCCTTTTATCTAACCCTTCAGTCTATAGACACAAACACTTGGGAAGAAAGAAAGTCAGATTTAAAATCCAACTCCACTAGTTACAAAATATGAAACACAGTAAATAATGGAAACAAAATCTTGGAATATTTTAAGACAGGCTTTATGTAAATTACAGAAAACAGGGGGCAGTAAAATTGATATCTTGACACTAACATACCAAACTAGTGTAACAATTATAGTTCTGTTTCATAATAGCACATAAGTGCTGAAGTACAACTTATAACTCTAAACTAAATTTATGTATCCTGTACTGTTTATGTGTTTATGTTGTGTCATCTCCCACAAGAAAATATATTTAGAGATGATAGGCCTGGATTGTTTTAAATCAAGTAGATACACATTAAGTATAAAGTGTTTGCCCCAGAAAATGATAATTTTTTTTTAATGTGTCAAAATATATTTATTTACTGTTTTTCTACTCCCAACATTTTGCATTTATCTTTCTCAACACACCAGGTTAACGTACTGACTTTATTCTTTCAGCCTGACAATTAGCAGCAAGTATCAAAAACTCAAATTTCTATGGTTCCAGGCAGGTTTGGTATTAAACATTAGTGAATGATAGGAACAGTGACCCAACTGAAAAGTATATGTCCCAACTAAGACAGGTGGCCACTACTCTGTCCAGCAAACCACTGCCATGTTGGAATGTGAATCCAGTGTTGCCAGATCTTCAAAATTTCAAACATAAGCAGGAATCTTGATTTTTTTGTAGGTGTTAACTAGTTCAAAACCTTAAAATCATTGAGTGGGTCAAACAAATGGGTCTCTGGGTCACAGCTTGTCATATGCACCTCTAGGCAGAGATGTGATTCTGTAGTAATGATCAACGTGCCCTTCAATAAGGATCTTGTCACTGATCAAGTTCCCATGTCCTTTGCTCTTTCACTGTTTAATCAGTACTTCCTATTTCTCAGTATGTCAAAAGAAACACATAGAATATCCCCATTATATGTCGATAGGTAGAAAGATCTGCCATAGTTGCAAACAGTTTTTACACAAAGCAATGTTATTTGTACCCATGCATCCCTTTCTCTCTGTGGTCTTCAATGACAGTTATTATTCTCTCCGTGCATGCTAAGTCGCTTCAGTCGTGTCTGACTCTTGGCAACCCCATGGACTGCAGCCTGCCAGGCTCCTCTCTTCATGGGGCTGTTCTCCAGGCCAGAATACTGGAGTGGGTTGCCGTGTCCCCCTCCAGGGGATCTTCCTGACCCAGGGATTGAACCCGAGGTTCTTATGTCTCCTGAATTGGGTAGGCGGGTTTCTTACCCCTAGCACCACCTGGGAAACCTAGGTGATGACAATAAAAGATAATACTTTTATTATTTCCTCCAGCCTAATGTTATTAATAACCTTAAATAAAACTTGATTATGCACAACTTCTTATTATATTGAATTATGATTATTTGAACTTGAAAGAATATGAATTATTTATTTTCTATACTCCCTCTTGAGAAAGTAAAGTACACATTTGTTCATTGTTTTAACCCCTAGTCCTAGGACATTCTCAGGCAAATAGAAGGTTGAATGAAATTAATTTGTTAATGGAAGTTTTATTTTGTTTTATTCATTCATTCATTAGGTAAGCTTTTCCTTAGCATAAACTATGCATCAAGCATGTTAATAAATATCATGTGATAAATGACTAGAGTTGGAAGCGCATTCTGCTTAGGAAAATATTACACTGGTCTTTAATTTAATGAGGTATAATTTAAATTTTTTCAGGTACCTTTTCAAATGCCTTTTTCAGATATTCAGTTATACCTTTATTGAAGTTTAATTGAAAAAATTATAAGATATTTAAAGCATACACAGTGATAATTGGTATACTTATACACTGTGAAAGGATTCCTCCCATCTAGTTAATTAACACACCTAATGGAATATTAGGTATAAATATTGCTGCTGCTGCTGCTAAGTCTCTTCAGTTGTGTCTGACTCTGTGCAACCCCATAGACGGCAGCCCACCAGCTCCCCCGTCCCTGGGATTCTCCAGGCAAGAACACTGGAGTGGGTTGCCATTTCCTTCTCCAATGCATGAAAGTGAAAAGTGAAAGTGAAGTTGCTCAGTCGTGTCCAACTCTTAGCGACCCCATGGACTGCAGCCCACCAGGCTCCCCTGTCCATGGGATTTTCCAGGCAAGAGTACTGGAGTGGGGTGCCATTGCCTTCTCCAAGGTATAAATATTAGGTTTACCCAAAAATATTTGAGTAAACTCTGGCAGTTGGTGATGGACAGGGTGGCCTGGCGTGCTGTGATTCATGGGGTCGCAAGGAGTCGGACATGACTGAGCAACTGAACTGAACTAAACTGAATGGAGTATAATCTACATTATAAAGTGCAAACCTAGATTTTGGCTTCAATTCTCTGTACGACTTTTGAGAAGTTTTCAATTTTTTGTCTTAATTCTCCTTCCCAGAGAAGTGTAATAAGATCAAGTCATGTTATATATATATACACACACACACATATATATATGTGTGTGTGTGTGTGTATATATATACACACACAACTTGTTGTGTATATATATATACAACTTCCGTGGTGGCTCTGTTGGTAAAGAATCTGCCTGCAATGCAGGAGACCAGCTGCAATGCAAGAGACAAGAGTTTGAGCCCCGTGTCAGAAAGATCTGCTGGAGAAGGAAATGGCAACCCACTCCAGTATTCTGGCCTGGAAAATTCCATGGAGAGAGGAGCCTTTCAAGCTACAGTCCAAGGGGTCACAAGAGTCGGACATGACTTAGCAACTAAACCACATATATATAGATATATATATATGCAAATATATGAGTGCCACTTTATTAACTTTGACCCTATATACCAAATAGACTTGGTGGAGACGGGGAAGCCAAACACTGCAAGTATACTAGCAAGAAAAAAAAAATCACAAGTCAAGATCTCATGAATTAACTTTCAGTTCAGTCGCTCAGTCGTGTCCGACTCTTTGCGACCCCATGAATTGCAGCACTCCAGGCCTCCCTGTTCCTCACCATCTCTCGGAGTTCACTCAGACTCACATCCATCGAGTTCGTGATGCCATCCAGCCATCTCATCCTCGGTCGTCCCCTTCTCCTCCTGCCCCCAATCCCTCCCAGCATCAGAGTCTTTTCCAATGAGTCAACTCTTCGCATGAGGTGGCCAAAGTTAATAA
>SJYT01022529.1:125506-160306 GCA_006410635.1 Cephalophus harveyi
ACTCACATCCATCGAGTTCGTGATGCCATCCAGCCATCTCATCCTCGGTCGTCCCCTTCTCCTCCTGCCCCCAATCCCTCCCAGCATCAGAGTCTTTTCCAATGAGTCAACTCTTCGCATGAGGTGGCCAAAGTTAAAGAATTAACTTTAATATAAACTTATTCTTGGTTTAAAGGTTTAGAACTTAATCACTTAAAACTATTTAACTCCATGTTTAAAAAGAAAAACTTTAGTGCTTCTATTTGATTAATAATAATAATTCACCTTTGCTCACTTGACTATTCTTTAGTAAGACAAAATTTTTATTAATGAAAGCCCATATCAAAAACAGTACTTGCTAATCATGTAAATGATCAAAAGTAAAGTGAAATCCCAGCTTCACAGGTGTTCAAATAGATGTGTTCTTGGAGAGTCATCTGTCTACATTCTATTTTTTGATGGTAAGATTTTTAGCAGTGTGCCAAATGCTTCATATCAATCAATCAATCATATATTTGCATCAGATCCCATCCCATAGTAACAGCAGGGATGGATCACCAAAGTTAGCAGCAGTTTCAACCATCCAGTTCAGTCAGGATCACCTATGCTAGCTTAACTGGAGAAGGCAATGGCATAACTAAAATCAAAAGTAGCCTGATGTGTGATAATGGAGATATGCTAGCATAATATGGCCTGTTTATATTGGTTTTATGTAATGGTTATACTCTTAAATTAGATTCTAGATCTGCCACCAAATCAGAAAGTCAACTTGAACACAGGAATGTCTTTCTGTAACATGAAAAATCTGGCTTATAAGCAATAATATTAATATATTTCTTTTTCACCAAGGATTTTCATTTTCTTTTTGAGATTCATCTTTATCATATGGAGTATGAGTTGCCTCATTAACATTTGTTGCTTTCTAAGGGTGGTAAACAGAATACTGGCTCCTGAAAATACCTGTATCTTAATCCTCAGAATTTGTGGATATGTTAAGTTATGTGACAAAGAAGAATTAAGGTTGAAGATGGAATTACAGCTGCTAAGTAGCTACCTTTTGACAGGGAGATAATCTTGGATTCTGTGGATTAAGTTCAGTTCAGTCGCTCAGTCGTGTCTGACTCTTTGCGACCCCATGAATATTTCACTTTCATCAAGAGGCTTTTTAGTTCCTCTTCACTTTCTGCCATAAGGGTGGTGTCATCTGCATATCTGAGGTGATTGATATTTCTCCCGGCAATCTTGATTCCAGCTTGTGTTTCTTCCAGTCCAGCATTTCTCATGATGTACTCTGCATATAAGTTAAATAAGCAGGGTGACAATATACAGCCTTGACATGCTCCTTTTCCTATTTGAAACCAGTCTGTTGTTGTTCCATGTCCAGTTCTAACTGTTGCTTCCTGACCTGCATACAGGTTTCTCAAGAGGCAGGTCAGGTGGTCTGGTATTCCCATCTCTTTCAGAATTTTCCACAGTTTATTGTGATCATTCCAATGTAATCACAAGGGTCCATAAAAGTGAAAGGGGGATCATAAGAGAAAATCAGCAAGATGGCAGAGTGAGAAAAAGTTTAACTAGAAGAAGGAAACCATGAGCCAGTAAAAGTGGGCAGCCTCTAGAACTGCTGGAGGCAAGAGAATGGATCCTCCCCTAGAGCCTGAGAAAGGAATGACACCTGCTAACACCCAGCAAGACCCATTCGGTGTTTCTGACCTATGCAACTGTAAGATACTAAGTTTGTGGTCATTTGTTACAACAGTCAAGCAAAGCAATATACTGAGGAAACAATTTTTTTTCAGAAGTCTCTTTCACCAAAATTGCACCAATAAAATAAAAGTTAAAAATTTCAGAATTTTCTTAAGGCATGTCTATTCATTCATTCATTTTCAGGAGGTAATCCGTAGCAGCCAGGTCGACATTTCAAGATGCAGCCAGGAAATGGAAAGAAATGAACCAGAAATTTCTGAAGCACAGAAAATTGATGTTCTTGGAACAGAAATGGTAACTACTTAGAAAAAACACTTTCCACACAGTTTCCAGAACTGTGTGGACATTCTGATCTTGTTATAAACAATTGCTTTTGTATTCCTTTATGTATTTAATACCAATGCACATCAGTGTCTCTTTCCTGACTTTGAAGTCTTTGAAATATAAAATGAGCACCCTGAAAATATAAGGGTACTTTGGATATCCATTCATATATGTTCTGCTACAGCATAAGCTCATGCATAAAAATAAATGATTAGTGTTTAAGTGGCATCTCTCTATGTGTACTGAAGTCTTGGATGAAAATCACTCTGCAATGTAGAATACATGTACAATCCTGAAATAACTGATTTCTTAAAAACAATTATTTATTTAAAATTATCTTTAAACACAGGTCTCTCATCTTGAAAAGCACACGGAGGAAATAAATCAAGCTTCTCAGCTCCATCAATATGTTCAAGAAACAGGTAAGAATCTGATATTATTTTATTTGAATATACCTTTTTACTGTTGATGCTTCTGTGTTTGAATAGAGGACTTCCAAAGCACAAGCCTTCCTACTAAATAAAGTTAGTAACTATTACTCATGATTCTAATGGAGACAGGGCAATATTTCTATATACAGTTAGGTTCTGTCTATGCTAAAAGATGCAATAAGCTTCTAAAATAGTTCATTGCCCTTCAACCATATTTTATTTGAATATACCTTTTTACTGTTGATGCTTCTGTGTTTGAATAGAGGACTTCCAAAGCACAAGCCTTCCCACTAAATAAAGTTAGTAACTATTACTCATGATTCTAATGGAGACAGGACAATATTTCTATATACAGTTAGGTTCTGTCTATGCTAAAAGATGCAATAAGCTTCTAAAATAGTTCATTGCCCTTCAACCTTATGATGTATACAAAAAGCCTAGAAAGTGATAAGCCAGCCACCTCTGAATTGTTTTTGCCTTAGAGATCTAGAATAAACTTGATGTTTATCAAGCTCCTTGGGAACAGAAAAGTTATCTAAATTGTATTACTATTAATGATAGATTCAAGCATGTTTAAGTCTAATTCTCCAACCTACAGATATGAGATTAGATTCCAGGCAAACTTGTGCAGATCTGCACAAAATGGGTACAGAGTGTCTTGCCTGTAAAAAGGGGAATCAGTCTTGCTGTTCCTAAGTGCTAAAGGGAAGATTTAAGCCAACTGTGTCCCAAATGTTAACTATATCTGAATTTGGTTTTATGGTAGTTTTGTTTAAGGAAGTAGATCCTTTCTTGTTCTTCTGCTGTTCTTTTCTTGTTTTATAACTTTTATTATTATTTGAGCACAACAGTAAAACATGCTTGTAGAAAATTTGAAAAATATATACAATTAAAATAAATAACAGCTTCATAATTTATGACTTTCTATCCAGTAACCACCATCATTTTTCTTCCTATATTTCTTGACATCTACTAACTTACCTAATGAAGTAGTGCCATATGTGTACACTTATATCCTGAATACTTTTATTTAACTTACGTTAGAAGAAGTTTTCCATAGTATTATAATGACTTCTCAAACATCATGTTTATTAGTTACATAATATCCATGGTGTTCTTTTCTGTTTACAGTCATAGATACACCTGAAGATGAAGAGATTCCAAAGGTTTCGACTAAATTTTTAAAAGAACAATTTGAAAAGTCTGTCCAGGAGAAGGTCCTTTATTCTGACAAAGAATTGACCCCAGCCAAGCAGATTAAGGTAAGATAATTTCTCTGCACAGAGACATGTTAAGTATAAAACCACATGTAAACACATAACATTTTCAAATTATTGAATGAAGAAGTTTTTCAATAGCAAAAAATACCCTGAACCAGTATTTATTCTGTTCCAGAAGAAGAATATTATTCTACATGAGAAAAGCAGTACAGAGAATTAAAACTTTTCTCACTAAAGCAAATTAGGGGAGAAAAAATTATGTATGCACTTAAGTTTAATAATTAACATTAGATAAAGTAATAAAGCCAGTTTTTAAATGTCATCTACTTACTCTGTTGTGTTTAAAATTCCAAGGAAAACAAAACAACCCTCAAAAGTACTTTAAGATTTTGTTTCCCTCTAGATTACTCTGTATAGCACATTAAGTAAAGAAGGACAGACAGTCAAGATTATGGGTAAATGTTAAAATACTGAGTTCCTGATGTATTGAATAGGGAATATAATTCTGAAAAGTGCAAATGGATTATAGGAAAGATAGTAACATATACTGAATGTTGCTTTGAAGTAGGTCTCTAGATGGAGTCTATCACCTGTTGTTCCCAATGGAGATATCGTAGCATGGGCAGGTGAAAGGCAGTGCCCAGAAAGTCTCCACCACTATACTCATCTTTATAAGATTTGATTTTCTCTCCCTTAAAGATTGAAAGTGAATCTGAAGAGACTTTAAAGCCATCATCAATTGTGGGTACCTCTTCTACTTCTTACACTTCAACCAGCCAGAGGAAGGAAACAGCAACCACCAGATACAGCGACCACAGTGCTGCTTCCTCAACTCTGGCACAAATTACTGCCACTCCTTCGGAAAAGACAGAAGAACTTCCTCCTCCCCCACCCGACATGCTTCAACCTCCAGTAGATGTGACAGCATTTTCCCAGTCCCCTGAACTCCCCAACCCTCCTAGAATACCACCAGTCCCCAAAGAATTATACTCCAAACAAAGAAATTTGTATGAATTAAACCGTTTATATAAACACATCCATCCTGAGTTAAGGAAAAACTTAGAAAAAGATTATATCAGTGAGGTTTCTGAGATTGTTTCTCGTCAAATGAATGCGGAGAGCTCAGTTTCAGCAGATGTGCAACAAGCCCGGTATGTTTTTGAAAATACGAATGAGAGTTCTCAAAAAGGTCTGAACTCGGAAAGAGAACACTTGGAGTGGGATGAAATTCTGAAGGGAGAGGTGCAGTCCATAAGATGGATCTTCGAGAATCAGCCATTAGATTCCATCAACAATGGCTCTCCAGATGAAGACAACACCTCCAAGGGCATTGCTGATCAAGAAATCATCGCTGGTGGTGATGTGAAATATACCACATGGATGTTTGAAACCCAACCCATCGATACTCTGGGGGATCATTCTTCTGGCACTGAGGAACATGCTGAGAAAATTCCTGAGCTAGCCAGAGGAGACGTCCACACAGCCCGGTGGATGTTTGAAACAAAGCCATTAGACTCGATGAATAAATTGCATCAAAGTCAAGAAGAATTAACAGCAACTGCCATAAAGGACATAACTGGGGGGGATGTCAAGACTGTGAGATACATGTTTGAAACTCAACATCTGGATCAACTTGGACAACTTCACTCAGTAGATGAGATGCACCTACTGCAACTCAGATCCGAGCTCAAAGAAATTAAGGGGAATGTTAAGAGAAGTATAAAATGTTTTGAAACGCAACCATTATATGTTATTAGAGATGGCTCAGGTCAAATGCTAGAAATTAAAACTGTTCACAGAGAAGATGTTGAAAAGGGGGATGTGAGAACAGCACGTTGGATGTTTGAAACACAGCCCCTCGATACAATTAACAAAGATATAACAGAAATTAAAGTCATCAGAGGAATATCCATGGAAGAAAATGTCAAAGGTGGGGTGAGTAGGGCCAAGTGGTTGTTTGAAACTCAACCTTTGGAGAAAATCAAAGAAGAGACAGAAGAAGTCGTCATTGAAAAGGAAACAGTAATAGGTACAGATGTCTCTAAAAAGTGTTGGATGTTTGAAACACAGCCATTAGATATTCTGAAAGAAGTTCCTGATGCAGACCATCTAAAATCTGAAGAGATAATAGGGGGTGATGTACAAACTACTAAGCAACTATTTGAAACACTTCCAATAGAGGCTTTAAAAGATAGCCCTGATGTAGGAAAACTTCAAAAAATTACTGCTTCTGAAGAAGAAAAGGGGGATGTCAGGCACCAAAAATGGATTTTCGAAACCCAACCTCTGGAAGAGATTAGAGAAGATAAAAAAGAGTACATACGAACAGTGAAACTTGAAGAAGTTGACAGAGGAGATGTAAGGAATTATACACATATCTTTGAATCAAACAACTTGATTAAATTTGATGCATCACATAAAATAGAGGTGGAAGGAGTCACAAGAGGTGCTGTAGAGGTAAATAAATCACTCTTTGAAACAACACCATTATATGCCATTCAGGATCACCTTGGAAAATACCATCAAGTAAAGACAGTCCAGCAAGAAGAAATCCTAAGAGGTGATGTAAGAAGCTGTAGGTGGCTTTTTGAAACAAGGCCCATTGATCAGTTTGATGAAAGCATTCATAAATATCAGATAATTAGAGGAATATCTGCTCAAGAAATACAGACTGGGAATGTAAAATCTGCTAAGTGGCTATTTGAAACCCAACCACTTGATTCGATTAAACATTTCAGCAATATGGAAGAAGTAGAAAGTAAAACTGAACAAGTCACTGATATTGTTAAAGGGGATGTCAAAACCTGTAGATGGCTGTTTGAAACCCAGCCAATGGAATCTCTTTATGAAAAAGTTTCACTAATGACTGGCAGTAAAGAAATTCATAAGGGAGATGTCAAAGCCTGTACCTGGCTCTTTGAAACTCAGCCACTTGACACCATAAAAGATGACTCTGAAGCAACAGTCAAATTGCAAACTGTGAAACAAGAGGAAATCCATGGTGGGGATGTTCGTACAACATGTTTCCTTTTTGAGACAGAAAATCTGGACAGTATACAAGGAGAAGAAGGAAAGGAGATCAAAGCCATAGAAATGGATATCCAAGCTGGGGATGTCTCCAGCATGCGGCACAAATTTGAAAGTCAGTCCTTAGATTCTATAAGTTCTTGTTCAGAGGAGGTTTTGAGAAAGATCAAAACCCTAAAGATGGAAGATATTCAGAAAGGCAATGTTTTAAATTGTAGGTGGCTCTTTGAAAACCAACCAATTGATATGATAAAAGAAAGTCAAGAAGGTGATGAATTAGTTAAGACAGTGACAGACATACAAGGTGGAAATGTAAGAAAGGGGTGCTTTATTTTTGAGACTTTTTCTTTAGATGAGATTAAAGAAGAATCGGACTATACTAGCACCAAGAAAACAATTACTGAAGAAGTAATAAAGGGCGACGTAAAAAGCTATAGAATGCTCTTTGAAACCCAGCCACTCTATGCAATTCAAGATCGAGAAGGGTTTTATCATGAAGTGACTACAGTTAAAAAGGAAGAGGTAATTCACGGAGATGTACGAGGGACAAGGTGGCTTTTTGAAACAAAACCATTAGACTCAATTAATGAATCTGAGACTGTGTATGTGATTAAATCTGTCACACAAGAAGACATTCAGAAGGGAGATGTTAGTTCTGTTAGATACAAATTTGAAACCCAGCCACTGGATCGGATTGCAAAAGAGTCATGTGATATTGTGCCCACTGTGAACTGTATTCAAGGTGGGGATGTAAGGACAAGAAAACAATTCTTTGAGTCTGAAAATTTGGATAAGAATACTTATGTAAGAACAGTAAGTGTCAATGAAATACAGAAGGGCAATGTTAAAACATCCACTTGGCTATTTGAGACCCATACTCTAGATGAACTGAGAGGAGAAGGGTCAGAATATGAAAACATCAAAACAGTCACCCAGGAAGATATGCAGAAAGGTGATGTGAAGCAGGCAGTATGGCTCTTTGAAAATCAAACTTTGGATTCTGTTAAGGAAGCAGATGAAAGCATCACAAAAATCACCAAGGAAGAAATCCCTCCTGCTGATGTCAAGACAACTACATGGCTCTTTGAAACCACACCCCTTCACAGATTTACTGAAAATAGGGTAGAAAAGGTGGAAATTATTGGCAAGAGCATTAAAGAAACCTTAGGAGAATTGTACTCTCAAAAAGTTATCGAGGCTCCCGGAATCATCATTGAAGCTGATGAGGTTGGAGATGTTCGAATGGCAAAATACAAGCTAATGAATCAAGCATCACCTGAGATACAGAAAGAAGAGATTATCAAGGTTGACCTCAGAAATATAATGGTGAACCTTCTTTCCAAAAGAGACTGTAAGAAAAGAGAGATCTTGATCAGTGAAGAAGAGAAAGGAAATGTTAATCTGACCAAAACTCAGTTATTAAACAGATCAACAGAATTTCATGCTGAAAAAGAAGAGATAGTGAGTGGTGATGTCCAACAAGCAATAAAAAACCTGTTCTCTGAGGAAAGATCTGTAAAGAAAGGTATTTTGATTCAGGAAGATGAAAGAGGCGATATTAACATGACTATCTATTGTCTTCTTCATGAAAATGCTGGTGACACAATTAAGCGTGAAGAAATAGTAGGGGGTGATGTAAAACGAACGATTCATAATTTGCTATCTTCCATATCAAACAATAAAATATCTGAAAGGGCTAAAATTGATGCCTCTGAGAGAGGAAATGTTCAGTTTTTTACAACATGCATAGAAACTGGAGCTTTGGATTATCTCAGACAACTCCAGACAGGCTCAAATGAAATACTAACAGGTAGGAAACAAGAAAAAGAGGAAGAAATAATTGGTGGTGATGTAGAAGGCACAAAACTGTTATTAAAGAAAAGGCAATCTCAGGTTGAACGTACTGTTAATGAAACTGACATCATCCCAGGAGATGTGAATAATACAGTAAAGGTTTTTCTGACAGAGCCTCAGAATACATCTTGTAAGTTACCCAAAGAAGAAATTATTAAAGGTGATGTGAAGTCAACCCTAAACTCCCTCAGCCAGGCCGTAAGTCAGAAAACAGTGGCTAAAACAGAAGAAATTATAAAAGGTGACATGCTGACCACCCTCAAGTCACTTAAGGAATCAAGTCAAAAATGGAAAGACTCTAGACAGCCTGATGTCATCCCTGGGGATATTGAGAAAGCTATTGAATGCCTTGAAAAGACTGCGCATACCAGGACGGAAATACTGAAAAAGGAGCTTATCCTAGATGACCTTGAGGCATCGTTAAGGAATCTAAAAGAAACACAAAGAGCTTTCAAAGAGGTAAATAAAAGTGCAGTCAAAGACGATGTGCAGACTGTAATGGCAGGATCCAAAGAAGAGCAGAAAAGAGGGATTCATCAGGTGGCTGTCCAGAGGGACAAAAAAAGCATTCTTCAGCCAAGACCAGGACCCTTTGAGCCAGCAGCCAGGTGGCAGGAGGGAGCAGACATTCTCAATCAAACTATAAACAAATCTTGTCGTGGAGATTTAATGGAAGAAAGAACTGAGGTTAATCTTCCAAAAGCCCCCAAAGGCCCTATAAAGATCATCATAGATCGCGAACAAAACAATGATGCTCTTGAGAAAAACCTTAGAAAACTATCTAATTCACACCAAGTGGGTATCTGGACTGATAACACGAGAGAGCAACATCTTAGGGATGAACATGTAAGCGGACAGTTGACTTCAACCCTGTCAGTTAGGGAACATCAAAAAACCAAGGAAGCAGAGACAGTGAGAGAACAGAAGAAGGAGGCTGTCTTTTTGCCATCTATTGATAAAACAATTGGAAAGCAACAGACTGAAATTTGCCAACTGAGGAATGACCACCAGAAGACTGAGGCTTTCCCTGTTAAGTGTCCTAAAAATACCCAAAACACTAAAACATCAACAGATACACAAAGCCCTAGGCCTGGTTTAACCCAGGCTCCAGTCTACAAGATGGCTGGAGAAACACGTGAGGTTTCAGAGGACTTTCAGAGGCAGACTCTGTTAAAGCAAGAAAAGCAATATTCTAATAAAGATATAATGAAAAAGAATGTGACTCCTCAACCACGGTGGCAGACTTTGCCTGTGAATCAAGACATGTCAAATGTAACAGAAGTGAAAGTCTCCCAAAAAAGCCACAATCAACTTAAGGCAACTGACAAAAAGCAGAATGATATTCATCTGAAGAGCCAGGACTTTCTAATGAAAACAAATACCTCCAAAGATTTAAAAATGGCAATGGAAATGTCCTTTAATCCAACCAAATTTAACCCTGAAAATAATGCAAAGGAAAATGAGTTCCCTCTTCCACCTCCATCTCCACCTCCTTCTCTACCTTCCAATGCATCATCTGAAATTGAATTTCCTCTTCCTCCTCCACCTCCTTTAATGATGTTGCCTGAAAAAAATGTGTTTCCTCCTTCACTGTCCACTGAGAAGATACAGGCTGAATTTGAAAATTTTCCAGGCCTCCCTCTTCCTCCACCACCAGAGGAGGAGAAATTTGAAAGAGAATGTCTATCCATGTTTCCACCACCGCCCCCTCATCCTCCAGCTCCAGCTCTAAAACCAGCACATCCCCTTTCCTCTTCTGTTCAAGAAAAGCATAATGGAACATTCATACAATACTCCCAAGAAGAAGCCTCAAGCTCTCAGGCTAAAATCATAACAGGAAAATCTGGAGGACGTTTGCCACCTCCCACACTCCCCAAACCCAAGTTTCCCAAGCAGATCGAAGATATAAAGAATCATAGTTCCCCAAAAGTTGATGTGGAAAATTCTGTGCCAGATACAGATTGTAAAATGACTCCCTCAAAGGATCAGAAAAGAGTAATAACAGCAACTAGCAGTGAACACATAGAGACAAAGCAGAACGTATCTAGCAAAAGTCTTGATAAAAGAAAACAACTATCTATGAACTCTACAAAGTCTTTCTCACAGGCAGTTCCAGAAAGTTCACCATCCAAGAAAAAACCTATAGCACCTCTCATAAAATCTCATTCATTTCCAGCAGGTTCAGGGCAGCCAAGTCCAAAACCTTATATGAGAAAATTTAAAACACCTTTAATGATTGCTGAAGAAAAATACAAACAACAAAGAGAAGAGCTTGAAAAACAGAGACAGGGGAGTTCAGGCTACAACATAGTTAGAACAGAGAGCCAAAATCAAAACGTATCAGAGTGGAAAAAGGAAGTGCTGTTACAAAAGACAAAGGAGGAGGTCCTCCTAACTGGAATGGATTCAGAGGTCACTGTGGCCCAAACAAACCCAGTCTCTCAAAGTCCTTCTCAAGAACTAGGGGTCTGTACAGATAACCAGCTTTCCACAACACCAGCAGTGACATTCTCTGCCAAGAGGCTCCAACCAGCAACCTTGGAAGGCAAAGATACCATGAAAAAGGAAGTTTTGCAGAGCTCAAAAGATATGATCCAATCTAAATCAGCTTGTGAAATTAAACAGAGTCAGCAAGAATGTAGGACCCAGCAAACACAACAGAAGCACCTGGAGCAGTTGCACTTGCCCGAAAGCAAACCAGTTTCCCCCAGTTTCAAAGTTAAAACCATCAAGGTTCCAATTCTAGGTCATAAGTTAAATGAAACAAACCACAACTATGAAAGTCAAAAAAAGCAATCTGAAGTTGATATTCAAACCATTACCAAACAACAGTACCAGGAAACCGAGAGAACAGAAGCAAGGACTGAAGGTAGTAGCAATAAGCAATCAGTGACTGAAAAATATTATCAATTACCTGCGAAGGAAAAGAGAGCAACAATAGAGTTGCCTACAGAAACCACAGGGAAAAGCCATGAAAGTAAGCTCCAAATAGTTCACGAAAAGCAAAGAGAATTTAGAGAATCTGAGAGTGGGAAACTTCTAGGAAGTGAAGAAACAATTCAGGGACCACCGATGATTGGTCCAAAGAAAGAAAGTCTAATAGTTGAAACAAAACAAGAACACTTGAATAAATCAGTTCAGAAGGTAGTCGAACAAAAGGTTGCTGAGGCACATCTTGATTCTCAGACTCAGAATTTTCAGCAAACACATACACAGTCTTTTGAAAGTCAAGCTGAACATAAAAAATTGCCCCAGCCAAGTAATAATCTTCAGGAAGAAAAATATCTTGGCGTCAAGGGCATACAACAGAAGCAAGTCTTTTCTAATACTAAAGAGTCAAAGCAAGAGATTACACAGAACAAATCTTTATTTTCCTCTGCAAAAGAATCCCAGCAGGATGATGGAAAACGTGCTGTAAATGTATTGGAATTCTTGAGAAAACGTGAAGAACTACAACAGATTCTGTCTAGGGTAAAAGAGTTTGAAGCAGAGCCAGATAAAAATGGCCTTAAGACATTTCAGATGCTGTTAAATATTATTCCAGTTTGGCTATTGAGTGAAGAAAAAAGGGAATATGGAGTTCACATTGCTATGGAGAATAACATAGAAAAAATCAAAGAAGAAATAACACAGATTAAGACTCAGGCAGAGGATATGCTTGTGTCCTGTGAAAATACAATTCAAACGGCCATGATATCATCTAAAGCAGGAAAGCAGAGAAATAAAGGTACCAGTCTTAATGAAACATTATCTAAAGTGTCTAATTCTAATGTCAGTTATAATAAAAACACCCAGCAGAAAGAAAATACAATTGTGGAAAAAGCAGAGCACCACCAAGTCGCAACTCATCAGGAAACTACTGCTCATCATCAAGTGAAAACCCATCAGGAAATTAAACTAGATGATGCCAAGGTTCCTCCTCCATCTTTAAAAACACGCCCACCGTCACCAACTTTCATAACGATCGAGTCTACCGCCCGGCGAACACAAGCCTCTCCTAAGGATGAGCTTTTCCAGTCCCCTAAAAAGGACAGTTTTGCTGAACCATCACCAAGACCTTCACAACCAACTAGAATCCTCAGAGCAAGTCCCTCGCCTTCGCCACCCAAGAGTCGTTCTGAACAACTTGTGAAACTCAAAGACACCACTGCGAAGTTATCCAAAGGGATCATCCCATGTTCATCGATAACCCCGGTTCCCATTGTGGAGAAGAGGTCTGAGATCATCACGTCTCCTGCAACACTTCGCCGTCAAATTAAGATAGAGGCTCGTGGTAGGGACTCGCCACCTACAATCACAATACCTATAACTGTCAATCATGCTGATAGTGGTTCTTTCAAAGAATCCATGGAAGCGCAAGAGGAAGTAAGGAAAGTAGAGAAAAGGTCGACTTACATTCACAAAGATAGAGTAAATTCCGCTAAAGACATAGTGCCGGATACTGAGAGTTTTGACGCAGTGGAAATCATCCGCAAAGTCGAAGGACCTCGCCTGTCAGAGCACGCGCGGAGATACGAAGCAGCCAACGGGACTGTTGAAATGGCGGAAAATTTCGTGAGTGACCGTGAAAATGAAATAAACAGATGGTTCAGGGGATTTGAGGATGGCCTAAGTTTTGACACACAGTCAAATAGAAGAGTTTATGTAAATGGAGAAGCAAATCGTAATATAAAGCAAGAAAGCCATTCATTTAAGGAGGAATTTGGATTAACGTCTTCAGAAAGCACTAGCTTTACGGGGTTTTCTCACAGTCGTCCTAGAGAGCGACAAGAAAGGATGCCCAGCATACGCTCTGAAACAAGGTCTCTCAGTGAATATTTCTCAGGTCTGGATGCATTTGAGAGTCAGGTTGTAGGGTCGAAGACGACGGTCTCTTCGTCACATGGTTCAGAAGCTGGCAGATCTCGCTTTGACTTCAAGCACGCCCCACCCACCTATGAGGATGTCATCGCTGGCCACATTTTAGATGTTTCTGATTCACCTAAAGAACTCAGGAGGAATTTTCAACAGACTTGGCAGGAGAGTGAAAGAGTTATTAAAAACTTGGGATATACAACCTCAGATGCTTCTGCAACTGAGATGGAAACCACCTTCCAAGAGGAATCTGCATTTATACGTGGTAAATGACCTTGCAAAGAGTGAAGTAAGATTAACCCTTTAAAGGCACAGAACTAAGACGATTTGCAATTAAAAGAGTACATGGAAAGAACTAAACAACATAACGTAAAACTAACAGCTTTCCCTGGTTGTTGCTGTCCTTCCCTTTATCATGCTTGCTTTTACTACTTTCTCTTTACAAAAGCATTTAATATGATTCACCAGCCCTGTGTGAGAGTAACAAACACTACTATATAGGTTATTGAGACCAATGTTTGTCAAGGTAAATAAGGCTTTAGATAAAGCAGCAGGTATAGTAATAATTGCTATCATGATAAAATTAATTATTATATGGAATTATATATTTATTAATTATTGATACTATTAGTACATTATGTGGAGAAGGCAATGGCACCCCACTCTAGTACTCTTGCCTGGAAAATCCCATGGATGGAGGAGCCTAGTAGGCTGCAGCCAATGGGGTCGCTAAGGGTCGGACACGACTGAGCGCCTTCACTTTCGCTTTTCACTTTCATGCATTGGAGAAGGAAATGGCAACCCACTCCTGTGTTCTTGCCTGGAGAATCCCAGGGGCGGGGAAGCATGGTGGGCTGCTGTCTCTGGGGTCGCACAGAGTCGGACACGACTGAAGCGACGCAGCAGCAGCAGCAGCAGCAGCAGCAGTACATTATGAGTATTTCTTATTAAAATATTATTTTATACGCATGTTAAAGACAATGTGAGATAATATTTCTTGACCTATTATTGATAGAGTTTTAACTACCAGACTTAAGTGGTGTTTGAGTTTGCATTCAATACAACCTGGTAACAATCCAAGAAACAATTTACACTCTGCATATGTGCTTTAAGGATTTTCATTGATTGAGATCTCTGACAAAAGTATATTTAATTATTGTTGTTGAGTTGGATGGAATTGGCTCTCTAATGCCACTGCTATTTTTCCCCGTATAACTGATTTTCTTTTGCCTTTCTTAAACCCCAAATTATAGCTCAATTGGTCTCATTCACAGATAAACATGGACAATAAGTTTAAAATATAATTATATTTGGAAGAAGAGAGATTTAAAACACATGAACTTAGTACAGATTTTTTAACATCAGAGAACAGCTCATTTCTTTATATTTTCCTCCTTTTTACAATTAATGAGGCTTCACAATAAGATTTGACATAATTAATGTAGCCCATTATTTTAGATAGATTGAAAGAAATAGCAAGCCTAAAAATAAAAATGCTGAAACTAATAATTCTGCCCTTATCATATTTGCAACATATGTGTCTATTTTATCAGGTTAATATGATTTCTTAATGTACTGGCTTCTGGCATAATTAAGCAAAGCTGTCTAATTTCAAATGCTGAGTTTCTATTAACTAAAGACATAAAAAATACAAGGAAACTAGTGTTAAATATAGAAGTGTGTCTCCTATTAGAACAAAATAAATAAAGGAGATTTCTTAGTAGCCCAAATTGAGCATCAAAACATTAAAGTGTGTGTATATAATATTTATTTATATAAAGAACAGTGCTCATATATAAAACTACTACAAAAGCTTATTCTTACACAATAGTTGTGAGAATCAAAACAATACTCTGGCAAAAGCTGTGTCAGTTTTGAACCACTATGCAAACACAGGTAATATAACTATGCAAACACTTGGCAATATAACTACTATTACTCATAGGAAGTGGCATTCACATGTAACTTTGGTAGAGGTAGGGAAATCATAAGAGGCAGAGATAAGAATCCCCAAAGCCCTGAAATCTTAAGCTATTTAGACTTAAGGACAAATGGCCCTGAATAGTTCAGTGTATTTAGGAGTCTCATCTTACTGTTAAGAATTCATGTCACAGAGTCAACACTAAGTCATCAAGAAAACACCTAAACAAATAAAATATCAGCTGAAAAAATATATGGATATATTTTAGAAAACTCTCTACCGAATACTTTAAAGACTAAAACTTTAGACCAAGTTAGGTATAAACTTTTATATACATAGAAAGTTCAGTCATTTAGAATGATAAGTGGTCTCAGGAGGTCTCCTCATGGCTGATTTTCCTATATATCCTTTTCAGTGTGTTAAAGTTAGTGAACACATTTTACTCATATATATTTCCTAAAATAATAAAAATTAGCTTGTACTATGTATAAATAGTAGATAAACCAGAATAAGGTTGATTGTACCAGAACCTTAAGCCTAATGGTATATGCCCTACATCCAGAGAAGGAACATTGAGACCCGTAGTGTTAGAACTTTCTATACTAACTGCATGGCCAGTTAATATGCTGTTGCTGTTTGTTTTGTTTTTACAATGTGACTGAAAACAGTATTACATAAGCTCTTATACATTTTTACTTTTAGAAACTGCAACTCCAAGACAAGGAAATATGTATACTTTGTCAAAAGACGGTTTATCCAATGGAGTGCCTAGTAGCAGACAGGCAGAGTTTTCATAAATCCTGTTTCCGCTGCCACCATTGCAACAGTAAACTGAGGTAAAACTGTTTTGTGGCCTGGGGCACAAATATTCAAAGAGCTTGCAGTATACTTATAACATCATGTCTCTACAAAGATGTCAGTTTTTCCAAATCCTGTTTCCATCAGTTAAAACAACAAATGGAAATGTGGTCATTTTCTATGTTGCTCGGAATGGCTGTTACCTTTTTCCTTTTGACCTTTTGCTTTCTTAATAAAATTCAGAAGGGGCCCTTTAGTCCAAACATGAAGATCACATAGATAAGAGAAATAGCTCTGACCACCACCAACCTCTCCCAATGCCATGCTCCACTGAGTAAGAAAAATGATCTTTCTAAAAATGCAAATTAGCGATCAGGTCCCAGTTTTAAACATATAATGGCTTCCTCTATTCCCAAAATTAACATATAAATATGAATTAAAAAGCAATTCAATATCTTGTCCCTTCTCATCTCCCAACACCCCTTCCTACTGTTGCCTGTTGCTTTTCATGAAGACTGAATTTCAGTTCCTCAGAGTCATTTTTTTCTCTCACATATAGCTGATCCCAAATGTTGTTGTTGCTCCTTGGAGTTTTCCCATGCCTCACCCCCAGATCATTCCTCAGACCTCAACTGAGACTTTATGTCTTTGAAGTGACCTGCTTTTACCCCTGTATATGGATCACAGCATCTCCTGTGCTCGCCCCATTCTAACAGTCTAGTGTAACTGTCCCTAGGAAATGTGTTAATGTTTGTCTTGTCAATACTAAGTAAACCCAAATATACAATAAGGTCTCAAAAATATTTATTCAGTGACTGCTATTTTTAAAAAGCATTACATAAAACCCAGGCTTCCCTGCTGGCTCAGATGGTAAAGAATCTGTCTGCAATGCGGGAGACCTGGGTTCCATCCCCGGGTCGGGAAGATCTCCTGGAGAGGGCATGGCAACTCACTCCACTATTCTTGTCTGGGGAATCCCCACGGAGTAGGGTAACCTAGTAGGCTACCATTCTTGGGATCAGAAAGAATCAGACACAACTGAGCAATTAAACACAGTACAGTGCATATAACACCCACAGATACAGAAAACCAAGCAAAGCAAATACGTGGCTCACTAAATTATAAAGTGAACACTTCATAAACACTATCAAGATCAAGAAATACAGCATTGTTAGCCATTCTAAAAGCTCCTTCCTCCCTTTGCCCTAAGCAAACATAACCAGTCTCTTGCCTGTGAGTAAATATCATCCTTTATAGTAATTGTTTCCTTGCATTTTATAGTTTTATTTACCCAAATGTGCATTCTTAAATTCTGTACTCTGGTTTCATCCTTTTTTAAAAAACTCTCTCAAGTCTTCAAATATTTTTTTAAAATAATCTATAGGCTTTCCATCCATTCCTTTCATTCCACATTATTTACTTGTGAAAGACCCAGGATATTTGACCTGTGGAGTTTTGCACAGTCTGGAATTGCTGATTACACACTCATACTGCAGTTCATATGCTCCTTTATCCTCTGTATTTTCAAAAGCTGTCAGCTGAATCCAGGTTCTAGATTAATTCTAGTTTAAAATAAGATTTGATTCCTTTTGGAAGAACATAGGGAGTATTGACGAGAGTATACTTAACGCATTATGTCAGTTTTTCTCTCATTTTGTGACATAGCAGATATTGAAGCTTGTAATACCTATATCCATTCAATGATGTCTGAAAAATGCTGATACTCAAATTTTGTTCTTTATTTTTTATTATTAGAATACTTTCACAGAAGATGCTTCCCTGTATTTGGTATTTGGTTACACAGTGATACAGTTAATTTTTAAAAAGGCAGGAAAAGTCCATAATTCTTTTCCTTTATTCATCAGTTTTGTCAATGTATCGATTTTTTATCTAGCAATTTAATATAATAGTTTCTTATCTCCTAGAGATAACCACTTTTAAGATATTTTAATGTCTTTATAAACGTATAGATTTATACATGTTTATACAAACAATTATCATCATTACTGAAACTCCAGTTATTCTATACCTGGCCAGTGGAAGCTACTTCAAGTTGGCTCCTGAGTCCTTTTGACAGAACCCAAGTTGTCTGTGATAACTTCCTCTTTATCTGATAGGTCTAGATGTCCCATGTTCATCTTATACATTTACTGGCCCGGATGCAGAATCAGTCATTTCTCTAAACCTTGGTTTCTTCTAGTGAGAAATGTAAAATATTTCAAGACTGTAATCTTGATGCTCTTTCTACTGAGTTGATCACTATTTCTAAGCTTTTTAGTGTTAAGATCTAGTAAATATTTATATATACAGAAAAAACATAGGAATTCATAGTGATGTTTCCAAATTGAATTCAGAATTTCATAGCTTTTGCTTAGCCTCTTCTCTGTTACAGCTGTATCTTCTTCTACTTCAGGGCTTCTGGTTCTCAAAGACAAAGGAGATAACAGAGTTAGACTATCCCATATTCGTTTGAACAACAGTTTTAGAAAAACAAAACTATCAGCACCACTAATTTGATTATCAAAGCATTAAAAATTGTATTTGCTCCGCTGATCACTCATACCCCGTTTTTTAAAATAGTGTACTGAGTCTTTGGTGTCATCATATGTAGCTGTCACATGTTATAGTACCCCACTTTGTGCCCTCATTTAATCTCAGTTTATATATAACAATGTATTTAATCTAACCCACAATCCTTATGTTGAGATTTCCTTAGTCATTATGGTTGCTCAAGCTTATTTTCAAGTAGATTCCTTAGAAAAGGCTCATGGAAAGTTTATTCCTTTAGTTCTTACATACTGATGACAATTTGTGATCTTTCAGTATGTAATTTCATTCTTTTTTATATTGGGAAATGCTCTTTAAATTATAGCTTTTTAGTATTTAACTTGTTTCATAATTTTATTTTCTTATTCAGGAACTCCTATTATATATTTTCCATTTATGATTATAAATTTTTTATCTTTTAATTTTCCTGTTTTTCTTTAGTGAAAGTGTTAGTCGCTCAGTCATGTCTGACTCTTTGCGACCCCATGAGCTGTAGCCCACCTGGCCCCTCTGTCCATGGAATTCTCCAGACAAGAATACTGGAATGGGTTGCCATTCCCTTCTCCAAGGGATCTTTCCAACCCAAGGACGGAAACCAGGTCTCCCACAGTAAAGACAGATTATTTACCATCTGAGCCACCAGGAAAGCCATATTTTTCTTAAGATGTTTCCTATTAATTTGCTCTTGTTTTTCTTTTAGTTTGGTTTTTATTGCTGACATGTTTGACTTTTTCCTTTCATTACTGTTTTCTTCTTGATACCTGACACCTTCTTTATTGCTTTTTCTAATTACAATTCATGCGGTTCTTTCAGGTCTTTTATCATTTTCTTAATGTCTTTTAGCTCATTTTGAAATAGTAGGTTAAAAGTTTGATGTTTCAAGAACATGTTTTTCTACCATGTTTTTGTTGCCTACAATGATAATGCTCCTTATTCCTTCACTTCTTATAATAACTTTATATACTGTTTGGCCTTGATACTTTGCTGTTGCTTGTTTTTATACGGAGTTAATTTATGCAAATCTTGGAAGGAAGCAAAATTCAGGATGGTTTTCCCAACTTCACAGGGCTACCTTTTCTAATTTTCTTATACTGTTCAAAAAACTATAGTGCCTTGATATTCCTGGGATTTCCTGTCTTGGATTCTCTCCTCATGTTGACTGGGACCTTTTGATTTCTGTCATCATTGTTCACCTCACTTTTGATTCCACTCCCATGTTTGTTTTTCACAGTGTAGGATCTAAAGGATCCCAGTGGGTCAGTTTTGAGTTTAATTTCTCCAGCCTCTTCAGACTTTCCTGCCACAGGACTTTTGCACTCTCACTGGCTATTTAAATGCAAAACCTCTCCCAGTGTGAGCTGTTGCTCTCTGACTGGCATGTGATACTTTCCAGGAACTATTGATTGACTATTTTGTAGTCTCATATTTTCAGGTCCATCAGACACCTTCCTTTCTCCCTCTGTTGTCATCCACACACATGTGACTATTATGCTAGTCTTGTAGCTGAGGTTGGTTTGTCCTTCCCTCCTTGTATTTTGAGGTTGATGAGGATACCTTGTCACTTAGTTTTGTTGTAATTTATCCTTGGGTTTTGAGTTTTTCTCTCTATTTTTATGTAGTGATTCAGAAATATTAAAAAATGATGCTGCTGCCTTTGACTAAATTTGATGTTAATTTTAACAGGCATTTATATTTGTTAATATTTCCAAAGAGACAAGATTAAAAATTGCATAGACAAGCTTTCCAATTCATTCATTCAAAATCCAGTTAACTAGGAAGTTCAAATAGTTAATTTTTGTATGCTATTCAGGATTTGTTGAAAACTGCAGCCCCTCACAATTCTCTGAGTTAGCAAAGATTTAGTCCTACCATTTTACATCATCTGTAAGGCAATGGCACCCCACTCCAGTACTCTTGCCTGGAAAATCCCATGGACAGAGGAGCCTGGTGGGCTGCAGTACATGGGATCACGAAGTTGGACACGACTGAGCAACTTCATTTTCACTTTTCACTCTCATGCGTTGGAGAAGGAAATGGCAACCCACTCTAGTGTTCTTGCCTGGAGAATCCCAGGGACAGAAGAGCCTGGTAGGCTGCCATCTCTGGGGTCACACAGAGTCAGACACGACTGAAGCGACTTAGCAGCAGCAGCATAACTACATATGCATTACACTATAGCACCTTTTGTAGCAGTACCTGACATACAGCACGAAATTCTTACTACTGCAAGACAAGTATTATAGAGGGCATTAGTGGTGAATATTATCTAACAGGAATGTTCAATTAATAGGCACGTTCCTATTGCCAGTAAGCTAATTGTACTCAATCTCTGATTCATTGCTCGAAATAATCAATTCCCTAATGCTGTTATGAATTTGCAGTGTATATATAAAATGTTAAAAAATGTTTTTTCTTTTTGACAGTTTGGGAAATTATGCCTCACTTCATGGACAAATATATTGTAAACCTCACTTTAAACAACTTTTCAAATCAAAAGGAAATTATGATGAAGGTTTTGGACACAAACAGCATAAAGATCGATGGAACTGCAAAAATCAAAGCAGCTCAGTTGACTTTACTCCTAATGAAGAACCAAAAATGTGTAAAAACAATGTGGAAAATACCCCCATGCTTGGAGAACTTAATAAACATTTAGATGCTGGTAAGAGTGAAGGGCAAAGGGATGATTTGAAAAAATGTGGAAAGAGGGGAAAATTAAAAATCATTTGGCCTCCTTCCAGGGAGATACCTAAGAAAACCTTCCCCCTTGAGGAAGAGCTCAAAATGAGTAAACCTAAATGGCCACCGGAAATGACAACCCCTACATCTGCTGAATTTAAAAGTGGATCACTGATAGAACACATGAAAACTGTGGAAAAGAAAAGACAAGAACGAGATAACATTTCTTTCCTGCAGCCATGCCTGCAATCCATCCACATGTGTCAGAAAGAAAATATTACAGGAATCAAAGAAATGGAAGCATATGAAGCAAGAAAAGAGAAGAAGGAAGGAAATAAGGATGTACAAGATAAGGTGAATGAGGCCGAAGATACAAAGAATAAGAGGAAAAGTGAAATGGATCTTAATGACAACAATAATGCGGTTGGGCAGAGTGCTGAGAAAGAGAAAAATGAAAAAGCTAATGAACCTGATGGTGCAGAAGTTTTACAGGTTACTAACACTGATGATGAGGTGGTACCAGAAAATTGTAAAGAGAATTTGAATGAGAATAATAATAACAATTACGTTGCAGTGTCATATCTAAATAATTGCAGGCAGAAGACATCTATTTTAGAATTTCCTAATCTATTGCCACTGTCAAGTGGAGCGTGCTGCACTGCAAATGAATATCAGATTGAAAACTTAGAAAATGCTTCTAAACTCTCGGAGTTACTTGGTATATTTGAATCTGAAAAGGCTTACTCAAGAAACGTGCTGGCTATGACTCTAGATAAACAGACTGACAGAGCTACTGCTGGCAGTCCTGTGCAGTCTGTTCCCAGGTCAGGCCTCAATGACGGGAAAAGTTCAATGCCCTCTTCTGAGAAAAATATTTTAAACATCAAAGAAAACCACTCAAATAATAAACACCTACATTTCTTCTTTTCAAACACTGTGAAAATTGCTGCTTTTTCCAAAAGGAATGAGAACATTTTTAAGCATAATTTAATAGATTCTGTAGATCATATTAAAAATATGCCATGTTTGTATTTAAGAGAATTGGGGCAGGACGTCAAACATTGGCATGGGCAAACAATAGGAGCAGCACACGTCAACAGAGACACAGATTTTGATGCTCCAAGCTGTGAATTTACAGCCAAGCCTCCATTTCCCAGAGTGGAAGTCCAGTCTGAACAACTCACAGTGGAAGAGCAAATTAAAAGGAATAGGCACTACAGTGACGCTGAGTAGAACGTCTCTGGCCACTTGCAGTCCACACTCAGGCAATATCAGTGTTCTGAAAGAAGACTCTGGGGGTTTTGGTTTCACCTTTTGCTGAATTTGTAAACATTCAGAAATCTCATGTCTATCACAGTGGATATAATATATCCATTGGATCCACAATGGATGTAATAAATCTATTGGATCCACAATGGATGTAATAATTCCTTGTATTACACTAGATGATATTTTTCATAAATGGTTTGAATCTACTTTTAGTCTGAATGGAATCAAGAGATGAAACATTCTTGAATGTTTTCTTGTCAAATGATACTTGTGTATTGCTCTATTTTTTCGACATGCCAGATAACATCATGGTGACATTCTGTACTCTGATATTTATCACCATTCTTACACTTTCTCGATAATTTCTGCTGAAATAAAATCGAATCACCTGGGGTGCAAACCAAAACACTTGTGTCTCTTTTCTCCATGTATATTTTCATTCTAAGCATGTATGTTTTCATGATTTAGGAAATATATTAATATGCAAACACACACTCCTGGAAAAATTAAATACCAAGCCAGAGCCACAGTATTATTAGAAAATATAAAATATTCCTTCTCTTTTTTGGTCTTTTTATAAAGATACAAGAACTATTATGGTTGTTTATTTACCTATGTTAAACTATTATGGAACATGCCTATAAACATTTAATGAAAAAATATCCCTTTTTATCAAAATAATGTGAAGTTCATATTCAGAAATCAACTGAACTCAAAAGGTATTAGAAGTTACTTAAAAAATTATGGCACACATTTTTAATGCTTACTATATATGCAATTGGTGAACATATAAATGATATCACTACATTTTGTCAGATTTTTTTCTTACCCTATTTAATGGATATTAATTTTTTGTTACAAAACACTGTCTTTTGAAAATTTCTCTTCTGAATTTTCCCCTCAAATACATGTGATAATTCTGAGAAGAAAAATAATGTGAATATAAATGAGCCACTGCATGTTGACTTCAGTTCAGTTCAGTTGCTCAGTCATGTCCAACTCTTTGAGACCCCATGGACTGCAGCACAACAGGTTTCCCTGTCCATCACTAATTCAGGAGCTTACTCAAACTCATGTGCATCGAGTGTGAGGCCATCCAACCATCTCATCCTCTGTCGTCCCCTTCTCCTGCCTTCAATCTTTCCCAGCATCAGGGTCTTTTCCAATAAGTCAGTTCTTCATATTAGGTGGTCAAAGTATTGGTGTTTCAGCATCAGTCCTTCCAATGAATATTCAGGACTGATTTCCTTTAGGATGGACTGGTTGGATCTCCTTGCAGACCAAGGGACTCTCAAGAGTCTTCACAACACCACAGTTCAAAAGCATTAGTTCTTCTGCACTCAGCTTTCTTTATAGTCCAACTCTCACATCCATATATGACTACTGGAAAAACCACAGCTTTGACTAGATGGACCTTTGTTGGCAAAGGTCCTTTGTTGTCAAGAATATGAAAAGGCATGTTGATGTAAAATAATATACATATATGAAATAGGCCTTATCCTGTATTTTTCTTCATGAGCACAAACCATTGCCTTTCTATCAAGTATGAAACCAAAATGTAATGTTGAAAACTCATTATTTTTAGAAATTATAACAATTCTCTCTTGTTACTATGTTCTCAACAGATTCCTAAGACATTATTCATTTGCCAGGGTTGCCATATAAAGTACCACATATTAGATGGCTCAGACAACAGAAATTTACTTTCTCACAGTTCTGAAGGCTGGATGTTCAAAATCAAGGTGTCTGCAGGATTGGTGTCTCCTAAAGCCTCTCTCCTTCACTTGCAGACAGCTGCCCTCTCACTGCGTCCTCACATGGCCTCTTCTCTATGCAGGAGTACTGCTGATGTCTCTTCCTCTTCCTATAAAGATATTAGGCCTATTGGATTAGGGCCCCACTCCAGTAACTTCATTTAACCTTAATCACCTCTAATACAAACCCTACCTCCAAATATAGTCACACTGGGGATACGGCTTCAACATATACATTTTGTGGGAATATATTTACCCAGTTTAATGGAGTACTGTGAAAATCTGCAAAGAAAACAGTTAACTGTGGTACTACAATAGCAAAATTATTGTTTAAATTGAATTACTCCACCTTTGATCTACTCTTTGAATCTTTATTACTTATTTATTGGCTTCCATTTGGCTCAGTGGTAAAAATCTGTTTGACAATACAGGAGACACAGGAGATGCAAGTTTAATCCCTGAGTCGAGAAGATCCGCTAGAGAAGGAAGTGACAACCCACTCCAGTATTCTTGCCTGAGAGATCCCATGGACAGAGGAACCTGGTGAGCTACAGCCCATGGGGTCACAAAGAGTTGGACATGGCTGAGCCGCTGAGCATGCACACATTATTCATTTGGCTGCACTGGGTCTTAGTTGCGGCACATGGGATTCCATTTTTCTTGCATCGTGCAGCATCTTTAGTTGTGGCATCTGGGATTCTAGTTGTGGCACACATAACCTTTAATTACATCCTGTGAGATAATATATGCTAAGATTACACAATAGTTTCCATAGAGAAAAAATAATTTATAAATGATCATGGCAATATCTTGAGATTTAGTTTCTTAATGTCAGTTGCACTTTTACAAAAGTGGTTTGCTTTACAAAATTTCTACCTTGGGATTCTGCTCATTTAATTATGGTATCGCAGTCCACATAACTGTCATTTACATTAAAACTTGGGATTAAAATTAGCTAATGTAGATATCAGGGAAGACAATAGAAAAATATGAATTGTTCTTTTGTTTAACCTTCATTCAATCAACAACTTATTGTTTTAAAACCTTCTCTATCAGAAATAATTATTGACTGCCTCACCTTTCTTGGGTAGCATGTAAGATTTTTTTAAATTCAGATATATTTGGGGAGAGAACAAGATGGCAGAGAAGTAGGTGGACATGGAGTACATCTCTCTCCATGGATACATCAGGAAGATCCCTTCAGACACAGAAGTGCATGCAGAACACCAGCTGAGAGCAGACAGGAGTACCTCACCAGTGGCAAAGAATATATAGAGCCACACAAAATATATAGAGAGCCTCGGTAGGACAAAGGAACTAAGGGGAAAAACAGGAGTGTTGGTAGGACTGGACCTGCCCTTGGCAGGTGGAGGAACTGAAACAGGAATCCGATCCCCACATCGGGGCAACTGTCTGAGTCAGAAGAGAAACACTTAAGGCCAAGAGTAAAACAGCTGATCTGTGGCAGCCTAAATGGAATGAGAATCAGACAGTCCTTGCCGCAGCCATACACACCCCAGACAGGGACACAGGTCCCCTGGAAGGCACAGCAGCTGGGAGCTGGAGTTTAGGAATTGTGGAGCGATCCCAGTGCGAGGGCTGCTGTTGACTGCGAAGAGACAGATCAGTGGGATGTGCGGGAGGAGATTGTGATGGGAATCACCTGTGGAGGGAAGTCTGGCAGCCATGGAAGCAAAGCAATACTGCCGAGTCATGCATAGAGGGTAAAGCCATCACATAGCCTCTCTCTCCCCACATGCCAGCATCAGCAGCTGAACAATAGAGAGGCTGGCCCATCAAACACCCGACACACTGAACTACAGAGTAGGACCCCAGCCAGGGTGCTTCTTTAAGTGAATGATGCACCAAACTACACAGTAGGACCCCAGCCAGGGGGGCCTTCTATGTGCCTGACATGCTGAACAACAGAGAAAGACTCCAGGCAAGGGAGCCCTCTAAGTGCCTGGATGGGGAGAGCTACAGTGAAAGACTGGCCAAAGAGGCCTTCTGATCGCCAGCTACAAGAGGCTCAAAAAGCCAATAGGGACATAACTCCTGTGCAGAGGCAGTCTGTGGCCCTGCACATTTGGCACAGCCAGGGTCCCCATAAGCCAAGCAACTGTGCCATCTTCACACTCAGCTCTCACTGGGGCAGAGCTGCCACAGGCAAGCAAAAGTCTTGCATATACGCACACAATCAGTAGTGTTTGACTCTTTGTGACCCTGTAGACTGGCCTGCCAGGCTTCTCTGTCAGGGATGAGGTTCTCCAGGCAAGAATACTGGAGCATATTGGCCAATACTGGTTCCCATACCCTTCTAAAGCACTATATTTCCTGCTTCCTAGCCACAAACTCCCCTGAGTACTTGATGCTGCCAGAACCCCTGCGACCCAAGCAGCTGCACCACATCCACATCTGGCCCTCAAAGGGGCAAACCCAAATCCTCCAGGGCAGCCTCAGGAACAAACCCCAGTGGACGAACCACATGCAGAGGTGGAAATAAAACCACAGTTGAAACCCAGGGGCAATGTGGCTAAGGAAGAAGACCCAAAATCTTCCCACCATCTGTACAAGCTGCAGATTAAATCCACACGATCAACTAGGCAGACTCTGTATCTACAGAATATAAAAAAGATTGAGAGCTCCCAAAAAATAAAACACACTGGTTCTGATAGCTGTGGTCATTGGCGGCAAGAACACAAAGGACTAGGACCAGATTAGAATCCGAGCTGCCCCCACAGCGGGTCCAGAGATCAGCACAGTGTTGGAGGGCATCCTAGGGAGGTGAGGCGGACTGTGACTCTCAGTACGGGAAAGGACTCTGAAGCAGCGACTCAAGAAAAACTATTTTTCTTATGTTTTGACTTGTTCTGTAGATTCTTTTGGATTTTTCCATTTTTTTTTCCTTTCCCTGCCCCCCTCTATTGTAGTAGTTGATTTTATTGGCACTATGAAATCTAATTAAGCTTTTGAACTTTTTATTTCCTCAGTCACATTTGTTATTGTTGTTATAAACCTCTGCCTCTACATTGAGCTTCTGCAGTTCTGTAGACTTTTCCTTTTTCTTTTAATTATTCTTTTCACTTTTTCTAATTTTAATTTTTAATTTTTTAACCTATTATTATTTTCTCTACATGTATTCATTTGTTTGCTTTTCCTACTGCTATTTTCCCCTTGTAGTTAATCTTTCATTTATATAAATCTTCTTCATCTACCTCTATTTAACTTTGCATATCTATTCTATCTTTCTTTCCTTTCTTCTCAACATATTTGTTAATTTTATTTTCATTGCTTTATTCCCCAATTGGCACCTTGCTTTAGTTTTGTTTTCCAGTTTGTGCTTTACTTAGTTTTGTTCTGGTAGATATAATTTTTGGTTTCCTTTGCCAGGTCAATCTATTGTACGTTATTTTTGTTGGACTGTTTTGATTTTGCTTATCGGAGAAGGCGATGGCACCCCAATCCAGTACTCTTGCCTGGAAAATCCCATGGACGGAGGAGCCTGGTGGGCTGCAGTCCATGTGGTCACGAAGAGTCGGACACGACTAAGCGCCTTTACTTTCACTTTTCACTTTCATGCGTTAGAGAAGGAAATGGCAACCCACTCCAGTGTGCTTGCCTGGAGAATCCCAGGGATGGGGAAGCCTGGCAGGCTGCCGTCTATGGGGTCACACAGAGTCGGACACAACTGAAGCGACTTAGCAGCAGCAGCAGCATGGGTGTCTAGGTATATGTGTATATTCAGTCACACTTTTTATTGCTGTTATAAACTTCTGCCTCTTCATTGGGCTTTGGCAGTTCTGTGAAATTTTCCTTTTTTTCTCCTTTTTTCCTTTCTTCTTCTGTTTTTTTTCTTCTTTTCTCTTTTTTATAATTTTAATTTTTAATTTTTAAAACCTATTATATATTTTCTACATTCATTCCTTTGTTTGCCTTTCCAACTGTTCTTTTCCCCTTGTAGTTCATTTTTAATGTATATAAATCTTCTTCATCTACCTTTATTTAACTTTGCATATCTATTCTTTTTTCTTTTCTTTCTTTCCTTTCCTCTCAACTTATTTGTTAGTTTTGTTTTCATTGCTTTATTCCCCACTTGGCACCTTGCATTAGCTTTGTTTTCCAGTTTGTGCTTTGGTTAGTTTTGTTCTTAACTGGTAAATATAATTTCTGATTTCCTTTATTCACCAGGCCAATCTACTGTACTTTATTTTTGTTGGGCTGTTTTGACTTTGCTCATAGATGTATATGTATATGTGTGTATTCATTATTTTAATTATTATTTGCTAATTTTGTAACTGCCACTTGTCTGGAGTTCATCTTTGGTTTCTCATTTTGGGATATTTGTTTTAATCTCACTAAATGCCATAAAAAAACCACTTATGGAATCTTTGCTCCTGACCAGAGATAAGCCCTGAGCCTTTGGAGTGGAAGCACTGACTCCAAGACCCTAGAAAAGTGAAGTGAAGTCACTCAGTCATGTCCAACTCTTTGCGACCCCATGGACTGTAGCCTACCAGGCTCATCCATGGGATTTTTCAGGGAAGAACACTGGAGTGAGCTGCCATTTCCTTCTCCAGGGGATCTTCCCAACCCAGGGATCAAACCCGGTCTCCTGCATTGTAGGCAGACGCTTTACCATCTGAGCCACCAGGGAAGCAAGACCCTAGATTACCAGAGAACTAATCCTAGGGAGTATCAAATAGTAAGAACACAAACAAAGGAACCCATTTGAATACAAGACTCAGCATCATCCATGGACCAGTAGTACTCTATGCAGGACCCCTCATCTAAACAACAACAAAAAAATGCAAACCCAATCATCAGTAGACAGGATTACCACCTCACTCAGTCTTTCCCATCAGAGGAAAAACAAACAGACAAACAAACAAAAACAAATTTCACCCTATACAAAGCTTACACAAACCCCTGAACCAACCTTAGGAGGGCAGAAACCAAAAGGAAGGAAGAATTCAACCCTGAAGCCTGGCAAAAGGAGACCTCAAACACAATAAGTTAAAAAAAAAAAAGAAAAGGCAGAGAAATACTACATAAATGAAAGGACAAACTAGAAACACAGAAGTTCAAATATGAAGACGAAATAGGCAAACTACCTGAAAAATAATTCAGAATGATGATAGTAAAGATGATCAAAAACCTTGAAAACAAAATGGAGAAAATGCAGAAATCAATTAACAAATACCTAGAATTAAAAAATAGACACACAGAGACAAAAAACACAATTACTGAAATTAAAAATACTCTAGATAGAATCAATAGCAGAATATCTGAAGCAGAAGAATGAATCAGTGAGCTGAAAGATAAAATGATGGAAATAACTTCTGAAGAGCAGAATAAAGTAAAAGGAAGGAAAAGGACTGAGGATAGTCTCAGAGACCTCTGGGACAATGTCAATGCACCAACATTCAAATTATAGAGATCCCAGAAGAAGAGAAGAAGACAGGGTATGAGAAAATTTTTGAAGAGATTATACTTGAAAACTTTGTCAACCTGGAAAAGGAAATAGTCGGTCAAGTCCAAGAAGCACAAAGAGTCCCATACAGGATAAACCCAGGAGAAACACGCCAAGACACATACTAATCAAACTAACAAAGACTAAACTCAAAGAAAAAATATTAAAAGCAGCAAGGGAGAAGCAACAAGTAACATACAAGGGAAACCCCATATGCTTAACAGCTGATCTTTCAGCAGAAACTCTGCAGGCCAGAAGGGATTGGCAGGATATATTTGAAGTACTGAAAGGGAAACATCTAAACTAAGATTACTGTACCCAGCAAGGATCTCATCTAAAATTGATGGAGAAATAAAAACCTTTTCAGACAAGCAAAAGTTAAGAGAATTCAATGCCTTCAAACCAGCTTTACAAAAAAATGTTAAAGGGATTTATATAGTCAAGAATACAAGAGAAGAAAAAAGATCTCTAAAATCAGCTCCAAACAACTAAGAAAATGGCAATAGAAACATATATATCAATAATTACTTTAAATGTAAATGGATTAAATTCTCCAACCAAAAGACACAGACTGGCTGAATGTATACAGAAACAAGACCCATATATATGGTGCCTACAAGAAACCCACTTCATACCTAAACACACATATAGACTAACAGTGAGAGGATGGAAAAATATATTCCATGCAAATGGGAAGCAAAGGAAAGCTGGAGTAGCAACCCTCATATCAGACAAAATAGACTTTAAAATAAAGATTACAAGAGATAAGGAAGGACACTACACAATGATCAAGGGATCAATCCAAGAGGAAGATATAACAGCTGTAAATATTTATGCACCCAACAAAGGAGTACCTCAATACATAAGACAAACACTAACAGACATAAAAGGAGAAACTGACAGCAACACAATGATAGTAGGAGACTTTAACACCTCACTCACACCAATGGACGATCATCAAAACAGAAAATTAATAAGGAAACACAAGTCTTTAATGATACTTTAGATGAGATGGATCTCACTGATATTTTTAGGACATTCCATGCAAATGCAGAAGAATATACCTTCTTCTCAAGTGCACATGGAACATTCTCCAGGAATGGCCATATCTTGGCTCACAAATCAAACCTCAGTAAAATCTTCTCTGACAACAATGCTATGAGACTAGATAACAATTACAAGAAAAAAAAAAAAACTGTAAGGAACACAAATACATGGAGATTAAACAACACGTTTCTAAATAGCCAACAATTTACTAAAGAAATCAAAAGAAAAATCAAAAAATTTCAAGAAACAAATGACAATGAAAACATGACAACTCAAAATCTATGGGATACAGTAAAGCAGTTCTAAGAGGGAAGTTTATAGCAATATAATCCTAGCTCAAGAAACAAGAAAAACATCAAATAGACAACCTAACTTTACACCTAAAACAACTGGAAAAACAACCGAAAAAAAACCCAAAAGTAGTAGAAGGAAAGAAGTCATAAAGATCCGAGCAGAATTAAATCAAAAAGAAATGAAAGAAACAATAGTAAAGATTAATAAAAACTAAAAGCTGGTTCTTTGAGAAGATAAACAAAATTAGCAAACCTTTAGCCAGACTCATCAAGAAAAAAAGAGAGAAGAATCACATCAACACAATTAGAAATGAAAAGGAGAGATTACAACAGACAAGGCAGAAATACAAAGGATTTTAAGAGACTATTATTAACAACTATATGGCCATAAAATGGATAACCTGGAAGAAATGGACAAATTCTTAGAAAAGTTCAATCTTCCAAGACTGAACCAAGAAGAAATAGAAATTATGAACAACCCAATTACAAGCACTGAAATTGAAACTGTGATCAAAATTTCCCAAAAAACAAAAGCCCAGGACAAGATGGTTTCACAGGAGAATTCTATCAAGCATTTAGAGAAGAGCAGAGCTAATGCCGGAGAAGGCAGTGGCACCCCACTCCAGCACTCTTGCCTGGAAAATCCCATGGATGGAGGAGCCTGGTAGGCAGCAGTCAATGGAGTCGCTAAGAGTCGGACACGACTGAGCGACTTCACTTTCACTTTTCACTTTCATGCATTGGAGAAGGAAATGGCGACCCTCCCAGTGTTCTTGCCTGGAGAATCCCAGGGACGGGGGAGCCTGGTGGGCTGCTGTCTATGGGGTCACACAGAGTCAGACACAACTGAAGTGACTTCACAGCAGCAGCAGAGCTAATGCCTATCCTTCTAAAACTCTTTCAAAAAATTGCAGAGGAAGAAACACTTCTAAACTCATTTTACAGGGCCACCATCACCCTGATACCAAAATCAGACAAAGACAACACACAAAAAAGAAAATGACAGGCCAATATCACTGAGATTCCTTAAAAAACTAGGAATAAAACCACCATATGACCCAGCAATCCCACTCCTAGGCATACACCCTGAGGAAACCAAAACTGACACATGTATCCCATTGTTCATTGCAGCTCTATTAACAATAGCTAGAACATGGAAGCAACCTCGATATCCATCAATAGATGAATGGATAAAGAAGTTGTGGTACATATACACAGTGGAATATTACTCAGCCATAAAAAGGAATGCATTTAAGTCAGTTTTGATGAGACGGATGAATCTAGAACCTATTATACAGAGTGAAGTGAGTCAGAAAGAGAAAGATAAATATCGTATTCTAATGAAAATATACGAAATCTAGAAGAATGGTACTGAAGAACTTATTTACAGGGCAGCAATGGAGAAACAGACATAGAGAATAGACTTATGAACATGGGGAGAGGGGAGGAGAGGGTGAGATGTATGGAAAGAATAACATGGAAGCTTACATTACCATATGTAAAATAGATAGCCAACGGGAATTTGCTGTTATGTCTCAGGAAACCCAAACAGGGGTTCTGTATCAACCTAGAGGGGTGGGATGGAGTGGGAGATGGGAGGGAGTTTCAAAAGGAGGGGGGATATATGTATACCTATGGCTGATTAATGTTGAGTTTTGACAGAAAACAACAAAATTCTGTAAAGCAATTAACCTTCAATTAAAAAAGAAGAGAAACACAGCAAAAAAATTTTTTAATTCAGATATTTTTAAGAAGTCCAAATATTGCTTTATTTAGTAATGAGTATTGGTTCACTCTAATTATGACAAAATCTTTCAGCTAAATAAATGGACCTAAAGTACAGATAAACACACAAATCCAAATTCAATAAATTTTCTTGTTTTTGCAAAGAGGGTATTAGTTTGCTAGGGCTGCCATAACTAAGTACCACAGACTGGAGTCATTTAAATAACAGAAATCTCACAATTCTGGAAGCTGAAGTCCAAGATAAAGTTGGAAACAATTTTTTTTTTTTTTTCCTGAGGCCTCTCTATTTAGCTTTAAATGGTTATCTTCTCTCTGTCATGGTCTTTCTTTTGTATAGATCTGTGTCCAGATTTCTTCCGCTTGTTATGACACCATTCATACTGGATTAGGGTCCATCTTAATGACCTATTTTACATTAATTACCACTTCAAAGACCCAACATCCAAATATAGTAACTTTTCCAGATAATGAGGGTTAGGACTTCAACATATTGTCTTAGGGGGACACAACTCAGTCCATAACAGCACTAATTACATCTTAAATTGATTCTTTTTTTTTAATATGTCTATAAATATTATGAATAATTTTTCATTCAAATTTTCACTCAAAATTCCCAATAATTTTCTCTAATTTATATCACAGAATTATGTCACATATAGATTTATGGTTTTAGTTCAGTTCAGTTGCTCAGTCGTGTCCGACTCTTTGTGACCACATGGACTATAGCACACCATGCCTCCCTGTCCATCACCAACTCCTGGAGGTTACCCAAACTCATGTCCATTGAGTCAGTGATGCCATCTAACGACCTGATCCTCTGTCGTCCCCTTCTCCCCTTGCCCTCAATCTTTCCCAGCATCAGGGTCTTTTCCAATGAGTCAGCTCTTTGCATCAGGTGACCAAAGTTTTGGAGTTTCAGCTTCAACAAAAGTCCTTCCAAAGAACACTCAGGACTGATCTCCTTTAAGATGGACTGGTTGGATCTCCTTGCAGTCCAAGGGACTCTCAAGAGTCTTCTCCAACACCACAGTTCAAAAGCATCAGTTGTTCAGCGCTCAGCTTTCTTTACAGTCCAACTCTCATATCCATACATGACTACTGGAAAAATCATAGCCTTGCCTAGACGGACTTTTGTTGGCAAAGTAATGTCTCTGCTTTTTAATATGCTATCTAGGTTGGTCATAACTTTCCTTTCAAGGAGTAAGCATCTTTTAATTTCATGGCTGCAATCACCATCTGCAGTGATTTTGGAGCCCCCCAAAATAAAGTCAGCCACTGTTTCCAATGTTTCCCCATGTATTTGCCATGAAGAGATGGGACCAGATGCTATGATCTTAGTTTTTTGAATGTTGACCTTTAAGCCAACTTTTTCACTCTCCTCTTTCATTTTCATCAAGGGGCTCTTTAGTTCTTCACTTTCTGCCATAAGGGTGGTGTCATCTGCATATCTAAGGTTACTGATATTTCTCCCAGCTATCTTGATTCCAGCTTGTGCTTCATCCAGCCCAGCGTTTCTCATGATGTACTCTGCATATACGTTAAATAAACAGAGTGACAATACACAGTCTTGACATACTCCTTTCCCTATTTGGAACCAGTCTGTTGTTCCCTGTCCAGTTCTTTTTTTAAATTTAAATTTATTTATTTTAATTGGAGGCTAATTACTTTGCAATATTGTACTGGTTTTGCCATACATCAACATGAATCCGCCACAGGTGTACATGTGTTCCCAATCCTGAATCCCCCTCTCACTTCCCTCCCCGTACCATCCCTTTGGGTCATCCCAGTGCACCAGCCCCAGGCATCCTGTATCCTGCATCGAACCTGGACTGGCAATTTGTTTCTTATATGATATTATACATGTTTCAATGCCATTCTCC